>CM062809.1:1281468928-1282013928 GCA_031772625.1 Pinus tabuliformis
CATGTAGGAATTTACAGGGTAAGTTCCTCAGACAGAACACCAAAGGACACCGCTCACAAACAGATCACAGATCAATACACCAGTATTTTGACGTGGTTAAAACCCTCAAAGAGGGAAACAGTCCACGGCCTGAGCCAACGCGGCCACTTCAGGCAATTTATTAATAAAAGAATGAAAATTTACATATGATTCTCTCATAGACGGATTACCCTACAAATGACCCTCCATGCGCTTTAAATAGAAATCATGGACCAATCGGGTGTTAAGCCACGGATCAAGTGTCGGTAATACCGAGGAGAGAATGAACCGTCGGATCACTACATATCGTGACCGTCAGATTGTAAGTTACAAATGTACAAGGTAAAGAAACACACTTTACCTAACTCTATACTATACCAAGTTGTACTTAACTATTTCCTATGTGTCAGAATATCCTAACATATAGCCTATTGTGGTCTCCCAATATATACTCGACGGTACGCGGGAGCACAAGTCCATACTGGCACTTATCGTCTCAAAGAGGAGGAATCACTCAACCTACGATGAAAGCAACAGTTATCATGCTTTACGATGCCGGAATACGTCTCTGGCCTAGACTTCTAGATGTTGTGTGTTAGGTTCCAAAGTGTTTTTATGTTCATTAAATTTATTTTACAGTTGATCTTTCTTAAGAAATTTGCCTTTCAGGTTCACCGCGTGATGTAGATATACAATTCCTAAAATGCAATCTAAGATGATAAACAGTCGTTTAATCTTCTTTTTGCAATGAAAATCCTAGCTACTAAGGAAAGAGAAATGAAATTCTTTCAACATAGAGCAGAGAGCACACACTAGATGCACTGTCCTAAATCAAAATCAACAAGCAGTCTAAATGCAAATGCACATGCATGTATTTGTTTTCCGCTTTCTTAATGTGTGAATGACAAAAAGAATGCTAATAAAAATCTAAATTATTTCTTCTTTCAAAGCGACAATACTAATGATTTTCTTTTCAAAAAACGACAGGAAGGCAAGATGACACTTTGCGATTTTGAATTGAAAATTGCTTTCGACACTTGAAATACTACTAATTCAGATCAAATACAAGAGTAACAGTACAATCAACTATCAAGAACAATAGGATTCTTTTCTTTGACTGAAAACGACACTTGCGACACTTCCAAATCAAAAGACGACAATTCGATTAAGCTACTTCTTTGTAAAAGAGAACTATAAGTGGCGCACAATACATAAAAACATTAACAATTCTTTGTACAATAGAGGTTGGATGATGCAACGAATGGGGTTTCAACAGTGGTCTACTGATCATAGACAGCAAAACTCCTGAATAAAACTGAAGACAGTGAAGAAAAAACCAAAATCTAGAGGCAGATCTAGTCTTGTTTAATCATCGCACCTGTAACACAGGGAAACATGGATGCATCCCACCTATTGCACACGGGAGGTGCGATGCATCCAGATTTCCTAAAGGAGAGGGTGTGATGGTCAAGGAATGAGACTTTAACTTGGTTTTTGGTCACAGTTTGCAGTTTAGTTCAGGGATTTAGGCCGAGCAAATGATAGTCAGTAACTACAAAGTATAGGGCTGATATAATGAGGTTACTCAAGCTACCTCTAGGGCACTTAGGATGTTTGCAAGTCAATTGTTCAGTTCATAAACAAACCGGAGATTGACTGAAGTAGCGTTGATCTACTTTGCACTTGCATAGCAAATGCAGTTCGAAGGCTAGCTGGCTTGACTTCAGGCTTCGTCTGTGGTTTATGAATCAAACAAATAGAGACAAGCAATCAAACTAATCGCTCCCCAGCGGAGTCGCCATTTTGTTATTGGGAAATTTAGTGTTTATTCAGAGCTGCTAGTCCCACTAAGATGGGTAGCTATCTTAGAAACAAACAGATTAAAGTCACTTGTTTTTCCTTTACGAGAGAGGGATGAGAAAGAAGCAGAGAATACCAACCTCAGTCTTCCGCTTGGCTCCTTGCTTGTTTCCTTTCCCCTTTGGCAGAATCTCGCCACGGCTTCTTTACTTGTCTAGCTTCAAGGAGCACCTGTAGATTCACAGTAGCATAATACCATCAAAGCATAGAGATCTTTCACTGTAAACAATATAGAATCAGATATATATTGACCGTACAAATGCATATAACAACACAATATTAACAGATACACAAGAATATAGAGGAAAACTCAGATAGCTTTATTAGTAAAAGTCATAGAAGAGAGGATTACAACCACTTGGTCTGACCTAGCGCCATCCTCCCAGCTTGAAAGCCCTCTTCACCTCACACAAAGCAAGATCACCCAACAATGTCTTCAAAGAGAAACCAGCAACACCTCTTTGCAAATTACCCAATTCCAACCTTTGGATCTCTTGGATGAGGGATCCATTTATAGATATTTGCAGGGGGGTGAGTCAGCTTCTGGGATTTTGATTAGTGTCATCTCTCTGATAGTTCCTGGTTCCACATGGAGATTTTAGATCTCTTACTCATCCCTGGGCGAACTCAGAGAGGCAAGTGTCAAATGAGCAGTTTCTAGAAGATTCTCTGGGTTTCCACCTAGCAAACTGCTTGTGCCATTTGTCTACTCTCGCTCATCGCACCCTATAGAAGGGCTTTCCAGTATGCATCGCACTTTTTGCATGTGGCAGGTGAGATGCATTGCACCTTTAGCACTGGGCAGTCTGTATGGTCCTGCTTTGACCAGTTTTGAGTAGCTTTTCATGGAGAACTTATGGGAGATGATGTAATCAACTGACCTTGCTCCTTTAGGGTATGAAACAACACTTTTAGGGACTTAGAAGCCCTTGGTTTATGGACATATGTGATTGGGGTTGCAATGCCCAAATATGTCTATAACATCGAAGCAGCATGATCCCATCATGGTTGTGGTTGACAGGTTGAGCAAGTGAGCTTACTTTATTCTGGTGAAGTCTACTTATTCAGTTAGAGAGGTAGCACAGTTCTTCATCAGGGAGATAGTGAGGTTGCACGATGTTCCGAAGAAAATTGTGTCAAACAAATATGACAAGTTCACTTCTAAGTTTTGGAAGGAGTTATTTGAATATTTGGGTACATAGTTGGCCTTTAGTACAATTTATCATCCACAGGCAGATGGATAGATAGAGAGCCCCAATAGGATTTTGGAGGATATGCTAAGGATGTATGTCATGCATCAGCTATGGAAGTGGGAGGAGTATCTTCCACTGGTTGAGTTTGCTTACAACAATGGTTATCAGGAGTCACCGAGGATGAGTTAGTTTGAGGCACTGTATGGGTGGAGTTGTAACACTCCCATAAGCTAGAGTGATCCACTAAACAGGGTACTTATTGGACCAGACATGTTGGCAAACATGGAACAAGAAATGGAGGTAATCAAGTAGAATCTAAAGGTAGTACAGGAAAGGCAGAAGAGTTATATAGACCAACACATGGAATTTAAGTATTTTTAGGTTGGGGAGCATGTGTACTTGTGCATCAAGCCCAAGAAGATCTCCTTAAGGATTGGATCATGTGCAAGTTGGCACCTCGGTATTGCGATCCTTTCAAGATATTTGAGAGGATCGAATCAACGACCTACAGACTTGCATTGCCTATGAAAGTGAAAGTCCATGATGTTTTCCATGTATCATTAATTAAAAGATATGAGAAAGATGTTGATAATGTTATTGAATGGTCTGTATTGCAGGTGGAGCCAGAAGGAGAATTCCATCTGGAACCTCAGTGCATATTGCAACATAAGATGTTCATGCTCCGGAATTGAGCAATCGAGCAAGTTAAAGTGCAGTGGAAGCACTTTAGACCCGAAGAAGCTACATGGGAGATGACTGATCAAATATGGGCTATGTATCCTTGATTATTTGTTGGTGGAGGCAAAAGAGTTTTTGGTATATGGTTGATATTGTAAATACTTCAATGAGTTATGTTATAAAGCTCCAATAAGCGGTATGGTTGTCATGTTGTCATGTTTGTCATGATGGCTTTGCTTTTGAGCAGGTGGCTCATTATAAAAACTACAATGAGCTAAGTTATAAAGCTCAGTGGGAAGTATGTTTTGCTTTTGAATGGTCTTTGATGGTTATAGTTGTCATTGAACATTGAGGATGGTGTTCCCCTAAGGGGGAGGAGTCTGTAACAACCCCAGGTTAAAAGTTCATGTAATAAAAGTTAATAAAGGAAAAATAATACCAAGGTCATGGGACGCGTATTCCAAGTTGAATGTTGGGAAAAGTATCCTAGTGGCCATCACTTGTTGTTTATTTTGGCTAAGGGGAAATTGGTAGAGGAAATGGCAAAGATTTTGAAAAGGAAAAAAGGCATTATTGGTATTTTATTTATGAAATAAAGGAAATTAGAAGAAAAGGAAGGTGAAAGGTCACAAGTTGCATATGAGGTGGAAATTGAAGGAAAGTAGAGGGAAAATGAAGAAATTAGAGGCATCAATAATATAAAGACATCAAAACATCAGTTTGGGACATTTTTTTTTCAATTTAGTTTCTTAATTTGTTTCAAAGAGAAGAAGGGCACCAAGAGGAGAAGGAAAGCAAGCAAGGAAAGGAAGGATAAGGAAAGCAAAGATCAAGGAAGGAAAAGTTGGATCAAGCGGCTTTAGCGGGAATGCTTGCAGGTAACAGGTTGCATGTATGGATTCCTAGTTGGTTTTGGCATGCATGGTATATGCATGTGTGTATTTGGTTCACTTATTGTCAGTAGCATGGTTTTTGTTGGCTTTTGACAGTTTTTTTAGCCTTGCCTTGCCATTTTCTGAATAACCATGATGTGATGGGATTCTTTCTTGGTTGAGCTTTGGATTTCTGAAAAGTTTTTGATTCGGGTGAGGTGGTCTCGAGAAAATACAAAGGGTTGGGGGTGGAGAGGTTTTTCTCGGGGAAGCCCTCAACATGTGGGTGGAGATAGGAAAATTCCTCAAGGGGCGGTGAAGGAATTCTGAGGCATCCAAGCTTGGTTTGGTTTTTTGATCTCGAGACTAGTTTAGGTGAGATCACGGTAGTGTGAGGGTGGAGGTGGTTTAACCTCTGGATTCCTTTGGTTGTTCATGGATTGGTTTATCCCATGATATCCCACGTTCATGCTTGGAATATGGAAGATGGGTGATTGGCTGAAAGAAAGATTTGGTTGATCCCAATCTATGGTTGGGTGGTACATAGGAGTCCCTAACTTGGTTGGATTTGCATTTGGTTAATAAGAGCCAAGTTTCTTTTGTCTTTTATGAGTAAATGTACTTGTTATTATGTGGCTTTAATGGTTGTTCTATCATTGTTAATTATCTAGTTATATGTTGGTTATAAGCATGGTTTTATGACAGATTTAAGTATGGCTCTTATCACCTTTTAATTGATGAATGACTGGTTAATGAATGCATGACCTAATTGGTATTATGGTAGCTATTGTGAGAGGGAATTAATCCTTCTTGGTAAACCTCAGATAAGTTTCAGATCTCTATGTCCATATATGCATTCATGGCCTGTAGGTTGCATGTTCATCATGTGTTTGACGGAATGATTGTCATGGTTAGACCAAGTTAGGTCAATTCCTTGAGTAAGTTTTGTGTTAGAGGCTTTTTCTTTATGTTATTTATCATTTCTGGAAGTTTCATTAAGTTCTTGGTAATGATCTAGATCCTAGCCCTAAAAAAGTGGCTTAGATCTTGCAGAAGCTGGCACAAAACTGGCTAAAAAAGACTGCAAACACTGGAAAGCAGGCCTATGGGAATGACTTGAGGGTTCAAGTCGCTTAAAGGCCTTATCATGGGAGCAACTGAGGGTTTAGTCCAGTGAAAAGGAAGATTATCTCAGGGGTTGGACACCTAGAATGGTTGGTTAGTTCCTGGGGGTCCTGTAACACATGAGAGAAGTTAGTAAGGTCTTGGTTTGTCAACTCCATTTACTTAAGATCATGTAAGAGGTTGAGCCTTTTCATAGTAGCCCTCAACTCATGTTTACCCCCGGCAAGCCGATGAAAGTGGGTAGATATGGGACGATTTGGTTACATCGATGTTTTTACTGCTTTGATGCTTAGGACAGATTAGGGGGTATGGGCATTGGTTGGAACACCCGAAGTGTAAATCTAATTCTCTCATGGGGTTTTTAGTCTTCGCTAGGGTTGGAGTTCTTTTTAGCCTAGCTAGGTATGGAGATGATGGTCCTTACTTTTTATGGTCCTTTTCTAGAGAGAATGATTTGTTAGGAAGATTTATTTCATAAATCAATCCTCTTATCATAGAAGTTAATCCTAGGAGGGGAATTAAATTTCTCTTTGGGGACTACAGAGGTCTAAGGTTTGCATGCCCAGTTGAAACCCCTCTTGGATTACTTTTCTCATTTATTTATGGAATGCAAACTCATAGACATAGAATTGGTCAATGTAAAATCGACATGGGGGAACAAGAGACTTGACGATGTTAGGGTTGCAAAACGTCTAGATTGATTTTTTATTGCTAAAAGGTTAGTGGAGAGACTACATGTGATTCGTCAATGTGTAGGCTATGGGGGAGAATATGAACACTACCCTATTTTTTAGAGATTAGAAAGAATGGAAAGAAGTCAACAAGCCCCTTTAAATTCAATACACCTTGGCTAAAAGATGTTTATTTCCTTGCTTTGGTGCACTCAATCTGGGCTAAATATGACTCAAATTATGGGGACTCTATAACTACCCAAATTTTAACAAATGTAATAAAAGTAAAAAAAAAAACCCCTTCAATGCACAACTCTCAAGCACCAAAGAGATGATCAAGAGTTAAAAGTAGTAGAAGAAGAGCCAAGGGCACTCAATGGTATGATGGAGCGTGGTTTTTACAAAACAACTTCAAAAGATAGTTGGTACAACTAGAAGATACAAAAAGGAAGTTATTGGAGGAAAAATAGTCTCTCTTGAGGCTAAAGGGCAAAGTTGTTTGTTTAGAATTGTTGGATAGTTGGCATTGTCTGGATGGGCAGTGGCATAGTGAAGGCATCTGCAAGTGTGTTGGCATTGATGTCAACCAGACTGGCTTGGATGCTTGTCGCAACATATATTGGTAGTGATGTCCCAGGAAGACTCCCATGGTTATTCATGGCTCAGAAGGATTCCTATGATAACTGCAAGCTTTAAGTAGAGAATAATCATAGAAGTAGGCTTAGTTTAAAATCCATAAAATGATTATTACAGTGATGAGCCAGATGGAAGTCCATGGTAGCTATAGGATTCTTGTAGAAAATCATCATAGTAGCAGGCTTACTGAAGAAGCCATAAAATGATGACTACTATGTTGGTCAGGACAAAATCCCATGGTAACTGTAGGCTTCATGTAGAGAATCATCACAGTAGTAGGCTTATTGGAGAAGCCATAAACTGATGATTATAGTGATGGACCAGGAGGAAGTCCATGGTAGTTGCAGGCTTCATGCAGAGGATCACCTTAGTGGTTGTGATTCTAGTTGTCTGGAGAGTCAAGGAGAAAAATAATGTCAGAGATCTTGGAGCCATCTTAGAGGTAGAAGATGGGCTCAAAGACTACATCATACCCTCTCCATTGGAAAGTTCTCTGGAATATCTTTCCAACGATATGTAAAAGTCCAAAAATGGACTCCTGGATCAAAATTTATGGCTTGTCGATGATCAGGGACTTGAAGTTCTAAAGAAGACTGGAATATCGGAGGTCGAGGATATCAAAGATCGACACATTGGTGATCGGAGGTTAGGCATATCAATGATCCCATATCGAAGGTTAGGCATATTGACGATAGCATATCGGAGGTCCAGAGATATTGACACATCACAACATCGTAGTCAGGCATATCGGCGATCAGAGAATCAAAACTTCTGAACATGAGAACCTTTTAAAAACTTGCAATATGGATGAAGTGTCGATAGTGTTAAAATCATATGGGAACGATGATAAATGATTAACAAAGGATTTCATCGCAAAACCAAAGGTCGGAGGGCCCGTTTCTCTCTCCTCTGGCAGGACACGTGGTGGAATATGATTGGCACCGATAAGGACACATGGCAAGATATGATTGGCTCCGATAAGGGACAAGTAGCAGCTGATCTCAACATGATGTGGCAGTATGAAAAGACATGTGATAAGAATATTCAACCATGTTGGGTGCTCTAATCATCCATAACCAGGTGACATGTGTCACCTCTAAGGAGTCGCCATGTGGCAGGGATGATGTCATATAAGAAGTCGACGATCAGAGGATTGAAGATGTCGAAACTTTATAACAGATCAAGTGTTGAAAAGATCTAATATAGAGGGCTTCCAAAATGGGCTGGCACATGGTCATAAGGACTCAAAGAACTAAAGGTGCGTAGCTAAGGCCGAGCACCGAGAGCTATGAGCTATATTGAAAGTGGGAATATCGCAATTCCAAAGTTAAATCCCTGATTTGAAACTTTCGATGAGAAGGGCTCCGATATTTGGCTAGCACATGGTCAAGAAGAACTTAAAGAACCAAAGGCATTAAGCACTTAACAAAGGAAAAATAGCCCCTGACAAGATAAAAAACGCTCAGGCACCTCAAGGCTAAGTGGCAGGTCACTGCCCTCGGTCCTACGGTGAGAAATAAGAGAAGGGCTAAGCAGAAGGAGCTTGTCATATCGGAGGTCGGCAATCAGAAGATTAGAATACTGCACCACTAGCAAAACTTGTTTTAGTTTGTAGTCTTTTCTATAAAGACAATTTCTGAAGAAAAAAAAGGTTGTATTTTAGTGTAAAAACATTAACATTCTGGTGTATTTGAGAAGATCTTAAATATCTTGCAGTTTTGATGAGCATTTGCAGAAAATTCATGTGTTGTAGTTTCCTGTCCATTATTTCTTTGTTTATGAAAAATCTTCTTCATGTCTAGAAACTTTAGTATCTACAATTGGGATTATTTATGCTCTGGTTTCGTTATTTCTCAGTCATTATTACTTGTTTCTTATATTAGCTATAATACTATTTTCTTCAGTTTTCTTCTTCCAAATTTGTCAAATAGTCAAAGGATTTATTGCTACCTTGCTTTTTGTGTAATGCTCATTAGATTTGTAGCATCATTTAATAAAACTGGACTCCATGCCCAATTGTGTGTTTTATACCCTCGGATGCGGGTGCTAACTGAGATGGGACAGGCGATGGGGGATGGCCACATGCCGGCCCGTGGCCATCACGTGGCAGCCGTAGATAATACAGCTATCGATCGCAGATGGTATAAGGTGGAATGGCAGGGGTTAGTTAATGCTCCGCGAGGTAATTTGGCTCAGGCGACGGCAACAGTTATGGCGGGGGAGCTCCAACGCAGGGCCGGTGAAGTCATAAGGGATATCGCTGTATGGGATCAGAGAATGTTGGTGGTAATGCAGTTGCCTGGCCTCTCCGTCTCTGTCGGGATATCTTCTCCGTCTGTCTGGTTCATCCCTCAGTCGGCGTTGGTTGCAGGGGGTCTGGTTGCAGGGGGTCTGGACTACCCCGTGGTCTGTTGGAATTTCTTTCCCTTGCCTCCTACGAGAATGGTGAGACCTCGACAGCGTCTGCTTAGCCGCCGAGGCACTTCCAGAGGGGGAATCTCGCGCAGTCATGAAGCGGACAATGTTGTCCATTGCTGCCACTGCAACATTGCTCGCTCCACTGGCGCTAACCCCCTCCATTCCAGCCAATTCATGGATGCAGGGGCTTCGAGCATGAATGCCTTGCCTGCCTTTGGTTCGGCTATCTTCAATTTCAGCAGTGCCATGAACAATCTGCGGATCAGCGCGCATGTCTCAGTCTTGTTCATAGAAAATGCCCGGGAAGATGAGGACGCCCTGGATGAACAGGGGCAGAGGACGACTGACAATCAGAAGCATGAAGCAGAGGCCCCTGAAACTGATAAGGAGCAGGAGGTTAAAGGTGCGGCCTCAGATCCGGAAAACGCAATGCAACGCAAGCAAGAACAGAGGGCGGGAACTGGCGAGGAGGAAGACACCTTTCCCACTGCTACTGAGAGAGAAGCCTATGGCTGGTGCCGGGTAGAGGAAGTGCAAATGGACGACTGATGACGCTCACGCACAAGGTTTATATGGCTTTTTGTTTGGTCTTCTGCTATTTGTTTTTTGATTCAGTTAAAGTAACAATGCTTCTGGTCTCTTTCGTGCCTGGTTTAATGTCCCTGTTCCTGAATTTTGTGTTAATGATTTGGGTAAGGTCGGTCTCCCCTGCGTGGGATGAAAAGGTTGGTGCCCCTGCGAGGGCATGCTCTTATGGAAGTCTGGCTTTTGTGTCTGGCACCCCTGCGTGGGCTAGTTTTTTGGATGCCTCAATTGCTCTCGGGTGACATACCCAGAGCCTGATTCTCTCTTGTTTCACCATGATGTATTTTTGACTCTGTACATAATATAATAGTTTAGTCTTTTACCGAGAAAATTTTTTTATGTGTTTTATATACAACCCTGTAGAAATTTTGAATAATTTAACACATATTCAACATAGATTATCCTGATCATGTACTATTGTGGAATACATACACATTACATAAGCTCCTCTACATTGATCATCAATATAGGAGCACCAATAACAATAAAACATCAAGAGCATTCACACATTAACACAGTATGTATCCCAGGGAAAGCATCTCGCTAAAAACCCCAACTATCTGTATATTAATGATTGAGACCATGTAACATTACAAAGTACAATGCTTATCACAAGAAATCCAGTACCAGCTCCACCTGTTACACACAATACAGCTAAGATCTGATCTCCAAATCTATTCCACTGCTTGCCTGCCTCCACTGCTCAATACCTGCTCAAGAATGAATGAGAATGGTTTACCAAACTCGTATTTCACCTCCAAAGAATCACTCACACTGTGTTAGATGTGAGAAGAGGCTATAATACTGGGCAAATACATGAGCAAACTCATTGGCATACTCAATCCCTTGATTGTGCAAGATCTGATGCACAACTATAGTCACAACTGATAGCAATCTGATTCTCTAACACCTGTCCCTGCTGAACTGAACATGCACTGACATGCAACTGAGTTAACTGATGTATTCTATAGTTGTATCATGAGTTAATAATTAGTTTAAGAACTCATCATTAGTCTATTTGCAGTTAGACTAACTACAACTAGTTTAACCAAGTCAAACTGAACACAACTCCTTCAACTCCACAATCAACTCCACCAAACTCAATTGATTGAGTTCTAACTGAAGTCATGCATGCAACAACTCAACTGACTCATAAGAAAAGCGTACTTCCTTCTGACAGTTGCATGGGCCACATCTGTAGCTCAAACTGAAGTGCTCCAAGAGAATAAGATCAAGTTTATAGTCCAAATATTATTATGAGACAATAATATTTGACTTTTCTATTTTGGACAGCCAGTCTAAAAATAGACTTTGATCACTCCTGCTGTGGTCACTCATATTGTGATCACTCCTGCTGTGGTCACTCCTGCTGTGATCACTCCTGCTGTGATCATCCCTGCTAGGATAAAAAAATAGAACTTGCACCATAATTTGCTTGTGGGCCCACTTAGTGAAGGCGACTCTTTTCACTAAGCTCCATCATCTTGTTGCAATCTCAACACTCCCTCTCGACAAGATATGGATTATCAACAACCCCTATCCTGCCTCGGTGGTACTCGAATTTGCTCCTTGTGAGAGCCTTCGTTAGAATATCAGCATCCTGATCCTCCGTTGGAATGTATGAAAGCAACATGATCCTCCGCTACACACAATCTCTGATATGATGGTACCTGATGTCAATATGCTTAGATCTATCATGAAATACAGGATTAGCCGAGAGTTTAATGCAACTCTGGTTATCACAGTAAATCACAGTAGGATCCAAATGAGAACCGAACAAACCAACCAGGATCTTCCTCATCTATATAGCCTCGCATGCAGCCAAACTTGCTGCCATATACTCGGCCTCCGCTGAACTGAGTGCCACGGATCTCTGCTTCCTGCTGTACCAAGAAACTGCTGTCGATCCAATACTGAAGACCCCTCCTGATGTGCTCTTTCTGTCCGTTGGGCTCCCTGCCCAATCTGCATCCGTGAAGCCACATAGCTTCATCTCATCCTCCTGTCTGTACCACAAGCCATATCCCGATGTGCCTCTCAAATAACGCAATACATGCTTGCCCGCCTTCCAGAAGAGGTTGGTAGGCTTAACCATAGCTTGTGAAAGCTGGTCAACTGCATAGCATATATCAGGTCGTGTATTGACCAAATACATCAGCGACCCCACCAACTGTCGATAAACAGTGGCATCCACTTCTTCTCCCGAAGTGGCATCCTCCTTCCTCCAACCTCCAGGAAGAGGAGTATCAACAGGCTTGCAGCCATGCATGTTGAACTTCTCCAGTATCTCCCGAGCATACTTGCCCTGAGAAACAAACAGTCCACCACTGCGCTGCCATATTTCCAATCCTAGGAAATAGTGAAGGAGGCCCAAATCCTTCATCTCAAACACTGTAGCAAGATCCTTCTTGCATGACAGTATCAACAACTCATCACCCGTTAGAATCAAATCATCAACATACAGTACAATGATAAGCAACTTACCCTCCACCACAATCTGGTATAGGTTAGGATCCACCTCGCTCTTGGAGAATCCAATTCCTGTGAAATAGCTGTCCATCCGTGTGTACCAAGCACGTGGTGCTTGCTTCAACCCATACAGAGCTCTCTTGAGCCTGCACACATGCGACTCGCTGCTGAAGACCTCAAAGCCTTCGGGTTGCTCAATGTACACCTCCTCCTCAATGACTCCGTTGAGGAACACAGTCTTCACATCCATATGATGAATGTGCCATCCCATCTGCGCTGAGAGAGCAAGAATCGTCCGTATGGAAGAATACCTTGCGACAGGTGCAAAGGTCTCCTCATAATCAATCCTCTCTATCTGTGAAAAGCCTCGGGCAACAAATCTTGCCTTGTACTTCTCTACACTCCCGCCAGCTGCCTGCTTAACTTTGTAGATCCATCTCGAACCCACCACTGATTTCCCTTCCAGTCTAGGAACAATCTCCCATGCACTGTTTCTGACAATAGAATCATACTCTTCCACCATGGCGTCTACCCATGCGGGATCCTCCACAACTTCCTCGAAAGAGGATGGCTCAGTCACAACACACTTGCTCATAAGAGCCATGTATCCAATGTACCGATCAGGTGACTATCTCTGCCTGTGTTGGGCTGTAGGTGATCCTACAACTTTCTCTGCATCTTGAGCCAGTCGCTCAGCTTCTGTCAAGCGCTCTCGCCCTCTGATGGTTGGCACTGCATGAGTGGTCTCTTCTACTCCATGAACCTCATCCTGTGGCTGATCCACATCCTGAAGCTCATCCTTAGGAACTAATAGCTCCTCAACTGCATGCAAGTGTAGCTCCCTCTCAAGCGAACACTTCATGGCTTTCTCCTCCTGAAATTTTATATCCCGTCGCACGACAATTTTACCACTGTCTGGAAAATACACACGATAGTTGTGGGGCGTATCAGTGTACCCCACAAATATCCCAACCTCTACGGTCGGCTCCAACTTCTTCCTGGCATCCTTCGTCACATGCATGTAAACGTTAGCACCAAAAATCCTCAAATGAGAAAGATCAGGCTTCTTACCAGAATAAGCCTCCTCGGGTGTACTCATGCCAAGTATCCTATGAGGACAATGGTTCTGCACATAAACTGCTGTATTGCGTGCTTCCGCCCACAAGTGAAGGGGTAGGCCCTGATCATGCAACATTGCCCATGCAACACCCACAATCGTTCTGTTCTTCCGCTCAACTACCTCGTTCTGCTGTGGGTTATGGGGAGCTATGAGCTCTCTACGAATCCCTTCTGCCTTGCAAAAATCCTTGAACTCGTCCGAGATGTATTCACCACCATTATCGCTCCTAAGAGCCTTCACCTTCTTCCCCGACTCCTTCTCGACCAGTGCTTTGAATTCACAAAACTTTGAATATGTCTCGCTCTTCTTCTGCATGAAGAAGATCCAGCACTTACGAGAGAAATCATCAACAAAAATCACATAATACCTGTGTTTTGCTGTCGAAGCAACTGAGAAAGGTCCACACACGTCTGTGTGAATTCTCTCAAGGATCGTCGTGGCGCGACTATCCTTCTCGTGAAAGGTGGCTTTCACAAACTTCCCTAAAGTACAGCCCTTGCACTGATCTGACTGCGCAAGTGTGCCTTTAGGAAGCCCTGTAGTGATCTGCTGCAGTATCTTCAAGGTTCCATGGTGAAGGTGACCCAATCTCCTGTGCCACAACTCGCCATCATCCCGGCTCACCAATCCTTCTGCCTTGCCTGCCATTGCTGCACATCCATCTACATGCAACTGATAAAGGTTCCTCACTCGAACCCCTATCTTCCGAGTCTCACCAGTTGTCTTGATGCACAGGAAAGCCTTTCCCTCGTTGAAAACAACATCATACACCTTGTCTTCCAACATCACCACTGAGATAAGATTCTTCTTCAATCCTGGAACATGCATGACTTCCTTCAATACGAAGGGTTTACCAGACTCCCTCTCAAAGGAAATGGTACCGATACCGGTCGCACTGTATCTACCATCATCGCCCATTTCGATGTGCACTTCAAGATCTTTGTCCTCCAGATCAGAGAACAAATCTCTATCTCCCGTCATGTGAAAAGACGCACCACTGTCCAAGAACCACACCGATCCCATCACACTTGAAACCAAGCATGCGATCAATGAAAAATCAAGCTCAAATTGTGAGGCTAGAGCCTCTCCTGCTGAAGATCCAGCAGCCTGCTTATTCTTCTTCTTCTGCGGACAATTAGTGGCATAGTGTCCGTGCTGGTGATAGTGAAAACACTTCACCTTGGACATATCCTGCTTCTTGCCTTTCGCACCAGACTGAGAAGCTTTCTTGCTCTTCCCTTTCTTTGCTTTGGCAACCAAAGCGCAATTCTCTTCATCGGATACCTTTGATGAAGATCCATTCTCACCTTTATTGTTTCTGAGTTTATCCTTGAGCGCCAGGTCGCTCTTGCTTTGGAATAACATTTGCAATCCGTTGAAAGACATTTCAACAACACTGCTGCAAATTCGATTTCCACCAGCAACCAACTCAACCGCCTCGGATCTAAGATTCGTGAGAACACAATATTTCTCGTACAGAGATTGACTGTATGGGCATTCACCGGATATCTCACCTTCCAAAGGAAGGATGAATCGAGAGGCTACCTGGGCCGATTACAGACTCTGCCTGAAGAAATAGAATGTAAACACTTCCTGAATAGTAGATCTGATGATCAACAGCTCTGATACCATGTAGAAATTTTGAATAATTTAACACATATTCAACAGAGATTATCCTGATCATGTACAATTGCGGAATAGATACAAAATACATAAGCTCCTCTATGTTGATCATCAACATAGCAGCATCAATAACAATAAAACATCAAGAGCATTCACACATTAACACAGTATGTAACCCGGGGAAAGCATCTCGCTAAAAACCCCAACTATCTGTATATTAATGATTGAGACCATGTAACATTACAAAGTACAATGCTTATCACAAGCAATCCAGTACTAGCTCCACCTGTTACACACAATACAACTAAGATCAGATCTCCAAATCTATTCCACTGCTTGCCTGCCTCCACTGCTCAATACCTGCTCAAGAATGAATGAGAATGGTTTACCAAACTCGTATTTCACCTCCAAAGAATCACTCACACTGTGTTAGACGTGAGCAGAGGCTATAATACTGGGCAAATACATGAGCAAACTCATTGGCATACTCAATCCCTTGATTGTGCAAGATTTGATGCACAACTATAGTCACAACTGATAGCAATCTGATTCTCTAACACCTGTCCCTGCTGAACTGAACATGCACTGACATGCAACTGAGTTAACTGATGTATTCTATAGTTGTATTATGAGTTAATAATTAGTTTAACAACTCATCATTAGTCTATTTGCAGTTAGACTTGTTAGCCTCCTGCTGCAGCAGGTTAATCATCTTTCATGATCGACATTTTTACATGCCAAATATGTCGTTCTATGAAAGCGTGCTAGTCTAAATGCCACTACTGTGTTCCAATTTTTGGTAAGCAATTCATTTTTAGTTTGAGGCAGTTTTTTCAGTTGGAGGATTTCAAGCGAGGCATGTCTAACTTCCCCTTCTTCCTCTTTCCCCAAATCACTCACTCACTTCCCCTAAAGAGGTCAAGATCTGCTTGATACCTCTTAGATTCATCATTCTCCATATCATTTGCCTTGGTGGAGATCTGCTTCACTCAAGGAATGTTCACACTTCTTCTATCAGTCATTTTCCCCCATTGATAGCCTAAGACATCATTCTTAGCGCTTTTTCTCATCATTATCATATTAATTACTAACTTTATTATGTAACTCCCTATCTCTTTACCCTTCCCCTACTTAAACTATGTATATAACTGCCCTATATACTTATCCCTTCCCCCTGGTTGAAAAATAACCATATACATCCTTGGGAATTGCTAAGTTTATCAGAAACTCAACAAGAACCCACACTGCCCCCTCTAACCATCTTCCAGATGCATTTCGGACTCCTTCCGATGCATAAAGCCCTTCATCGCTCCATAAAACCCCTCTAATGCTTTTTGATTCCTTCACAAAGCATAAATTCCCTTCATATGTATAAAAAACCATCTTTTGGCCTTGTTTCTACCTTTTCCAAGGCACAAACCCTTTTAAAGGCCTAAAATCCTTCTCAAATCCATTGAAATCCTCCCAAGTGCCTTTGGAATCCTTCCAAGGCATGAATTCCTCCTTTTTGGGCCATCGGACCCCTTCCGATGCCTTATAAACCATTTAACATGCCAAAGGAGACCCCTCCGAATTCATTTTTCCTTTGCATTTTAATAAAATGCATGCTCCGATGAGAAAAGAATCTATTTGGTCCCCCTCCGATGCGATATCGCTATCGGGAGGGGGCAGTGGCATATTATAAGCGAAAATGGCTAAGTCTCAAGGCATGGGTTATAATGGGCCGCCGATCGCCGATACAGCGACCAAATCTCAGCCGTCCATCGCCCCCGCCGATCCAATGGCCCGGATCATTTCGGCGATCACATATATGGCAGCCCCATGACCCCGCCGATAGCGAAATGCCGACGTAATCTCTGTCGTCCATCGCCTTCACCAAATCAACGGCCCATGTTTGATCGGCGAAACACCCCTTATGTTTGGCTCCGATATTCCAGAGCCGAAATATTATAAAGGCGGGTCTTATAAAAGCTATCGGGTCCGTAAGGTCCCCGGGCACAGCGAAAAGGGAGGTCTCCGATATTCCAGAGCCGATAATTTATAAAGGGCAGTTTTGAAAGGGATTTCGGGTCCGTTGGACCCGTTTCAAATGTAAATCCGCCGATATGATGGGTTCCGATGGTTCGGACCCGATCTCCATTAAAAATGGGCACAAAGGCATTTCGGGTCCGCAAGCTATATCGCTCCATCGGAAGTTTTATGTGTTGGGACCAATGGTCCGCCCCGATGCGATTTAGCGTCGGCCGTCGGATCGCCCTCCCAGATCAACGGTCATGATTTGTTCGTGGCTCTCCCCATGTCCTACTGGCGGAGCCGAAATATTATATAGCTCGGCATATAGGGATTTCGGGTCCGAAAGGCCCTTTGTGCAGCTGAGCGGGACTGCTCCGATATGGCGGAGCCGAAATAACATTAAAGCATGGTATATTAGCACTTCGGGTCCGCAAACCAAATTTTTGTAAATCCGCCGATATGACATCGCCCATGGGCCGGACCCGAAATCCATCAAGAAGGAGCCTATAGCATTTCGGGTCCGCGGCATTTTGAAGGCATTATGTTTTGGGACCGCCGGTTCGCCGATATGCGATTTAGCGCCAGCCGTTGGATCGGCTCACGCCGGATCCAACGACCAGAATTTAAGGTTTTGAACAGTGTTCGCTAAAAGCACCATTTTTGTTAAAAATCATGTTTTTGATGCGTTCTGCGTATTAAGAGAAGAAGGCAGTGTTTCAGTGTTATTCATGCGGTGCCCGCGCCCGCCCATGGTTTAAAGGAAAGGATGGTTTCCTTTGCATTTTTGGAATCGCTCGTTGCCCAGAGCGCGCCCAGTACAGGGTTTTCTCTTCGGCGTACCTACAGAGCCCCCTTTTCATCATTTTTGTAGCGATTTATCAGATTAATGGCAGTTTTTGGATCGGCAAGGGCCGATAAGCTCCCATAGGCAGCTGGAGGACTTCGCAGCAAGTTTTTTGGGGCCGAACAGCGGCCATGATGGGTGATTTAGTAGTTAAAGGCCTTTTCAAGCCAGGAGGGGCCCAGAGGCGTGCCATAGCATCTCCAGAAGTGGCAAAGAGTATCAGTCCAGTTTTTCAAAGCAGATGAAAGCAAAGCAAGCCCAGCAAAGTCAACAAAGCATCATTCAGCCATTAAGGCTCACCAACACTTCTTTTTTTGCTTTAAATCCACCTAAAGGCATAGATGAAGGCTTTCAAGGCAGAGTTATTGCAGAGACATTGTTCCCAGTCATATTTTTGGAGCAGCGCTGCTTCCTTAAATGCATAGTTATCACACAGAGGACAGCGCGTGGCTCAAGGAATTCTTTTAGTCCATTTAT
Organism: Pinus tabuliformis; assembly: GCA_031772625.1. Taxonomy (NCBI): domain Eukaryota; kingdom Viridiplantae; phylum Streptophyta; class Pinopsida; order Pinales; family Pinaceae; genus Pinus; species Pinus tabuliformis. The sequence goes on from CM062809.1 coordinate 1,281,487,531, forward strand.
GAAGCTGCAGGACCATGCGCAACCTTAGAAAGACATTTGTATGAGGCTGCTGCCTCATGTGCAGCTGTTTTAGATATTTTATTGCATTTATTTCCAGCACAACTTAGCATTAGAAGCAGTTGTTGCACAGATCTCTTTTGGCTCTGTTTTGATAGATATTTTGAGATATTTTCTCCCTTGACACCTGTTCAAGGGATGTTTGTAAATATTTTCTATTTAAACAACCCTCTGTATTATGTAAAGGGTTGGTTGGTCGATAACTCCCACTAGACTTGCATTGTATTTTCTGAGAGTCTCTATAATCAAAGATCGCTGGAATGTTTGGGAGATGAACTGACTGTTGTGTTTTAATGTCTAAAGAGTGACTATGGAATCCTAACGCTTCTACATAGCCCAATAAGTGTTTCTTATCTCTGTTTACAGTTTATATGTTTTATGCCATCATTGTTTCACTATCTAAATAGCAGAAAGAAAGAATAGTTCAGAGCTCACTTAGTTGTATTCTGTTCTCAATTTCTGTGATTTATCTATGTTTTCCTCTGAATTAGTCCTGAATATGAATACTGATTTGCTCATATTTACGCCAGTTCCTTCATATATGAATGTTGTTTAGGAATCCTTGACTGTTCCTATATAAATTTTCATTCACCTTCCCTCTGTCAGCATAATGAGAGCCACTTAGTTGCCTTTCATTCACTGACCTTCGTTCCATCTTTATTCTAGCTAGATATTGTTTTATGTGTAGCTATCCTGCTCTGTATTCCTCTTGTGACCAAGAAAATGCAACAACAAGCCTAATCCATGACTCCATGCCCAATGGTTTGAACTTCTCATACTATGCATCCCAACTCTGTTTGAAAGAATCCTCCATCCCACCAAAATCAAAACAAAACCCAAGAAAATCATAACTAGCCTAAAATCAACCCAAAACAAAGCAAAATTATAAAGAGAGAGCCCTCTCTGATTGCAGGTAGGCTAGGACCCGCAGTCCAAAGATTGGTTTGTGGTTACCTCGGCCGTATCCTTTAAGGAGCTTTAAGGACAACCTGAGTGATAACATAATGGCGACTCCACTGGGGACCTGAAATCATTTGTTTATTACTGTATACCCCCAATTTTGATCAGTTTGCCTTGTTTTCTGGAGAAAGTGTCCCTTTTCTTTAGAGCTTCTCATGTTTAGCTATGATCTGTGATGGTGGACAGAGATCAGGCACTTCAAGGTTAATTCATCCACCTGGCGACTCCACTCAGAATAAAGACTTCACTGGAGAAATGAACCCAAAAGAGATATATGAGCAGATCAAGCTTTTGACCTGGATTACTATCCAAGAGGTGATGTTTTTTCTCCATAAAGTTTTGCTGTGTATATTGTATTTTAAAGACGATTCTATATCAGATTTTTATGATTTTCCTTTGGAAAATGTTGTTGAAAAACCTCCTTGCACATTAGAGCAGCAGTCTTCAAATGCTGTTGAAGATCATCATACAGCCAAGGAGGAACCAAAAATAGAGCCCAGTCTTACAGTTCCTGTATATACTCCTGTGTCTCGTAAAGTTCCTGATAGATATAAGCCTCTCATTTTGCCTCCTGTGCTGAATCCTTTGCCTGCAAATCATCCTGAGTATCTCCCTAGATTTGATGGAGAAAATGGTATTACTGCCCAGAAACATATCCAGGCTTTTGAAGATTATCTTAATATATTTGAAGTAGAAGATGAAGATGTCAGTCTTAGACTATTTGCCCTTTCTTTGCAAGGTGAAGTTAGGACTTGGTTTAAAGCATTGCCTGAGGCCAGCATCTCTAATCTTCAGCAGTGTTCCAAGCTCTTCCTTGATAGATGGATGATTAAAATCAATTTCCTCTCGCTCATCGAAGAATATAATCAGTTAGAAAGGCGTCCAAATGAATCTGTTCAGCAATTTTCTGATCGATTCAATCAAGTTTATCTTTCTATGCCTTTGAATATAAGACCTCCCCCTGATTTAGCTCTATTGCACTATCCTAGAGCTTTTGATCCAGAGATTGAGTTTCGTTTGAGAGAAAGAAACCCGTCCACTATGAAACAAATGCAGGACATAGCAGTGGACGTGGAGGCAAATCTAAAGAGGAGGGAAGAACAGCGCAAGGCAGAGCAAGAGGAAAGACTTCATAGTGTGTTACAAAAGACAGATGAAATGATGCAGCTGATCACAAAGAAAGTTGAATGCTTAGAGCACAAGAACACATCTGTTGTGCATGAGGAAAGTAGTGACATTCACGAACAAACCTACCACAAATCAGATGACATATTCATACAGCCATATGTGAAGGAGCAATCTCCTGATATACTATGTGAATATGGCAGCTTCTCTTCTTTCAACTGCTTGCCAAAATATGATGAGTATGATGATTATTATGAGCCTAACGACCAAATCAGCCTTGCAGAGGAATCAGATCCTATTTTGGCAGGAAGCGAAGTTCAGGCTCAGCAGCTTGAATGTAATGATCAGCTTGCCCAGTTCAGCTATGAAGTAAAGGAGGAAAGCGCAGAAAATTTTGATATCAGCGAAGGAACTTTACCTTTCTGTTTTGAATCTTTTCAATTTATTAAGGAGAACTATCATGCAATTAATAAGCATTTGTCAGCAAGTCTTGTTATTGACTGCCTGGAGGATGATCAAAATATTGTTCCAGATGCATCGCCTCTAGTTTTGCAGCCCCGAAGAGCCATCGAATATCAGATTGAGGAAGACTCGGCAATAGCACCTGAGCAAATAAATCGATTCCCTTCCCAGCCACTTTGTTTTCAGCCATATCATGTATTTGAAGAAGAAGAGGAGCAGCCTGCGCAGATCAATCAGGTTCCAAATGAGCCTGTATGTAATAAAGTGCAGCCACCTTTGCAAGTTTTGAATGACCCATCTATTGGCAGGCATAATAATGAAATAGATCAGCGCTCTTCTCCATTAGCAGGCGGCAAGGCTCAGTATCAAGTTGTTAATGATTTCTCTATTTCAAAGCATGATAGTTGTCCCAAACTTTTGTACAGTTCTTTATTTCGGCCCAGCAATTGTATATATATGTTGCAGGACAGTTTTGTACAGTGTTTAAACATAGCAAAGGAGGTCAGTAGCTTCCTGATCTTCTCAAAGATTAACAAAGCGATATCAAATTGCAATATCTCAGTTGGTCTCACCAGCAAGCACAAGCAGCAAAGCCCACTCATGTTTTTATTGCTTAAGTGGCTGCATTGGCTATTTCACTTCACCTAACAACAAAGTAAGTGCTGGTTAGGGTAGGTAGGTAGGTAGGATCAATAAGGCAGCCAACCAAAGGGAATTTTGCAGAGCACAACAACAATTGAATACAAGGCCGTCTGACCTGCTGTTCTTGGCTTTTCACAGGGAAAAGCCATCCCCAAGTGGAGCCACTGTTAGCCTCCTGTTGCAGCAGGTTAATCATATTTCATGATCGACATTTTTACATGCCAAATATGTCATTCTATGCATGCTGCAATGCTCCATATTTGCTACATATGGCCAAAGAACTGTCCATGAAAGCGTGCTAGTATAAATGCCACTGCTGTGTTCCAATTTTTGGTAAGCAATTCATTTTTAGTTTGAGGCAGTTTTTTCAGTTGGAGGATTTCAAGCGAGGCATGTCTAACTTCCCCTTCTTCCTCTTTCCCCAAATCACTCACTAACTTCCCCTAAAGAGGTCAAGATCTGCTTGATACCTCTTAGATTCATCATTCTCCATATCATTTGCCTTGGTGGATATCTTCTTCACTCAAGGAATGTTCACACTTCTTCTATCAGTAATTTTCCCCCATTGATAGCCTAAGACATCATTCTTAGCGCTTTTTCTCATCATTATCATATTAACTACTAACTTTATTATGTAACTCCCTATCTCTTTACCCTTCCCCTACTTAAACTATGTATATAACTCCCCTATATACTTATCCCTTCCCCCTGGTTGAAAAATAACCATATACATCCTTGGGAATTGCTAAGTTTATCAGAAACTCAACAAGAACCCACACTGCCCCCCTCTAACCATCTTCCAGATGCATTTCGGACTCCTTCCGATGCATAAAGCCCTTCATCACTCCATAAAACCCCTCTAATGCTTTTTGATTCCTTCACAAAGCATAAATTCCCTTCATATGTATAAAAAACCATCTTTTGGCCTTGTTTCTACCTTTTCCAAGGCACAAACCCTTTTAAAGGCCTAAAATCCTTCTCAAATCCATTGAAATCCTCCCAAGTGCCTTTGGAATCCTTCCAAGGCATGAATTCCTCCTTTTTGGGCCATCGGACCCCTTCCGATGCCTTATAAACCATTTAACAGGCCAAAGGAGACCCCTCCGAATTCATTTTTTCTTTGCATTTTAATAAAATGCATGCTCCGATGAGAAAAGAATCTATTTGGTCCACCTCCGATGCGATATCGCTATCGGGAGGGGGCAGTCGCATATTATAAGTGAAAATGGCTAAGTCTCAAGGCATGGGTTATAATGGGCCGCCGATCGCCGATACAGCAACCAAATCTCAGCCGTCCATCGCCCCCGCCAATCCAATGGCCCGGATCATTTCGGCGATCGCCCATTTCGGCGATCACATATATGGCAGCCCCATGACCCCGCCGATAGCGAAATGCCGACGTAATCTCTGTCGTCCATCGCCTTCACCAAATCAACGGCCCATGTTTGATCGGCGAAACACCTTTTATGTTTGGCTCCGATATTCGGAGCCGAAATATTATAAAGGCGGGTCTTATAAAAGCTATCGGGTCCGTAAGGTCCCCGGGCACAACGAAAAGGGAGGTCTCCGATATTCCGGAGCTGATATTTTATAAAGGGCAGTTTTGAAAGGGATTTCGGGTCCGTTGGACCCGTTTCAAATGTAAATCCGCCTATATGATGGGTTCCGATTGTTCGGACCCGATCTCCATTAAAAATGGGCACAAAGGCATTTCGGGTCCGCAAGCTATATCGCTCCATCGGAAGTTTTATGTGTTGGGACCAATGGTCCGCCCTGATGCGATTTATGGCCGGCCGTCGGATCGCCCTCCCAGATCAACGGTCATGATTTGTTCGCGGCTCTCCCCATGTCCTACTGGCGGAGCCGAAATATTATATAGCTCGGCATATAGGGATTTCGGGTCCGAAAGGCCCTTTGTGCAGCTGAGCGGGACTGCTCCGATATGGCGGAGCCGAAATAACATTAAAGCATGGTATATTAGCATTTCGGGTCCGCAAACCAAATTTTTGTAAATCCGCCGATATGACATCGCCGATGGGCCGGACCCGAAATCCATCAAGAAGGAGCCTATAGCATTTCGGGTCCGCGGCATTTCGGAGGCATTGTGTTTTGGGACCGCCGGTTCGCCGATATGCGATTTAGCGCCAGCCGTTGGATCGGCCCGCGCCGGATCCAACGGCCAGAATTTAAGGTTTTGAACAGTGTTCGCTAAAAGCACCATTTTTGTTAAAAATCATGTTTTTGATGCGTTCTGCGTATTAAGAGAAGAAGGCAGTATTTCAGTGTTATTCATGCGGTGCCCACGCCCGCCCATGGTTTAAAGGAAAGGATGGTTTCCTTGGCATTTTTGGAATCGCTCGTTGCCCAGAGCGCGCCTAGTACAGGGTTTTCTCTTCGGCGTACCTACAGAGCCCCCTTTTCATCATTTTTGTAGCGATTTATCAGATTAAAGGCAGTTTTTGGATCGGCAAGGGCCGATAAGCTCCCATAGGCAGCTGGAGGACTTCGCAGCAAGTTTTTTGGGGCCGAACAGCAGCCATGATGGGCGATTTAGTAGTTAAAGGCCTTTTCAAGCCAAGAGGGGCCTAGAGGCGTGCCATAGCATCTCCAGAAGCGGCAAAGAGTATCAGTCCAGTTTTTCAAAGCAGATGAAAGCAAAGCAAGCCCAGCAAAGTCAACAAAGCATCATTCAGCCATTAAGGCTCACCAACACTTCTTTTTTTGCTTTAAAGCCACCTAAAGGCATAGATGAAGGCTTTCAAGGCAGAGTTATTGCAGAGCCATTGTTCCCAGTCATATTTTTGGAGCAGCGCTGCTTCCTTAAATGCATAGTTATCACACAGAGGACAGCGCGTGGCTCAAGGAATTCTTTCAGTCCATTTATGAAGCTGCAGGACCATGCGCAGCCTTAGAAAGACATTTGTATGAGGCTGCTGCTTCATGTGCAGCTGTTTTAGATATTTTATTGCATTTATTTCCAGCACAACTTAGCATTAGAAGCAGTTGTTGCACAGATCTCTTTTGGCTCTGTTTTGATAGATATTTTGAGATATTTTCTCCCTTGACACCTGTTCAAGGGATGTTTGTAAATATTTTCTATTTAAACAACCCTCTGTATTATGTAAAGGGTTGGTTGGTCGATAACTCCCACTAGACTTGCATTGTATTTTCTGAGAGTCTCTATAATAAAAGATCGCTGGAATGTTTGGGAGATGAACTGACTGTTGTGTTTTAATGTCTGAAGAGTGACTATGGAATCCTAACACTTCTACATAGCCCAATAAGTGTTTCTTATCTCTGTTTACAGTTTATATGTTTTATGCCATCATTGTTTCACTATCTAAATAGCAGAAAGAAAGAATAGTTCAGAGCTCACTTAGTTGTATTCTGTTCTCAATTTCTGTGATTTATCTATGTTTTCCTCTGAATTAGTCCTGAATATGAATACTGATTTGCTCATATTTACGCCAGTTCCTTCATATATGAATGTTGTTTAGGAATCCTTGACTGCTCCTATATAAATGTTCATTCACCTTCCCTCTGTCAGCATAATGAGAGCCACTTAGTTGCCTTTCATTCACTGACCTTCGTTCCATCTTTATTCTAGCTAGATATTGTTTTATGTGTAGCTATCCTGCTCTGTATTCCTCTTGTGACCAAGAAAACGCAACAACAAGCCTAATCCACGACTCCATGCCCAATGGTTTGAACTTCTCATACTATGCATCCCAACTCTGTTTGAAAGAATCCTCCATCCCACCAAAATCAAAACAAAACCCAAGAAAATCATAACTAGCCTAAAATCAACCCAAAACAAAGCTAAATTATAAAGAGAGAGCCCTCTCTGATTGCAGGTAGGCTAGGACCTGCAGTCCAAAGATTGGTTTGTGGTTACCTCGGCCGTATCCTTTAAGGAGCTTTAAGGACAACCTGAGTGATAACAAGACTAACTACAACTAGTTTAACCAAGTCAAACTGAACACAACTCCATCAACTCCACAATCAACTCCACCAAACTCAACTGATTGAGTTCTAACTGAAGTCATGCATGCAGCAACTCAACTGACTCATAAGAAAAGCGTACTTCCTTTTGACAGCTGCATGGGCCACATCTGTAGCTCAAACTGAAGTGCTCCAAGAGAATAAGATCAAGTTTATAGTCCAAATATTATTATGAGACAATAATATTTGACTTTTCTATTTTGGACAACGAGTCTAAAAATAGACTTCCTGCTGTGATCACTCCTGCTGTGGTCACTCATACTGTGATCACTCCTGCTGTGGTCACTTCTGCTGTGATCATCCCTGCTGTGGTCACTCCTGCTGTGATCATCCCTGCTGGGATCCAAAAATAGAACTTGCGCCATAATTTGCCTACGGGCCCACTTAGTGAAGGCGACTCTTTTCACTAAGCTCCATCATCTTGTTGTAATCTCAACAAACCCAACCAAATTTCATTCCACAAACTAAATCTGGCCATAAAGATTAAAATGTAAAAGCTACTACTACAGTGACCTAGGGTAGTTGTGTTTTAGGGAGAGATATGTTGGTGCACTAAGATGTCCTATTACAAACAATCTCAATACCTACATTCATTATCAACCCAGGGAAAGTCTTTTTATTTCAAGAGTGTTAACACTATATATGCAGTGAATTCATAGGTCAATCTATGCTAGAATTGTTGCAATTGCTAATGATTATCTCTTTAAATTCAATCCAAGCAACTCTGAAAGGAATTCATAACACATTTTGCAATTCTACTTAATCTATTCTGAAAGCAAATGAATCTGAATACAAATAGAAAGAATCACACTTGGAAATCTTAACTGGAATTGAAACTAACTTATTTAACATGAAAGAGAGCTATGATAATTGAACAAAAAATGATAATTGAACAACAAATGATAATATAAGCATCTCACGGAAAGCAATCAATTCTAGCTTTGAAATCTATGATAACATTACTTATAATGAACAACAATCTGAAATGAACATAACCAATTTGAGAAAAAGCATCACACATATAACATAACCATTTCAATAAAGAGCATCATGCATATATAATCACATGACTAAGTCTTGAATCTTGAATAAACAACAAATGTAAATCAAAATCATCAATCCTCATGGTAATCAGAATCTTAACAATAACAAACAATGAAGAATAAACATAAATTATTATAACACAGGTGAAGCAGTAGATCTTCTCTTGACTGAGCCCAAATTCGCTAGAAGTCCTCACTATTAGATACTCAGAACATGATTATGAATTAAACGTGTTATTCTTCATTAAAATAAGTAACAAAGTTACAACATCACCAAGATGAAAGTATTATATGTCCAAAATAATAGTTACAATCTGTGAATTTCTAAACTAGCTATTCAGTTTGCCTTTCGGCCTTATATAATATTTAGAAAAGTAAATAGATAAAAGCGAATCCTCAGGATCAGGGGATCCTGAGGATTTCACAATACTTGATCTGATTTCATCATAAAATAGCTTTGGTCTGCCCGGTCTTCCGCTGTCCTGCTTGCCCCAGACGCTATCTTTTTCCTTTACTGGCTGTTGTTGTTCTGTCGATTGAACAACCATCGTCCAATCCGCATCTCTGCACATAAAGATAGTAAAAGTTAGTTTTCTACACCCAAATTTATCTAATGTGCTACTAATTGCTTTTACCCAACTTCAGCTGTTGTTTCCTCTATTTTGATCCATAAAACAAAGATAAACATATGAAGACAAATGCTAAATTAGGCTATTTACGAGGAGAAAACATACCTTTTTCTCATCCCAACATACTCCCCAACTTACCTTATTGCATGTCCTCATGCAATCAGATGGTTAAGGTGTAATTGAGTTAAGGAATAGGCTGGGTATACTTCCTCCTTGTACAACCTAAAACCATTTTTCTTTTTAAGCACAGCGAAAGCCTGGTTCACTTCTTGATCTGTCAAGTTATAATCACTGTGGTACCTATTTGGGGGATACCATATAATTGGGCTTCTATACCGACACCCTATCCACTCAGGCCCCATGGTTAAGACCATGTTACTGTATTTATGTAAGTGAGAGGAGGCAACTTTGAAATTCCTGAATCCAAATGGCTCTCTGTTTCTAATAGTATTGCTGGAGGCTTCCCATCTCTGCCTGGCTGCAGATAAAGCTTCTTCTTTGATCTCCTAGAAGTACTCCTTCCCTGCTTGTATAATGTCTGTGTGGAACGACCCTAATTGGCCCACAACACCTGTTCGTTTCATAAATTATTTGTGCTAGACAAAGAGGTGTAGGGGTTTTGTAGGCTCTCCCCTAACCCACAGGTCTATGCCATATTCTCGTTTCCTAAAAGTATTATGGGCCTTGGCCCATTTGATCTGGTTAGTAGCAAAGGAAAGAAAGGCCTGGAATTGGATATCCCCTATGAAGGGGCCAAGATTGTTGTCTCTGTCATCTTCTAAAAATAAATTATGCATGTAAAGTTCACACAAGAGGCGTTGTACCTGCTCATTATGTTCTCTGAAACACTTGACGAAGTCTGGGGTGGTCTTGATTTCCACAGACTTGCCAGCTTTAATAGCTTTGATCTTCAGTAGGAGGTACCTTTCTAGGAGGAACAATGCATAGTTAGTAGCAGGAGCTCAACATGACAGGGCATCTGAATAAATAGAGCAAACAATCTCCAATTGCTCTTTAGCCTTCTGTAACTTGACCTGTGATTTTTCAACCTTCTTTTGCTCAGCCTTATAATTTGCAAAAGTTTCATCCTCTGTGACCGTGAGTGCCTCAAATTTCTTTCATAATTCTTGGTGCACTCGCAGGGGCACTACTTCCTCTTTATGCTGAGTCAATTCCTCCTGAGTCTTGACTAGCTCATTCTGCAATTTCCTAATGACCACTTCCCTTACCAAGGGAATGTAAGCAGGCATCTCATCTGTTTGGACCTCATCATCCTATGTCTCCATAGAACCAATCTAAATAGAAGCCTCAACCACTTCTCTAATCATGCAACAATCATCTTGGGTGTTCTCTTCAGTATCAATTTGAATGGAAACATCAATAGTAGGGAAGTTCGTTTGAGTTTCCTGTGGGAAAACACAAGGATCCTCTGTCTGCATTTCACTGTCTTCTACAAGACATGGCTCTGTTTGGGTTTCTTTTGAATAAACCAACAAGGTTTCAGTCTGGGTTTCAACATTTTCCCCAGGGCAATATTCAGTTTGGGTCCCTGTGGTCTCCAATTCTGCTTTCACTTTCTTAACCCTGACTGCTTCCCTCAACCATTGTCTTAGTTGCTTAATTATTTTCTTTTGCCTCCTATATTTCTTAAGCATTTTCCTAAGTCTATCCTTGTATGTTTGATTTGTTGTGAGGCTTCTGACCGGTGGTGGCATGATTGTATTTACTTCAGGTCCCTGTTCAGGTGGAATTGTGTTGACATCAGGGTGGGGTTCTATTGGAACCATATCTCCCGATGGATCTTCACCTCCCAAGTCTCTTTCGTCATGAATTTCTCGCTCAGGAGACCCCAATGGAATGGTGTCTCTTGAGCAATTCTCGTTTTCGGGGCTTTCTTCTAGGTGGGCCTCATCCTCAGGGGACTTCATAAAACTAGCATTTCCTGGTTGATTTTCACCTCCCAGGGTTTCATTTGTAGGGTTTTCTTCAGCTGGGGGGTCCAGTGGACCAGTAGTTGCTGCTTGATTTCCTTCTTTAATGGTTTCTTCTGCATGCACTTCTGCTTCAAGGGGTTTTTCCACAGAAGGGACTGGTTCCCTCTGTTCTTCCAAATTATCAATAAACGACAGGGTTTGATCATGACCAGGACTGCCATCAGGGGTAGACTGGTTGGGGGCACAATTTTTCCCTTCAGAATTCTCAAATTGCTCCCTTCCTTCACCAAATATCCCCATGTTTTCCAGTACTCTGGCCACCTCTTCCTCATAGTCTTGCAAGGAGTCATCCTGCGGACTTGGAGGGGGTGTGTGAGATGGCCCGACCTTGTTTATTTGAATTGGGGTGTGTCACTGCGACTTCACCTACACAGAGCATCTTCGTTTTGCTGGGCCCAAGGCCACAGAGGAATTCTTCCTTTTCTGTGTCCTTTTCGGACCTGTGGCTCTTGGCCCTTGTTGTTCAGTTGCTGGGTTTTCTATAGGTGGGGCCAGAGTAGGATTTACAATATTATCCCAGGTTAGCTTCTACTAGGCCAACCCATGAATGATAATCAATTTGATCAACCCATGATGACTGATGACTGTATGTGGGTCCTTTTCTTTTCTAACTCGATGAGCAACATCATGCAATAGGGAATTTAAATAAAACGACAAGTTAACTATAATTTTCTATTTTAAAATAGCTAATAGTTTGAGTTGGCAGGGCTTTACCATGTCTTATCATCCATCGCATGTGATGTACCTCTACACAATGGCTACCAATTCCTGCCATGGCTGTCTCAGAGCTGTAGGGTGAACGCCTTTCCCTATTCGCACCAATTGCTCGTCTGGGTCCTGAAATACTGTGACCGCATTGTGCAAAAGAACATGTTTGTTCATCCACCATGTTCCTTCAGCTAGAAGTCCAGTGACTTCGGTTATGACTGCTTCAGAGACCGTTATGTTCTTGCCTCTTACCGTGGTGCTACCATTTTGCAAATTCTGTAGAAATTCAAGTGTCATCTCTTCGTGAAATCCCTGTAATTTATTCAAATATTGCAGCCAACACACACGACCATGAATTTTCCAAGCCTGGTCTGATACCATGAGCACTATGGGTTGATTTCAGATGGCTCTACCTCCCATGGCTGCTATTTTCTTGTGACTGGTTCACTTGCATGCACTTCTCTCACACTTTCGCAATTTAGAACAACAACAGAGAATGTTAAGGCTATTGACAGGGAAATGACGTTGTTTTGAGAATTAATATCACATATAGTCAAGTCATTTGTCTCATCAACAATATTTGACGTAGGATCATAATCAATCCACATGCTATCCATAATGGTTTCCATCCTTCCTCCAATCAGAAATAGTTTGATAATTATTACACATACACAATCATCATGCATTCCAATAATTATCACAAACTATCCATGAATTGTCACACATGCTGTTCATATGCAAGCCATCCCCCTCCAATGGGAAAGGGCGTCCACGTCCGTCAAGCATGGGAAAAAAAAATAAAGGCGTCGGTAAATCATAAATGCAAGAAACCAATCAATAAAGGTGACGCAGTATATGACGACGACAATCAAAGCAGTACACGTCAACAGATTTGCAATGCCCGTAAATTAAAACAAAGATTTAAACCATTATGTCAAAATATTTTTACCTTAAGTGGAAAAGTATCAAATGCATGATTGACAGTAAGTATTAATGACTGTCATTAAAGTGATTGGACAAATATGATATAATGGATATATGATATAAGTTACCATGCATGTTGGCTTTTTAGGAATGCTGTTCAAATGGGAAATTTTCCTTTAGAAATGAATCCATGGGTGGTAATAGGATAAAAGGAATTTGGCAGTGTCACATAGTACTTCAATACCACAAGTAAAGACACTGCTACTTGCAGGCGTCCATAGCCTCAATAACGTTTAGTTTTAACCCTTCAAATGAGCCAGAGTCCTCCTTTTGATTTTCAGATGATTCTCTCTTTTCTTGCTATAAAGAGACCACTATGCTGGCATGGTAACCAGATAATCATAGTGCCATTCACCAAGATATAACAAAGTGATCAGGCTGGCTCATGATGAGACCCCCTGTCCTTCTGACAATTTTAATTATCAAGAAGGTCATTACCTTGGTTTGGTGGCCAAAATGGAATGTCACCCGTTACATCCTTATGATCATGGTAGGCTGGCTCATGCTGAGACCCCCTATCCTCTTTAAGACAATGTTTGTTGCATTTTCATATTTCCATATTTTCATATTTTCATCTTTTGATGCTTTTATTATAAAAAGAGGGAGGCTCATTTACTCCTTAAGAGTCAGGGATGGCGTAAGAAGTAAAAAAATGCCAATGAAAGTTATACTTTTACCCCCATATCATCATATCAAAGGGGTTTACCCATTTGAAAGTGTGAAAGATAAACTAGCATGGTATTAAAATAATAAATCATTTTATGATGTGTCCAAAGGGAAGATATTCAACCAGTCATTATAGATATGCACCATGTCAGCTTTTGAATTAAAGATAGCCATCAAAAGGTTTCATAGGTCATAATGGTATTAACATTAATTTTTTTTCTTTATCTTAGGTGCAAATCCAACCAGATGGTTTTTATTCAAAACAAAAAAGAAAAATGGAAAAAAGAATGACCGATGATAAACAACAAAGATAAATCACAGTTATTTATTCTACCAATTTACACAATAAACACACAAAAAGCAAAATCAGGGTTGTTCAATTGATTGAACAACATACACTCAAAAAGTGTCGTTCAATTGCTTGAACAACAATCGTTCAATCGATTGAACAACAACACAAAAAACACAAAAAGTGTTGTTTAAATTGATTGAACAACAATCGTTCAATCAATTGAACAACAACACAAAAAATGCAAAAAGTGTTGTTCAATTGATTGAACAGCAAAAAAAATCGAGAAATGCAGGAAGTGCTGTTCAATTGTTTGAACATCAATCATTCAATCGATTGAACAACAAAATCGGAAAATCACAAAAAAAATGTTGTTCAATTGGAACAACAGAAAAAATCAAAAAACACAGAAAGTGCTATTCAATTGTTTGAACAACAATTGTTTAATTGATTGAACAACAAAATTAGAAAATTGCAAAAAAAATGTTGTTCAATTGATTGAACAACAATCGTTCAATCGATTGAACAATGAAATCGAAAAATCGCAAAAAGTTATGTTCAATTGATTGAACAACAATCGTCCAATCGATTGAATAACAAAATCATAAAAACTCAAAAAGTGTTGTTCAATTGATCGAAGAACAATCATTCAATTGATTGAAAAACAAACACGCAAAAGGTGATATTCAATTGACTGAACAACAATCATTCAATCAATTGAACATCAAACATGCAAAAGGTGTTGTTCAATTGATTGAACAACAATCGTTCAATCGATTGAACAACAAACACACAAAAAGTGTTGTTCAATTGATTGAACAACAATCGTTTAATCGATTGAACATCAATATGCACACAACAATAAGTGTTGTTCAATTGATTGAACAACAATCATTTAATCGATTGAACAACAATACACACACAAAAATAAGTGTTGTTCAATTGATTGAACAACAATCGTTCAATCGATTGAACAACACCTACGAAACACACCCAAAGACAAGAAAAAAATCCTCGTATTTACATGGTGATGCCTAACTAGATTGCAGTCAACTGTAAAGGAATATATACATTATTTACAATCAAAGAAAAATGCAATTTCACGAGAGCAAAGCTATCGGGTCATACTCCCTGTAGCTAAAATTTTCATGGTGGGGTCCTCATGTACTTGTTGGTAGAAAGACTCCTTGGTGAGTGGTTTGTGATAAAGACGCACCTGATTCCCATTCACCTTGAAAGAATGGCCAAACCCATCAATGGTAGTCAAAGTGAGAGTACCATTGTTATGTACTTCTTGAATTTCATAAGGGCCGAGCCACCTTGTTTGTAACTTGCCCGGAAAGTCCTGGAATCTGGAGTCATAGAGGAGTGCCCAATCTCCTTTTTGAAACATCTTCTTTTTTATAAGACTGTCGTGCCACTTTGCCCTTTGCTACTAAATAATTGTAGTATGCTGTAGGGCAATTAGTCGAGCCTCGTCTAATTCGTTTATTTATTGAAGTTGCTTGGTTTGGGCTTCTGTTAGATCTAGTCCCACTTCCTGAGCCATTCTTAGAGTCTTTATTTCAAATTCGATAGGAAAAATAGGTTCTTTGCCAAACACAAGTTGGTACGATGGAGAATATCCAGTAGTATTTCGCCAAGTGGTGCGATAGGCCCACAAGGCCTTTGGCAGTCTAGTAGCCCAGTCTCGCCGATGTGTTGAGATTGTCTTGGTCAGAATTGCTTCGATGACCTTATTGGTGCTTTTAGCATGCCCGTTTGCGTGTGGGTGATATGGGTAAGTGATTCTATGTGTAATGTGGTGGTTTCTAAGAGTGGCTATAATCTTGTGTCCTACAAATTGCCCTCCCCCATCTGTTATCACTTCCCGAGGTAAACCATACTGCACGAATAGCCCAAAAAGGAAATTAATTACAGATTCTTCTGTAGCTCTTGGAAAATCTATTGTTTCTACCCACTTCATCACATAATCTATGGCAACCAGTATGTAGGCATTTTGGTTTGATGGTGGATGAAATGGACCAACAAAATCCAGTTCCCACCATTCAAAGGGTTTTATCACCAATTGGGGCTGCAGTGGAATTTCATCGGATTGACCAGGTTAGCCCATCCTTTGGAAGCTATCACAAGCCTGGGCATATTTCCTAGCATATTTAAAAATAGTGGGCCAATAGTAGCCCATATGTCATACCTTTTGCCCTGTCCTACGATCTGCAAAGTTTCCTCTGCAGGGCTCATCATAGCAAGCCTTCAGGATGTCATAAATATCATCCTCACGAATGCATTTGCATATACACATATTAGACCCTGTGTGAAAAAGGTATCCGCCAATCCAAGAAAACCGGGCGCTGCACTCAACAATCTATTTTCTTTCCCTTGCCGTCAAGTGCCTGGGAAGCTTCCCCACTGCCAGATAGTTTGCTACATCTACATACCACGGTGTTTTGACTGCTACGGCAAACAAATGTTCATTTGGAAATTGGTCGTCCACTGCCAATGGATTGTTTACCTTTGGGACTCGAGACAAAAAATCAACAACTGGGTTTTTCTTCCCCGGACGATCCTTGATGGTGATGTCAAACTCTTGCAAAAGCAATAACCAACGAGTCACTCGACCATTTGTAATAGGTTTGTTGGCTAAGTACCTAATGGCGGAATGATCAGTATACAGAAAAACTTGATAGCCAGTTATATAATGCCTAAAGTGGTTTATGTCATAGATGATAGCTAAGAATTCTTTTTCTGTTACTGTATAATTAAGCTCAACAGTAGTAAGATTTTTTTCTAATATAATATATAGCATAAGGTTTTCTATCCTCCTCCTGGCTGAGGACAATGCCTATTACTACATCTGATGCATCCGTGGATATGTGAAAAGGCAGTTCCCAGTTTGGTCCACGTAATACTGGTGCTGTCAAAACTAGTTTCTTTAAATCTGTAAAAGTTGTGTCACATTTGTCAGACAAAATTTCTAGTTAAAGCATATAAAGGCACAATAATTTGTGAAAAGTTTTTGATAAACCTACAATAATAACTTGCATATCCTAGGAAGCTACGTACCTCCGTCTGAGTACAGGGTGTAGGTAGTAAAAGAATTACTTGTATTTTTGCTGGATCTACCTATATCCCTACTGCAGAAATATAATGTCCCAAGATTATGCCTTCGGTCATCATCATGTGACACTTGACATTGCTTAGACACAACTTGGTAGCAATGCATCGTTCGAAAACCTTTTCTAATGTTTGTAGCGCTTGATCAAAGTCATCCCCATACGGGGTAAAGTCATCCATGTAAACTTCAAGTCCTTCATTTATCAGATCGGAAAAAATGCTGAGTATAACTCTTTGAAATGTAGCTAGGGCATTGCATAATCCAAATGGTAACACTCTATAAGCGAATGTACCCCAGGGACAGGTGAAGGTTGTTTTGTCTTGGTCTTTAGGGGTGATTTGAATCTAATTGTAGCCACTGAAGCTGTCTAGAAAGGAAAAGAATTGCTTCCCTGCCAAAGTATCAAGGAATTGATCAATGAATGGAAGAGGGAAGTGATCTTTTTGTGTTGCCTTGTTCAATTCCCGATAATCCACACAGATACGCCACTTCCAATTTTTCTTGGGGACAACTACCAATGGAGAGACCCATTTTCTATCCAAAATGGGATAAATGAAATTCACATCCAACAACTTCTGTAATTCTTCTTTTACAATGTCCTTGAGGTGCGGATTCAATCTCCGCTAAGGCTGCCGGATAGGATGAGCATCCTTTTCGGTGTAGATATGATGTGTACACAATTGTGGGTCTATACCCTTCATATCAGGATAATCCTAGGCAAAAGCCCCTTTATATTTTTGTAGGACCTGAATGAGATTTTGCTGTTGATCACTATCCAGGCTATCATTAATGTTTAAAACTTTGCCTGGTTCAATTTCAATAGGCTTGCTATTATGAACATCAATTGTCTAGATATGCTGATCATCAATATCTTTCAAAGGGTCTTCCAAGGCTTCATTATCAAGAATTTCTTTTAACATTTGACATTTGACATTGTTCAAATTAGCTAGCTGATTGATAAAATTATTGATAACATCATCTTCAGTCTAATCCTTGAATTCAAGTGCCTCTACTACAATTAGTGGTGAATGAATGCTTTCCTCCAGGTATGCGGGTGGTTTTTTACATATTTTTACAATGGGAAGACTTGGTAGGAGGATACAAAACGAGATTTTTTATAGCATCCCCTTTAGCAATAGTCATGTTTTCCTCTCAAAAGCCTATGTAAGCATCGATTGTTGCTAGCCAAGGTCGAACCAGAATCAGAGGATGCCCATCCAATCAAATCTTTGGTTTTATAACAAGAAAATATACGGGATACTCCCATGAATAAATGGAAACCGTGATATCCTGTAAAGTTCCCTCTGGCCTTACCATCGAATGATCAATAAGTTCTAACAGGGTGGTGGTTGGTTCCAGAGCTGTAATACCGAGTGTTTGACAAGTTTCTGCTGTTAAGATGTTAATCGTTGCACCCATATCAACTAGTGTGTTTGGAAAGGAGCAACCGTATATTTGAACTATAACAATGGGATTCCCAGAATCTTCATATTTTACAGGAGTTTCCCCTTCCAAGAGTAAATCAGATAAGGTCCCTACTACATGAATGGTGGGTGAAGTTTTTGCTTTCGTCATAGGCTTCTTTACACATAGCTCTTTAATCATTTTAGCATAAATAGGAATATCTTGGATGACGTGGAGGAGAGGAATTTTAATACAAATATTTTTTAGTTCCCCTACAAGATCAAAATCTAGATAAACAATTGGCTTGGGTATTGTTAGCCTTTCAAGGAATAGGGA
Source organism: Pinus tabuliformis (assembly GCA_031772625.1). Classification (NCBI taxonomy): domain Eukaryota; kingdom Viridiplantae; phylum Streptophyta; class Pinopsida; order Pinales; family Pinaceae; genus Pinus; species Pinus tabuliformis. Next base: position 1,281,505,947 of record CM062809.1, read on the forward strand.
AGAAGTGACTATGAGATTTTCAGGATCTTTATGTTGTTCTGTATCTTCTTCTTGTTTTATTGTGGTGTCAATTACAGTTGAAGGTATAGGTACAGGTGGGGTTTCCAATAAAATTTATGGCTGGTATCTGTTTTCCCTAGGGGTAATGATACATCCCGAACTCAATCTAAATTAATTACATTCTTTTTGTTCAATCTCATAGTCTGCGCTTTCGACTATTTGCACCCGTTGAACTGGTCTATTATTGGGATTCAGATTCGGTTGAGGTGGAAATTGAGGACGCAGAAGAGGCTGAGGATTTTGCTGTAATGGATATGGGGCTAATAATGTTGGATGAGGTTGAGGACATGTTCCCACAGGTGTATTGGATATCCCCAAAGGTCGCTACCAATTTAGAGACCAGTTTGGGTTTTGAGAAGTAGAGGCAGGCCACTGGGATGGATAGGGATTACCTTGCCAAACATGAGTAAAAGGAGAATTTGGCCAGCCATTACCCAGAAAGGACTAAGTTGGCCAAGGTGTCATAATGAATGGCTGGGATTGTCAATTCAAGTAAGGTGACTGGCCTTGCCATGCTGCTCCAGGGTTCTGTTGCTAATTAAATGGTGAAGAAGGAAATAACTAGGATGTGTCTTGTGACATACCTGTAGGTTTGGCCTGCCACTGACGACGCTGGTTCATTAAATATACTGGCTCTGTCTCTTCTTCTGCTTCCTTGAAAACTACTTTTAGCCCTGGAAGTGATGGACATTGTTCAGTGGCATGGTCCTTGGTGTAGATAGCGCATGTCTGAACCATGTCTAATGGACACTCCCGTTGGCTGTGCTTCTTCCGGCAGCGTGGGCAGAAAACAACCAAGTTCTGTTCTGCTAAGGCTTGTTTCTGTTTAGCCTGTAGGATGTCCAGCTGCGTTGTGAGGGTGCCTAAAAAGTCTGTCTTGAAATCTTCTAGGAGGTTACCGATTTCCATTTGTGTTACACCTCCACTATGTGGTTTGCTTCCTCTGGTCATAGGATCTCGGCTTCTTGCTCCTGTGCGTGTGCTTCCTTGCAAACACCTGATACACAAGCAAATGATTTCATCATAATCTTCTTGAGAAATATCTCCTTTCCCCATTAAATTTAGAGTTTCTATCCATTCTTCTTTCATTCCCTTAATTAAGATAGCTCTTAGGACTTATTTTGGTAAGGTGGTGTGAGGAGATCTCTGCAAATTATAGTGAAACCGTTTGACATATTCTTCTAGAGTTTCATTATCCTTTGCAGCCATCTTAAAGATTTCATCTTTTAATTCCCTAGTCTTGCAAAAGTCCTGGTATCTTGTGAGGAAGGAAGTTTTCATGTCATCCCAAGAGTTAATAGTACGTCTGCCCAACCCCATGAACCATCTCAAGGCTGCTCCTTTCAGAGTAGAAGGGAACAGTTTTAGTTTTTGAGGGTCGGTGGTATAGTCATATCCTCTACAGAGGACATCAAACTTGAATAGGAAGGAATTGAGATCCTCCATGATCATCCCATGAAAATTTGGGATGCTCTGCAAGGGAATAACTTTCATAGGGGCATTGGCCACTTGGTCGACTATGGGGTATTCCAATGTTGAGGTTTGACCTTGAGGTGGTTGATTTGCCATTTGGTCGAAAATGTGCCAATATCCTTTAGGAATTTCAGGGGGTGTTATTTGAGTAAGCGAAGGATTAGAAATCCGAGTTGGTTTTGCAGCACTGCCTAGATCTGGGATCATATGAGATCCTTGTTCAGATGGTTGAGGTCCTGCCTTAGCAGTTCCATTGGTTTCTCCCTCTCCTTCCCTTAAGTTACAAGATTTTCCCTCTTGTAGAGGATCAGAATGTAAATTTGCTGTAACTTGAAAGCTCTGTTCAGATCCTCCAATTTGGCTATGAATCTTAGCATAGACTGAAGATGGTGAGCCTACTTCCTGAGGGATTACAGTAGGGATTTTTCCACTGACAGTCTAGAATCCTAGTGATGCCCGCGAATCTGCTTTTCTCATGATTTCATCTATGAAATTTTTTCTCCCAAGGCTCAGTGGTCCCTTGGGTTTTGTGGATTTAAGCGGGGAGTTCTGGTCTTTTTCCATCTTTCTATTCCTAGTCATTCATAAAAAAACTATTTCTATTTAACCTCTATGCTTTTGCTGAAAAGCGGGCTGATGAGAAAGCACTTTACTTGCTGGTCATGAGGTTCTTACCTCTCATTTTTAAAACCCAATTCTCTTATAGCAAGATAAAAGGAAATCACTTTGAAACACTCTCCCCGACAATGACGCCAAAATGTTGGTGCACTAAGATGTCCTATTACAAACAATCTCAATACCTACATTCATTATCAACCCAGGGAAAGTCTTTTTATTTCAAGAGTGTCAGCACTATATATGCAGTGAATTCAGAGGTCAATTATGCTAGAATAATTACAATCGCTAATGACTATCTCTTTAAATTCAATCCAAGCAACTCTGAAAGGAATTCATAACACACTTTGCAATTCTACTTAATCTATTCTGAAAGAAAATGAATCTAAATACAAATAGAAAGAATCACACTTGGAAATCTTAACTGGAATTGAAACTAACTTATTTAACATGAAAGAGGGCTATGATAATTGAACAAAAAATGATAATATAAGCATCTCATGGAAAGCAATCAATTCTAGCTTTGAAATCTATGATAACATTACTTATAATGAACAACAATCTGAAATGAACATAACCAATTCGAGAAAGAGCATCACACATATAACATAACCATTTCAATAAAGAGCATCACGCATATATAATCACATGACTAAGTCTTGAATCTTGAATAAACAACAAATTTAAATCAGAATCGTCAATCCTCGCAATAATCAGAATCTTAACAATAACAAACAGTGAAGAATAAACATAAATTATTATAACACAGGTGAAGCAGTAGATCTTCTCTTGACTGGGCCCAAAGTCGCCAGAAGTCCCCGCTATTAGATACTCAGAACACGATTATGAATTAAACACAATATTCTTCATTAAAATAAGTAACAGAGTTACAACATCACCAAGATGAAAGTATTATATGTCCAAAATAATAGTTACAATCTGTGAATTTCTAAACTAGCTATTCAATTTGCCTTTCAGCCTTATATAATATTTAGAAAAGTAAATAGATAAAAGTGAATCCTCAAGATCAGGGGATCCTGAGGATTTTGCAATACTCGATCTAATTTCATCATAAAATAGCTTTGGTCTTCCCGGTCTTCCGCTGTCTTGCTTGCCCTAGACGTTGTATTTTTCCTTTACTGGTTGTTGTTGTTCTGTCGATTGAACAACCATTGTCCAATCCGCGTCTTTGCACAAATTTATCTAATGTGCTACTAATAGCTTTTACCCAACTTCAACCGTTGTTTCCTCTATTTTGATCCATAAAACGAAGATAAACATATGAAGACAAATGCTAAATTAGGCTATTGACGAGGAGAAAACATACCTTTTTCTCGTCCCAACAAGATCCATCTCTAGGTTGAAGGGCTAGCTTTCAACCTCAAAGAGGTTCGAGGTTACCTTATAGGTTTTCCCAGAGTCAGGTTTCCTCTAAGAGATAACACCATTCATAGTATTTACCCATGGTATTGTAAGAGGCATCTACCCATGGTATTCATTCACCCATGGTATTTATCCACCCATGGAATTTACCTGTGGTATTGTAACTGAAAAAGGTTATAAGTAACAAGTCACATTTTTTCCAACATAATGTAGTTGCAATCATCATTCTGATCTAATAAAAATTAGTTTTCTGATTTATTTTCTAGGTTGGTTTACTTCTTGGGTATCTTCTTTCGCTTCTAGGTGTGGAAATTACTCAGATTGTTGGTCAAAGTTGTCATTGATGTCAATATGGCACTGTTGAAGATAGCTAAAACCTTAATAATGTCCTAATCTTGATTGCTTGGAAGCCCTAATCTAGAATTTCTTAACCCTAACATTATTAATGATCTCAAAACCCTAATTGTCCTACTAAAGAAACCCTGGAGTCCCTATCTTGGAAACCATAATTGAATCCATCCCTAAAAGCCCTAGCCAAACTCTAAATCCGTAACCTTGATTCCTAAATCTAAAAAATCCAACCCTAAATCGTAAAACCCTAAAAAATATCTTAAAAATCTCAAGACTCTTAATTTATCAATTTAACTTTATATTATAAAAAATAAATAGTACCCACTTCATACATTTACATTACCTACGCATTATAAACTTTATTATATGGTTTCCTATGCTTATGTCAACTCTTCAACCTACAAGTTGACTCCTCATTAATTATAATTAAAAATCACCGGAGCATTTCCTAAACTACCAAAAATTTTGATATTAAAATCTCAACCCAACACAAGACACATCGCTATAATATTTAACCTAAGTGAGCTTCAGTCATCAGTCGAATCCTTAATCATCCGTCATGACTTTTCGAATCCATTACAAATTCTATTAATAGAAATTCAAAGTCCACTCGTTGAGAAAAAAATAATCTGCACAAAAAAAGGGAATATAGGTACAATGAGGAGCATCGATCCACATAGAAAAAGGGACAAAGATATAATGAGGAACAACGAAGTTCCAAGATCGATTCAGAATTTTTGTATAGAGCTCAGTTTAGTTCGGCAAGATGAAGTACATAATTTTTTTTTTTACTTGTAGCTTGTAAAAATTTCGCGTTCTAGACCTTCTTTGCAAATTTGTGGAATAATACTTTATTGCAGACATTGGACGTGTGATTGGTATAAAATACACTACAAGAACAAACTTTGTCTTATTGCAGAACTCTAGAAACACCAAATCTCAACCTTATTGTAGAAAAATACACCTCAACTTCTACAAAGTTGTAACTTCAGACCTGTATCATTATCATTGCAAATGTATAGGTGATTGTATTTAACAAACTTGTGAAGGCTCAATGTGAAGGAGATTGGATATGTTCTTGTGAAGTAGGAAAGTGTTACCTCTGCGGACAGAGGCAACCCCTTTAGCTCTAGAGTGGGTCTAGTCACAGCAAAAACAAAACAACAATTGATTTCCTTAAATAGTCATCGTTGGAGGCCTACCTCAAAACCGGTGTTTGATGAAGCTTTCGTTGTGCCGCTCCAACTTCCATTTCCTTCTCCTTAATGAGCAATCAACTTGAAACAACACAAGAGAACAACAGAACACATAACCGAGAACAACAATGATCTATTTACTTATAAAGTCAAGAAATCATAAGCTATCAAGTAAATTGTGCACAAGATATAGGAAATCATCATTGATTGTATTAAAATGAATCAAGAGCAAAGCTTACAACCAAGTCTTGACGTTGCAAGCCTTCTCAGAGGATCCAGCCGGTATGTTTCTTCAAGCATTCACTCTCAAGAATGAGTCTCCCAAATAGATGATATCTCTATCTCATTCACAAAATCTAATGCAAGGCTAAGGCACTCCACAACCTCTTACCAAACTATCAGCAATTCCACACTTGTCAAACTCACACCAAAGTTGTCTAATTTGCTTCAATCCAACTAGCAACCAGTAACTAGGAACTAGCCCATCATATCAATGGTGAGTGCTTTTATAGGAGGAGGAGCCTCCATGAAATGAGGGAGAGGGAGTTTATCCTCAAAGGAGGTTTCATTAAAGGTGGAACTACCATCCCAAAGGAGGAAAGGTGAACCAATCTGACCCAAAAACTAGCTCTAAAATCACCCAGAAGGCCGACTATTTGAACTAATTCGCCTAATCGGGATCGTCACAGGTCATGAACTAGGTCTTAGCGATGACATCGAAAGGGAGCAATGCGTTCAGACCAATCGTCGCAATAAGAATCTAGAAGACTTGCGCCGAGCCCTATAATTTGACCGTCACAATAAACATGTGTACACCTGCGACGGCGTCGCAATGATACAGTTCATGACAGGGAACCATCGTAGATTTTAAAGGTTTACTAGCGATGATGTAGAAACTTAGGCAAACAGGGTCAATCTTTAGCATTAGAGAGCACTTGCTTAATCTTCTTGCATGAGTGGGAAGATATGGACATGTTTATCTGATGTATGACACAACAGAGGGAATAAGATGAGGTCAATGACAAATTACTGTGTAACAGTGCTACAACAATTTGTGGAGGAAAACACTTCGACCTGTGACTTGGATCTATGGAGCACTGATTAGTGACCTACTGGAGCTCATCTCTTAACCAACATTTGGATTATTCATCTGTGGGAGGCTAGACATGTGGACAAGTCAATTGTAGAAGCTCAAATTAATAGCCTAGCATTGTGATTCATATCACACAAGAGCTTAGACTTATCTCAGAATTGTTGACTATGGTATCTCAGTATTACTAAAGAGGCTCAGAGAAGCTACACCTCTGACAACTACCTTCTAGAAGGATCATGCTTGGTGCAAACTTCAAACCTCATTGAATGCTCAGCGCTACACCTTACACCTGTGATAAATTACGAACTTCAGGACAATGGTAAGCAAAATTGTGAAAGCTCAGATTTAGTCTTATGGGGGTTTGATCTATTAACTAGTTGTGGCACTTTGAGGCCTGTATTGTGTAACACATCATTGACATCATTTTAAGGAAATATTAATATAACAATCTAGAAGAGAAGACCATTAAACATTGCCTTGAAGATACCTTAAAGCAGTACATTTTGAAGTGTATTTGGAGTTGCCTTGGGAATATTTTTGAGTAGTACTTGGAGTATCATTTGAGGAGAGTTTGGGCTATATACATCTTGAAGAGAGGCATTACCAAAGGATTTTTTAATATACCTTGAATTTTTGAGGGTAGATCTATTGAGGATAGTGGTTGGTAGTTCCTTAAAGCATGCTAGATAACTGAAGCATTGGAGAACTTTGTGAAGCAACATATTGAAGATTTGTGGAGATCCTTGGTGAACATGATACATTGTTGAAGCCCTCATGATGTGATCTTGAATAATTTCTTTTGGGTAACTTGAAGAGTTGTGGAGACACCTTCTAAGAAGAGAAAGTTGTCATTGATGAGGTAAGTGCTTTGAAGATCAATTGAGGGCATTGTTGAAGGTGAAGATATTGTCAGGGCTTGTTGCAGAAAACATTGGAAGCCTTGAAGAACCATTAAACTCATATTGAAGAATTGAAGCATAGGGTTGGAGCCCTAGAGGATAGGAGTCCTTAAGAAGATAAGGTTGGAGCCTATACCTGAGAGAGGGTTGGATCCATAGAGGTTGGAGCCTATACCTGAGAGAGGGTTGGATCCATAGAGGTTGGAGCCTCATAGAGACAAGACTGGTTCCTTGGGAAGATAAGGTTGGAGCCCTAGAGGTTGGAGCCTCATGAAGTCCAAGTTGGTGCTTGGAAAAGTACAGGTTGGAGCCTGGTGGATTGGAGATTGGTGTCTTCATCTAGGGTTGGAGCCCTAATAATTATTTTACTTGATTTATTGTAAAGAAGAGGATTGGAGTCCTCGTCATTGATTAATAAAATTATTTATTCTTACTGTTCATTTTGTGTTTATCTAAGTGATCTTAACTAGTAAAGTAACAATTAGAAAAGAAATACTGATTCACCCCCCTTCTCAGTATTTCCAACAATCTCCTCCCCCTCCCCACAAAGATTTAGATCAAAGAAGAGAGATCCCTCTTTACCCTTGGGATGAAGTGGCCTATAACATCCTCAAGTACATATCTTGTGAAGGGAGGTTGAGTGTTGTATATGCCTATCAATTTAGGCTACTCTATGAGCTAAGGTTCCAAACAAAATTTCCATTCCAAGCAGGCTCAGTGTTCCACATTTCCTCCTTTAGTCCATAATCAAAATGAGCTAGAGGGTGAGGGAAGGGAAGCACTAGTACATTTCCCATCATGGCCTCATAAGGCTCATTGTTATGGATGCCTTAAGCCACCTCAAGAGCCCTGTGTTGTGGATTAACTTTGTGGACATGGATAGGGAGGCCTTCATTGAGACACAAGCCCAAACCCTGACACAACATGAAGAGACCACAAAATCTAGTGTTGGAGGTAAGAAGGAGGAAGAAGGAGAGGCTGAAGAACAAGAGGAAGAGGCTAAAGAGAAGGTAGAGGAGGTTGAAGGAGAAGCTAAAGAAGAGGAGAAAGAAGGAGGAGGGGAACAAAAAGTAGCAGAAGAGACCCTTGGAGAGCCCTCTAGACCTCAAAAGAAAGGAAAACAAAGGTAGCAAATAAGCCTCTCAAAGGGGAAAAAAACAAGAGGTGGATGCTACTCTAGTAGCCCTTAACACACCTATCAAACCCAAGAGAAGGCAACCCAAGCAAGGTCCCTTATACTTTAAAAGAAGAAATAACACCATAATCAAACAAGGGAAGCCTTGACCTCCCTCAACAATCCCAATCACAATTGATGAATCAGTTAGCCACTGAGAAGAAGAATTGGGATGAGTAAAAAGGAAAATTGAGAAATCCACCTCTCCTAAGGCCAAGGGAAAACAAACTTTGACACCCATGAGAAGGCCAACTACTAGTGCAATCATAGACAAGCAAGTTAAAGCACAAATAAAGAAGCTATAGGAGAAACATAGCTACTACAGGAAGGAACAAAACTGTTACAGGAAAGAACAAAGTAGCTATAGGATGAAGAAAAAGTGCTACAGGAAGGGACACCAACAACTTAAGAGGAGGGATAAGGTACATAAGGACTCCAAGAGCCCACTCCACAACCTGATCTTGGATCCAGTTAAAAATTTATTGAAGGAGAGAGAATTATACCTACAAATTTTGCAATTCCACTCCTATTTAAGTTAGAAAAAGAGAGAGGCAAAACTCATTCGTGGATGCAAATTGGAAAATATAAGAAAGTAGAGGATGTGGGCCTCATGGAGGAATGGGTGCAGCAATTAGGTAAGAAATTGGCTGACCTGAGGCTAAAGGAATCAATCATGAAGGAGAAACTGTAGTTAGAAAATAAGAGGTTGAGAGAGAAACTACAAGAAAAGGAGGCACAACTTTCCACCATGGAAAGTTTGTCCATGGAGGCCATCCAGTGTAGGCAACCATCCAAATCCTATGCCATTTTCCTCAAGGAAAAATGGCTACAATTCCAAATCAAAACATTGGCACAATATGTCTGTTGTGGAGGTAAATCCTCTCTGCGGACAGAGACGATCCCTACTAGCCCAGACCGGGTCTAGCAACAATCAAACAATGCTATCACGCAAGTTCCTAATTGCAAATCAAAAGTGGATGATGAGAACCTACTTGGATTCCAACGCTAATATTCGTAGAAGAGACGTCGCCCTCGTTCCTTTGCCTCGGCCGGTCACGATCCCCACGATCTCCGTGATTGGACACCTGCACATGCAACGAACAACACAAATACAAGTGTAAAATCCAATAGATGCAATTATATATCAGTCAGAAAAGATATAACTCAACATTAATCATTACAAAGGACAATGAGAGTGGAACCATAATGATAGTCATCTATTATTGATAAATAACAAAGAAGAATACAACCATTGTTCTGACGTCAAATCCTCCTTTGGTTGGGTAGTCAGCTACACAAGTCTTGCAAAGCTTGTTGGGATGGGAAACAAGCCTCTCTCTCTTGGGTGACAAGAATCTCCTCACTTAGATTTGGCCTTATGGGTGCAAAGAAGGCTCTTGCAGCTTCAAACTCTTGAACTCCTGGTATTCTCTATCACTATGCTGGAACTAGCTTGCTCAAGGCATAGAGACAAGCTTTTATAGATAGAGAGGAAAGAGATAGGATCAACCACATTATTCATGGGATTGGCTTTATCACTTAGAAACTTCCATGAAAGGTGGCAAACCACTTCCCTTCTATGGAGATTCGAAGCCAAACCATCCTAGCTCAACATAGGTTCAGTTGGTGAATGGGTTAAGGAGAACCTTCGGAAGCTTGTTTGTTAAAAACTTTACTCAATTCGGTTGGCGCGAGTGCGACTCTGAGACAGAGCGCCAATGGCGCGCCCTCTTTAGAGGATTTCCCTCATTGGCGCGGGTAGTACACTGTGGACCCGTGCTAATGCAAAAAGAGCTGTTTTCATGGGTATTCTGCAGGAGATGTCTTCAGGGCATATGAAGCTCATACTTAGAGGAATATGATGCAAGTGGTTTCAGGTCATGTCACTTCTCACAGGTCCCGGAATGAGTCCTCCAGTGTGCAGGAGAGGGGTAACAGGGACGGTGACAAACGGTGACAAATTACTGTGTAACATGTCTATCTACCATTTCAAGATTATAAGAGGTTCATTGACTTATGCCAACATGTGAGCATTGAGGATAGAACCAAATTGGTTGAATTTTATATGCACAACATTATCCTCACAGAAATGAAATTTTGGGATCCCAACTCAAGATTGGGGGATGTACAATTGATGGCACTAGACTCTTGGATGATCCATGAAGAAATAAGGGTCGAGGAAGTAATGAAAGTTATGGCCAAAGAAGTAAGTGATCCCCTATGCATCATATTAGAGTTAATAAGACCCAAGGCTATCATCAGTAACTACAACATCATCTCTGTCGATCCCCAACTGGGCTCTCGCTACATAGAAACACAAGAACAAGACATCCTCCATTTAGAAGATACCATTAGGTTGTTGGGGAATGGGAGCTTGTAGGATTTCCAAATAACATGGCATGCAATACCCCATAGTCTGCAAATTATGGAATATCACTCCCCTAAAAGGTGAGAGGAATGCCCTGGAAAGGACCCATTCTACAAAATAAAAATTCAAAGGTTGAAAATCAATTGGATAGGGCTAAAACTCAGTCCCCCTTGTTATTGGGAAGACATGAGAGAAGAGATCAAGTAGAGGAACAAAGGGAGTGGGAAACCATAAAGGAAAATGCAAGATTTTATTTGATGAGTCCCATCAATAGGTATATCTTGAAGTTCATTATGCAATCCTCCAGCCTTAAAACTATCCTTTTCTCACATTAATTCACATTTTTGGTTATAATATGCTTAGTAAGAAGAATAAAAGTTTTTTGTCATAGTATGTGGCTGAATGTGATTAAATTGCAGGAAAAAGAAGAATTTACTTAGCAGGGGCTTGCCATGGAGACAACCAAGAGGGAATCTAGATGGGTTTTTCCACCTCCTTAAATCTTTAACTCGGCTTGAGATCACCAAATCCTCACTCACAAGCTCGAATTCACTGACAACCGAGTAACTCCAAGTGCATGAGAAGCTCAAGGAGGACAAGATCCACAATTTTCGAGATCAAGGAGGGAATCACTCCTATTTTCAAGGGAGCTGCTATCAACTACCCTTTTGTATAAATAAATGAGCTGAAAGGATTGTTAGGATTTAAATTTTGGATTCGACTAGGAGTAGCTATTGAGCCCAAGGCTTGACCTTGTTATTGTTAACTTTCATGTGATGTATGAGACTACTATTTTCTGCTAATGATAATTTTGTTATTGAGCTACATCTGAGCTAGGCCTAGAGGGATGAAACCGTTGGCTTTGGGCCCAACCTAGAGGCTTTAGTCTCTCTTCTGTATTTCTGTGTTATTCTTGTTTCCAAGCATTTCATGTATTTCTTTTGTTGCAGTAGATGTTAAGCTATAAAAACTTGTGATTACAGGCTTCCTTATCACCTCTCTTTTGGGAAAAGTGGTGGGAAAGATTCACAATGTCAGTCCATTTTTTTTTTTGATTTATTGGAAATAGGTAGATGTTAGTTATCATTTTCCATATTTACTTTCTACAGCCTAGGAGTTAGTTCAGTGATTATAGTAGAATTGTGAAATAGAATAAGGTTGTAGTCAAATTCAACTCATATTTTCCATTAAAATTTATGTCACTATGTTATTGATCATTTAATGCATGTAGTGGGCTAGTTGCAGGGTTGTGTTGACTTGCAATAGTGGCCACATATTTCATATTCACTTGGAATTTTCCATCTTCTCCCTTTACCTCTCACACTTCTCTCAAACTCTGTTTCTACAATCATTTTGTTTAGGCAATTAGAGACACTGTGGGCATCCATCTTAGTGCAAGACAAACCTTCGAGAGCTCCTAGGCTTGGATAGGAGGTTTCACAAAACTTTATTCACTCCATCCTAGCTTAATCCATCTCTTCCTGCCCTCAAGGCACCATCTCCAACCTCAAAGGACTCTCAGAAACCCCCCCTGTAGCATTACAAGGTCTCCTGTAGCAGTACAAAACCTCCTGTAGCAATAAAAACCTCTTGTAGAAGCACCTGTAGCCAGTCTGTAGAACTATTTTACTCTACCTATTTTTCTCCCCACTTCAACTTGGCTTGGTTTAGATGAATAATGACCCCCAACTTGTGATTTGATAATCTAGAGAAGCTGTTAGATCACTCCAACCTCTTCTTTTTATCACTACAAAACATAGTGTAATTAGTGTTTTTAATTCACAAGCATGTTACAAGTTAGATTTATGATTTTCAAGAAATTGTAAAGTAGATCAATGATACATGCAAGTAGGTTATTGATTTGATGAAATGTGCAAAATAGAGTAGCTTCGCTTCTGCAAGTAGAGTATCCATTTTTCTCATGTAATATTAATTAGCATCTTTAATTCGAATGAATGCCATTTTCACTTTCCTAGTTACAATCAATTTCATCAGGAGTTTTCACTATAGTTAAGTTGGAGGAATGGTCTCTGAACACCTTGACCTGATGTTATGATTGCAGGTGGCATGAGTAGAACTCAACCTACTGTGCATACAACATTGTCACCCATAATTTTGTACAAACCCCAAGTTGATAATTTAAGTTGAGGATCCCTTGGGAGTTGCAACACTCTTGGTGAAATACCAGGGCTCACCACGTTTTGGCGCCGTTTCTGGGGAGGTGTCTAAGTAGGTGTTTTTTCTACTTCAACATTATTTTTCTCTATTTTTCATCAACCCTATTTCTTGAAAAAGTGATTTCTTTTTTCATGCCTCGTAGGAGTAGGGATAACCAAGGAAAATTCTTACCAAAAACCCCCACCCCCTCAAGCAACCAACCTTCACTCTTCTTCGGTGGTTGTGAACTTCCCTCTCTAACTACAGGGGAGTTAGAAGACTCTTTAGGTGAGCCAAATGAAACTTTTGAAGAGTCTATTGGAGAAGAAGAACCTACCTCACCTACTCAAACTATGGCTGAAAACTAGAACAATGAGCTCTTCCCTATCAGAGAAACCAATGGAGAGGCTAGAATGAAAAATATAAGCCCTGCTTCCCTTCCAAATTTCCATGGCCGAACCTCTAAATATTATGAGGCCTTCATGTTTGAGTTTTCTATTGTCTGCAGGACCTATGAATATGCCTCTGATGAGCAGAAGCTAAAGTTGTTTCCGTTTACCCTCAAATATGTAGCCTTGCGCTGGTTTATGAGTCTACGTGGACGTAGCATCACTACCTGGGACCAAATGCAACAAACCTTCAATGATAAATATCGGGATTACTGTAGATCCAAAGAAACAAAAGAATAAATCTTTAGGACGACCCTTGGACCTGATGAATCTTTGGAGGACTATGAGGAAAGGTTTCAACTCAATTATATGAGGGCCAACTGTACCCTTGTGTTGCACAAAATATTGTCACCATGACTTTCTGCAATCGGTGTGAGTCTATCGCCACTCATACTTTCCTCCTTTGCAAGTCTTCAACATCTGTTCTTCATGTCAAGCCTTGAAAATATTAGAAAGCCCTTAAAAGTCTATAAAACTCTGGTTCTGCACTTTCTCTTAGCATTACCTGCGGTCCCGCACCTAATGGTCATGTTCTCTACATACCTGACTGCTCTGTCTCCGTGTAATGGGTGCGGACCCCTGTAAAAGTCAAAAAAGCACAAGTACACTCTTAAAAGCTCACTTTGAGTCATTTTTGGAAGCTTCTAGAAGGAATCTTGAGGTGGCAAGTTCGCTCCTTTAAGGTTCATGCATCCCATACCTTAAGGAGCTAACCCCTTGATGTGAGGAGCTTATCCCTTTGAAGGAGGACTCTATCCCTTCATAGGTGGACCTATAGCCTCCTTCCTTTGCACTATAAAATGAAGCATTGGGATGGTTACTGGGGAGGTTGAAAGCTGAAGACTTTTGAGGTGAAATGCTGCTGGAACTTAGTCTTCCAAATTGAGCTTTTGTGAGGAAATATTACATACCTTGTTGATCTCATTTGGAAGAGTGTGAGGCTTGTCAAAGTAGAGGAGATTACTGTTCCAGACCCTAGGAGGAGCTTGTACAACATCAAGGCACAAAAGGTTGTAAATTTCTTCTATTTTCAAAGTTAATACAATCAAGTTTATTTTTCTCAATAAGCTGTGTTTTATGGTTTATTTCATGGATTCCTTGATCACCATGATGAATATGATTTATTATATTGCTATGTAGGTGTTATTTGATGTGTGATTATTTGTGATTGCAGGTTCTTAAAAGGAAACTCTTTCGGATGATCGAAGTATGACTACCACAAACTAGCGTTGGACTTAAGGTAGGGTCTAAAACACCTCTTAGTTTTTATTAATGAATCACAATATATTTAGAGAAAGGTAAATTTGCTTGTCCTGCTTGTTGCTAGATATCTGTTGATACTAGGGAGATTGGTCTTGTATGCAAGAACGATTTATCTGGCCAACACCTTGATGCTAAGTCACTCAAGATAATTCTTCTCCGAGGGATCATGGAAGATGTAATGGAAACCCTTAACATGCTATCTGGAGGAAATATATACCAATTGCCTTATGATGACATCAAAACTATATTCATGAATTACTCTAGGGAAGTTATGAAGAAGGGTAGGTCTAGCCAAAGCTTGGTCAGTTCCTCTTCCATCCACAAAATCCATTAAGCATGAAATAGGGAATATATTGGAGGATTTCAAGAGTGAAATGTTGCACACCTTTTCTTTGCAAATGGATACTATGGAAATCAAAAGGAAACAATAAGAATAAGAAGAATTCACCTTTTAAAGCTTGTAACCCTTCCACTCATCCATCATGGTCCACACCTCCTCCTTGGCTTTATGCTCCTCCATATCCTCCTCAGCCTGTCAACCATCCTTTTCAGCCATATTGTTAGGTCCCTATAATACTAGTGATTCCCCTATTACTATTGTCATTGTATCCCTTATTGTTATTATTGTGCCCTTATTTTCCCCATATTGTTATTAGTGTGCTCCATAGAAACCCACTATTGTTATTGTTGTGCCCTTATGTTATTACTGTTAAGTTGACTTGATTATATTGTGACCCCTTAGACTCCTATATATAGAAGGGAGGTTTAGTCATTTGTATCATCCAAGAATTGTTCATTTGTGTAATGTAAAGGAGCTTTCCCCCTCGAAGAGGCTGAATTCTAAGGCGTTGATCTATATTTTCTATATTTTTGTGAGCTGGTTTCCTAACTTTTGGTATCAGAGCTTTGGATTCTAGGGTGTCACTGCTCCAAATAGGTCATCGTGGCATTTTCGCTATAAATTTTGTTATACGACGTTTCAGAAGCTAAAAAAAAAACCCATTTGAGCCGAAATCGTTTTGAACTTCGGACCCAAATTTCAGAGCTTGTCTCGCTATATTTTCAGAGATATGATCTAAGAAAGTTATGGTTTTTGCAGACTCCCGAATTACATTCCAAACAAGTGACCTGGGGAAAATTATCATAACTTTTGTTCTGAGCATCAGATTGAATTTTGTAACAAGTTTCAGAAAGAGAATAGCATGTAGTTTTTTGTAAATTAGTTTCAGGTTCTAAGGTCAAAACAGTGACACGTGGCACTTCATACAAGTTTGCTCTACTAAACTAGTCTATAATCAGGTCACCGTGGTAGATTTGGCATAACTCTTCCTTGGAGAATCCAATCTTGATCAAAATTGCGGGTCAGAAAGAGGAATCAAAGGGATACTATAGGACACAATTTTAGATATTCAAGATTCGCATGTTACAAAGATACAACATATTCAATATCGAGCTCTTACAAAGTGAAAAAAAGGTGTGTAGTTTTGTTTTTAAATTTTGCATAAGATTGGTTTGAAAAATTAGTTTGAAGGAATTCAAAGGGAATAGTGAAGAATTATTAGCATTAATTGATGCCCCAAAGAAAGAAAATGGAAACACCTAGTAAGAAACCTGAAAGCTCTAACATGACTCGTGAAGAAGAGGAAGAAATGCAACATGATATATCAAAATTACAAGACCAAGTACAACAAATTTCACTCTCACAAAAGGTAATTGAAGCCAAGATGAATGGCGTGGAAGCTAATATGAATGGCATGCAAGTTAAGATGGATGGCATGGACACTAAGATGAATGGCATGGACGCTAAGATGGAAGAATTGAAGATAAATTTGAATAAGTTTCTACAAGAAATGGTTACTAATGGTGAAAGGGTAGTAAAAGAAACTCATGATGAGAACAAAAGAAATGTTAATCATGATTTCATAGACTCTAATGTTGGATTGAAGACCCACCATGTTCCAAAAATCAATATGAGGAAGTTTGATGGCAAGGATCCTAGAACATGGATACTACAGATGGAGCAATTTTTCGATCTCCATAATGTGCAAAACATACAAAAGGTACGTATTGCAACTTTATATTTGGAACCAAATCAGTTTGTATGGTATCGATGGCTTTGCTCTCATAAACAAATTGTCACTTGGGCAATTTTTATGGAAGAAATGATAGCAGATTATGAGGATACAAAAAGCAACACCTTTTTTAACCAATTGATAAATCTCAAACAAAAGGGTTCAATGATGGAGCACACTGAGGATTTCCAAAAATTGAACATAGGGGTAAAATATATTCCAGAGGAGCATAGGATTGATGTGTTCATAAGGACTTAAAAGGATAATATCCAACATGAGGTTCACCTTTGGGAACCTGATTCATTGGAGAAGGCATTCAGGTTAGCAAGAAAAATGGAAAACAAAATTATGACAACCAGGAAGCCTACCACTCACAACTATAGAGATGGAAGTGTTGTTGCCCCTAGCCTTCCACAACCTATAAGGTTGACACCACAATAATTGGAAGAAAAAATAGAAAAAGAGCTTTGTTACAGTTGTGATAACAAATACACTAAAGGTCACAAGTATGTTAAGAATAAATTATTCTACATAGATTGTGAAGAGGAGGAAGAAAAGGAACAAGAAATGTCAAAAGAAGAGGATATACTCCAGGAACAAACCCTATATAAAGAAGAAATGAATCCAACCATATCTTGTAATGCATTGGCTGGAATTACCACTCCTCAAACTATCAAGATAGAAGGACATATCAAGAAGAAAAAGGTAATAGTGTTGATTGATTCGGGAAGTACCCATAATTTTATTCAATGTAAGATAGCCAAGGAATTGAATTGGTTCCTATATCCAACACCAGAGTGTCAAGTGATGGTTGCAAGTGGAGGAACCATAAATTGCTATGGAAAGTGCCATAATATCAAGCTATCCATGGGAGAAGATGTATTGAATAGCCCAATGCTTTCCATTCCAATGGGTGGTGTTGATGTTGTACTAGGAGTCCAATGGCTACAATCCTTGGGTACAATAGCTTTTAATTTTCAAGAACTTTTAATGAAATTTTGTGCGGAAGGAAAGGAAGTTGAATTAAGGGGTATTGCAGGGAAACTAGGAAAGATAATCAACTCTAACGGTATGACAAAGCTTCTAAAGAAGGAACAACGAGGTGTAATTGCACAATTATGTTCGCTAGAGATTCCCACATCGAAATCATTTGACAATCATTCCAAGGTATTGGAGACTCCCAAAGACCTCCCACCTATTTGGGATCATGATCATGCTCTTCATTTGATTTGAAGAAGTGTTCCTCCAAACATCAAGCCGTACAGATATCCCTATGCCCAAAAGACTGAAATTGAATGTATGGTTTCAGAAATGCTAGAGGCTAGTATAATTCAACCTAGTCAAAGTTCTTTCTCTGCTCTAGTAGTATTTGTGCACAAGAAGGATGGATCATGGCACATGTGTCTGGATTATAGGGAGCTCAACAAGCTCACTATTAAAGATAAATTTCCCATTCCTGTCATTGATGAATTATTGGATGAATTGCATGTATCAATTTTTAGGTTTTAACCCCGTACATAAATTACCTACATACGAATTCTAAAAAAAATAAAAAAAAGCAATGCGAGAGCATAACACATAAAACACATATACACATAGATATTCCCCTGGATCCCAAAACCGGGGCTACCAGCTTGATTTTTCATTATTTTCCTTTCAATGTTACAATACATATTTATACATACCGAAGCATCCAATACTATGGACCGAAAACCATCGCGTCCAAAACCATGTGCAAAAAACATGCACAAAACCATAGGTAGGTCTGCCCAACCTAATATAGGGTCCAAAACCTGAATTTTCCGAGGCGCTACCCTAGACCTCAAAGAGTGGGGTTACGGGTACCCCTCAAACCCCTTGTGACCTCCCCCCTCTAACCCCCGGGTAACTACGTGGGCTAGTCGTGGAAAGAATATAACACAACCCAACATTCTCCCACTTGTTGTTTTCTTTCCACAGGGGGCCACAAGAGAGCTTAGTCATTTATCCAGCCCTGCAACACCCATTGTTTCTCTACACCAAGGGAACTTCTCAGAGCTCACAGATTTTGTCAATGCATCTACAGTATTCTTCAAAGTGTCCACCTTTACCAGCAACACCTTTTTGTCTTCTATCATATCCCTCACAAAGTGATACTGAACATCAATGTGCTTTGTCTTTGAATGATATGCAGGGTTCTTTACCAAGAAAATTGTACTTTGGCTGTCGCAGTCTATCCTTATAGCTCCCTGTACTAACCCCATACTTGAATACAATCTCTGCAACCAAACTGCTTCCTTGCTTCCATGAGTGGCTGCCATGTATTCTGCCTCTGTAGTTGATAGTGCCACTACAAATTGTTTCTTACTCATCCAACTGACTGCACCTCCAAATAGGTTAAACACATACCCACTTGTAGATCTTCTCTGATCTGTATCTCCAGCCTAGTCTGCATCAACAAAGCCAATATATCCAACACTCTATCCAATCCTAGTCTTCCTTGGTAGCACAAACCATAATTACTAGTGCCACGCAAATACCTGAAAACTCGCTTCACTGCTGTCGAGTGCTCCTTCCCTGGTTCTGACATAAACTTGCTCAATACTCCCACTGCATGTGCAATGTCTGGTCTAGTACAAACCATTGCATACATCAGGCTACTGACTACACTTGCATATGGAACACAGGTCATGTCCTCTTCCTTTTCTTGTGTCTTGGGACGCTGTTCAACAGATAACTTTACACCTACAGGAATAGGAACCTTCACTGGTTTACTATCTTGCATATTAAACCTCTACAATATTGTCTCGACTTACTTCCTATGGTTTAACTAGAGCTTCCTCTTTGTCCGATATCTTTTAATTTCCATGCCCAAAATATAGTTTGTAGCACCAAGATCTTTTATGTCGAATTTGGAGGACAAATGGGTCTTCAAACCCTGGATAATTTCTTTGTCATTTCCAACCAGCAACATATCATCCACATACAAGACCAGATAAATAACACGGTCACCAATTAATTTAAATACACACAGTGATCTAGTTTGCTTCTGGTGAAGCCAAGTCCCCGTATAAATGTATCAAATTTCTGATACCACATCCTTGGTGACTGTTTTAATCCATACAGAGACTTCTTTAACTTGCATACCAGTTCTTTCTTACCCTTCATTGCAAAGCCTTTAGGTTGCTTCATGTAGATCTCCTCTTCCAGATCCCCGTGAAGAAATGTTGTCTTCACATCCATCTGTTCTACCTCAAAATCAAAAGTAGCAGCAACAGATAAAAGTAATCTAATAGAAGTTACCTTGGCAACAGGAGAAAAAATATCACCAAAATCAATTCCCAACACCTAGGAATAACCTTTTTCTATCAACCGAGCTTTATATTTCTCCACCTTTCCTTCTACATTTGTCTTCTTCTTGAACACCCATTTGCTGCCAATGGGTTTCCTTCCAGTCGACAACTCCATCAGATCCCAAGCCTCATTTTTGTGCAAAGATGTCATTTCATCAACCATGGCCTCTTTCCAGAGTTTTCCATCCTCTGAATCTACTGCTTCCTTCACAGTTCTAGGATCATCATCAGTAATAGACAAAGCAAAATTTGAACAGAAAGCAGATGGACTATACCATTTTGGCTGCCTTCTTTCTCGAACTAATCTTCTCACACCCAGAGTTTGTGGCTCTTCATCTTCTGATTCCTCCTCTGTTGTAGAGTCTGATTCTTCCTCCTTTATCTCAAACTCTATCTTCTCAGGTTCCTTTGGTTGGACTTCATGTTTAATAACATCTTTTACCTCTTTGAACACCACATCTCGACTGTACACAACCTTCCTTGTTACTGGGTTCCAAAGCTTATAATCCTTTAAACCATCCTTATACCCAACAAAGATGCACTTTCAAGATTTACTATCCAACTTGGTTCGTTTCTCCTTTGGAACATGTACATATGCATCACATCCAAATACCCTCAGATGTGAAAGAGAGGGTTTCTTACCAGTCCATACCTCTTGTGGAGTCTTATCCTCCAACGCTGATGAAGGTGATCTGTTGACCAGGTAACATGCTGTCTCCACTGCCTCTGCCCAGAATTCCTGTCCTAACCCGGCACCACTGAGCATGCTTCTTGCCCTTTCCATCAACGTCTTGTTCATTCTTTCTGCAACTCCATTTTGCTCATGTGTGTATGGAGTAGTCTTCTGCCGTGCTATACCACACTTCTTACAGAATTCTTCAAATTCCTTACTGCAAAACTCTCCACCGTTATCTGTCCTCAACACCTTTATCTTCTTCTCTGTCTGGTTTTCCACCAGAGCCTTAAATTCTTTAAACCTGTCAAAGACTTCAGATTTCTTCTTAAGGAAATATATCCATGTATTCCTTGAGAAGTCATCTATAAAGGATACATAGTACACAGACTTACCCAGTGATGGAACCTTCACAGGTCCAAACACATCACTGTGCACAAGCTCTAATATCTGTTTCGCCCTCTTACCACCAGAGGGGAAACTCACCTGATTCTGCTTCCCATATACACAATTTTCATAGAAACCAAAATCTAGAGAGCTATTACTCATACCTTCTACCATACTTTTACCATGAAGTATTCGAAGGCCCTTCTCTCCAATATGTCAAAGTCTTTGATTCCACAACATGGTCTTCTCTCTAGAGACCACTAGATTTTCTGCTCCACTTTCAGGAACCATAGAATTGTTGTACCCATCAACAACAATGCTACCTTGTAGCTTGTACAGAGTTCCAATCCGAACTCCCCACATCAATACCAGTGCTCCATGAACCATCTTGTAGGTATCCTTCTCAAACACTGTTTTTACACCTGCATCATCAAGCTTGCTTACAGAAATAAGATTTCTGGCCAATGTATCAATATGTAGAACACCCAGAAGTGTTCTAACCCTTCCACCTTGCAACTTCAACTTTAATTTTCCGTGACCAACAATTCTAGCCTGCTGTCATCCCCTAAGAAGACATCACCACCATCATATTTCTCATACTCACAGAACCACTCTCTATGGGGAGTGAAGTGAAAGGATGCACCCGAGTAAACCAACCATGCCTCGTGATCTACATGTGTACTTGAAGAATCCAAGTACACATCCCCACCTTCATCCGAGGTGGTTTTCGCCTCTACAGAAGGAGCATCATTATATGCCTTTCCTTTATCAGGAGCTTTAGATTTACAGTACCTTTTGTAGTGCGCTTCCTTTCCGCATTTCTAGCACACCACCTTTACAAGTTTTCTTGGAGATTTAGATCTCCCTCTAGATTTAGATCTCCCACTTGATGACTTATTTTTGTTTCTATTCTAGGACTGTCCTCGTATAGACAAGGAATCACCATTCTGGATCTCCATATTTTTCCATCTCATCTCCTCCGTCAGCAAGGATGAGACTATTTTATCAAATTGCAAGGCAGTTGCATTGTTACCTATTGCAATAACAGACTATCCCATGAATCTGGCAGTGAACACAACAAACTAATGCACTTATCTTCATCTGAAATTTTGATATCAATAGACGATAACTGACTTACCACATTATTAAACGTGTTTAGATGCTCTATCACCGAGTCTCCATCTTTCATCCTCAGGTTATACAACTTTTTCCGTAGGAATAGTTTATTCACCAGTGACTTAGATTGGTACAAAGTCCCTAACTTGATACATTCAGCAATACTGAATCTGAGACACACAATTGTATTATGCTCTTTGCCTTCCGATCCAACTTCTTCCATTCTTCATTAGACACTCCCATTGGTTTTGTACCCAGATCTACCGCGATCCACTGATCTTTATCCACCAACAGATCCTCCATCTTGAGTTTCCACAACTCAAAACTCTGACCATTAAATTTCTCGATCTCTATCTTTCCACTGCTCGCCATCTTCTTTCACCACCAGAGTCGATCCCGTAGATCTCCAATTGAATGGGGTCTACCACAGGCCCGAGCGAAACCCCTCAGTAACAAAGGTGTCCCCTTGAAGCCAAAAAAACTCTGATACCAAATGTAGATTTTAACCCCGTACAGAAATTACCTGCATACGAATTTTGAAACATAGAAAATAAACAATGCGAGAGCATAACACATAAAACACATATACACAGATATTTTCCCCTGGATCCCAAAACTGGGGCTACCAACTTGATTTTTCATTATGTTCCTTTCAATGTTACAATACACTTTTATACATGCCGAAGCATCCAATACCATGGACTGAAAACCATCGCATCCAAAACCATGGACCGAAAACTATCACGTCCAAAACCATGTGCGAAAAACATGCACAAAAACATAGGTAGGTCCGCCCAACGTAATATAGGGTCCAAAACCAAAATTTTCCGGGGCGCTGCCATGGACCCCATAGAGTGGGACTACCTGCACCCCTCAAACCCCTTATGACTCCCCTCGCTACGCAATCGGTGCAACGAAGGGGGGGCTCCGCCCCCTTTCTAACCCCCCGGTTAACTACGTGGGCTAGTCTTGGAAAGAATATAACACAACCCAACACAATTTACTTCACCAAATTGGATCTTTGTTAAGGATATCATCAAATCAGAATGAAGACTGAAGACATTCCGAAAACAACATTTAGAACTTATGAGGGTCATTATGAATTTTTGGTCATGCCTTTTGGCCTTACTAATGCACCTTCTACATTTCAAGGTTTGATGAATTCCATTTTCAAACCCTTCCTTAGAAAATTTGTGTTAGTATTTTTTGATAATATACTAATCTACAACAAGTCTTGGAAGGATCACGTTGAACATGCTGATAGGGTGCTCAAACTATTGAAGGAGAGAAAATTGTATCCAAAAATATCCAAATGTTTCTTTGGAGTACAAGAGGTGGAATATCTGGGTCATATTGTATCTCATGAAGGTGTTAAGGTAGACCCTAGAAAAATTAAAGCCATTAAGGAATGGAAAATCCTCACATCCATAAAGTATCTACGAGGATTTCTCAGGTTGACAGGGTATTATCGCAAGTTTGTTAAGAATTATGGGAGAATAGCAGCACCTCTAACAACATTATTGAAGAAAGATGAATTTTCATGGACTTTAGAAGCAACAAAGGCCTTCGAACATCTTAAAGAGGCAATGTGCCAAGCACCGGTCTTAGCTATGTCGGACTTCACAAAAACCTTTATTGTGGAATGTGATGCTTCAAGAAATGGAATTGGTGTTGTTTTAATGCAAGATGAAAGACCCATTGCTTTCGAAAGTCGTCCAATCAAAGGAAAGTATTTACACAAAGCTATTTATGAGAAGGAAATGTTGGAAATACTACATGCACTTAAGAAATGGCGACCCTACCTAATGGGAAGACACTTCAAGGTAAAAATGGATCATGATAGTCTTAAATACTTTTTAGAACAAATATTATCCTCTGAAAAGCAACAAAAATGGGTCACAAAGATGTTGGGTTATGACTTTGAAATCATCTACAAAAAAGGGAAGCAAAATGTTGTGGCAGATGCACTCTCAAGAAAGGTTGTGGGAGCATCGTTGTGCACCATTTCTATTATCCAACTAGATTGGATAAATGAAGCAAGGGATGAATGGAAGAATGATGAAGAAGTGTGGGATCTCATTCAAAAGCTACAACAAGATCCTAGTACATCTGATATATTTAGCTGGAAAAATGATTCGTTATGGTACAAAGATCGCTTATACCTATGTAAGAACTCCCAACTCAAACAAAAGATTCTTATGGAATTGCACAGTTATCTCTTAAGGGGGCACTCTGGATTTTTAAAAACTTACCACAGGGTTAAGAAGGCATTTTTTTGAGATGGCCTTAAATCGGATATTCAAAATTTTGTGGCGGAATGTTTGGTTTGCCAAAAAAAATAAATTTGAAACAATTAAGACCCTAGGTCTATTACAACCTTTATCCATTCCAAGCCAACATTGGGAGGAGGTTTCAATGGATTTCATCACAGGTTTACCCAAGTCTGAAGGAAAGAGTGTCATCATGGTGGTAGTTGATAGACTTACCAAGTATGCACACTTTTGTGCATTATCGCATCCATTTAAAGCCAATACAATTTCTACTGCATTTATGGAAACAATTCAAAAGCTACATGGAAACCCAAAGATTATTGTAAGCGATAGGGATCCCATTTTCATTGGAAATTTTTGGAAAAAAATTATTTCCTTGTCTTGATACTCAGTTAGCTCATAGCTCATCTTATCATCCTCAATCTGACGGGAAAATAGAGATAGTAAATAAATGTTTGGAAGGATATCTTCGTTGCTTTCTATTTGATAAACAAACACAATGGGTCAAATGGTTGCCTCTGGCTGAATGGTGGTATAACACTTCCTTCCATACTGCAGCAAAAATGACCCCATTTATGGCACTTTATGGATATCATCCACCATCCATCACATCATATTTAAGAGAAAATTCTAAGGTTCAAGCAGTGGAACATCACATCGAGCATCAACAACAAGTTCTCCAACTCTTAAAGGATAACCTCACGTTGGCACATAATAGAATGAAACAACAGGCAGATCAACATCGCAACGAAAGAAGTTTTGATGTAGGTGACTGGGTATTCCTACAGCTACAACCATATAAACAAATGTCCCTCAAGCAAGCTAATAAGGATAATAAATTATCACCAAAGTATTATGGTCCGTACAAGGTGTTGCAAAAGATTGATACTATGGCATACAAATTGGAGCTTCCTGCAACTTCCCGAGTGCACCCAGTTTTCCATGTTTCATGTTTAAAGAAGGTTATAGGTGACAAGCTCCTAGTTCAAACAATATTGGCAGAACTTGACGAGGAAGGAAAAATCATATTGGAACTGGAAGCAGTCAAAGAAACAAGAACTCGACAGCTACGAAATCGATCAATTTCATAGTATCTCATCAAGTGGAGGAACTTATCCGCTAAAGATTCCACATGGGAGGATGAGAATTTTATACAAAAGCATCCAGAACTACTCAAGCGTTGAGGAAAACACTTTTCAGAAGGAGAGCGGCATGTTAGGTCCCTATAATACTAGTGAACCCCCCATTACTATTGTTATTGTATCCCTTATTGTTATTATTGTGCCCCTATTGTCCCCATATTGTTATTTTTGTGCCCCATAGAAACCCACTATTGTTATTGTTGTGCCCTTATGTTATTACTATTAGGTCCTCTTAATTATATTGTGACCCCTTAGACTCCTATATATAGAAGGGAGGTTTAGTCATTTGTATCATCCAAGAATTGTTAATTTGTGTAATGTAAAGGAGGTTTCCCCCTCGAAGAGGCTGAATTCTAAGGCGTTGATCTATCTTTTCTATCTTTTTGTGAGCTGGTTTCCTAACTCATATCCAACCCAATCTTCCTAATGGGGCAACCCCTCACAAGGGTGGAGGCCTCAAACAAACCAACCTCCTGCTTTATTTCCTCCACCCTAATCTCAACCACAACTAGCTCATCATGCCCCACCTAAGCAACCCCAAATTCCTACTCAAACAAATCTGAACCCAAAAAATAAGAAGGCACAACAGGTCTATAGTGGGGAAACATAGCATCCTGCTTATGCTGTGGAAATCCAAGAAATAAACCTTTGGTTGAGGAGGGTGCTCCCAAAAAATCACCCACCTTCTCCACCTGAAGATCTTGAAGAATATAAGAAAGAGAGTGTCCCTCAAGTCAATGCACCCACCTATCCTAAAATGTTGATCCACCCTAACCAACGCACCCCAAAAGAGGCTGAAATTATGGGATAATTGAATAATTTTTGTGTCAATATACCCCTTCTCCAGGAAATTAAAGATGTTCCCATATACAACAATATTATTAAAGAAAAATGTTTCAAAATGTCTGGGAGAAGAAGAAGAGATACCCCTACCATCAATGTTGTTGAACAACTATCTCATCTGATGCTTGGGAATGTGATCTCCCCAAAATACCTAGACCCTGGTAGCCCAGTAATGGATGTGCACATTGACCGCATTATGGTCCCTAATACCCTGATTGATCTTGGGTCTGAAATCAATGTGGTGACTAGGGAAACCATGCTGAAGCTCAATATCTAGGGGTATTTGAGAAAGACCACCACAATGCTACAACTTGCAGATAGATCCACACTAGCTCCTGAGGGAATTATTAAGGATGTCATGGTTTCCATTTAATCTTGGGAATACCCTACTGATTTCTTGGTCCTCCAACCCAAAACCAATTTTAATGGTTATCCTCTCATATTAGGAAGACCATGGTTGGCCACTGATGATGCCTACATTAGTTATAAGGCTGGGAACATGACTATCAAGAATGGACATTTATCCAAACAACTTGTGTTGTATCCTCATGCTCAACCTTCTATTGAACATGATTTACCCATATGGTTAGAGGATGAGGAAGAGGATGAATTGTATCATACAACCCCCTACCTAGTATGCACTCTAGACACTATTATAGGCGGGGGACAACTTGATGAAGATGACCTTATTCACCATATCCTTCAGAATCAACCTCCCACTCCCATACTAATTGATGAGCTGATGAAAGAATCTAGGAGTAGTCCTTGGACTGACTTGTGCTCTATTGACTCAAGTCTAGAACATGTCAAGATTGTAGAGTTTGACCCATCCAAAACTTTAAATATTGTTGAGCCTGGTATTACACCGAGAGTGCTGCAACTCCCAAGGGCTCCTCAACTATATTTATCAACCTGGGGTTCATACAAACTTTGAGGTGACAATGCTATATACATAGTAGATGGAATTCTACTCATGCCACCCTTAACTAGGACATTTGATCAATAGTGCTCCAAGACCATTCTTCTACTAAATTAGGAGGAAATTAACTACTGAAAGTGCAATTCAGAAGCTAGCTCTAATGTCAAAGGTAAATTATTTTCAAACCCTAACTTGTAGATGCTACCAACTTGTAAATGCTACTGAATCAATTCATGAAAGAACACAAGAGCTATACTACCTGCAGAAAGGAAACTACACTATTTTTTAATCAACCATCTAGCTATCAAATTCACTTGTAAATAGGAAATTATCCTACCAAATCATAACTCAAGATTTCATGCATCATCTATCTAATTCACACTTGCATATAAATCAATGTTCTACTTGTGCTAAATTTGTGATAAAGAAGCTAATGTTATTCTATCTTGTAGTGAAGGAAAAAGGATGGTTGGAATGGCCTAGGTGTTGCCCTTGATCATGGAGTCCAAACTGGGGGTCAACCTACTCCTAAAATAAGTCAAACTTGCATCACAGGTCAAAACAAAGGGTAAAATAGGCTACTATAGGCATGCTACAGGAAGGCTGCCAAGAGGGTTTGGAAGGTAAGAATGATGAGATCAAGGGATGGAAAGGTGGATGGAGGTTGTGGTAGATGGATGAAAGGTGGCCAACACCCCTAGCCAAGCTCAACACCTTAGGAAGGCCTATTTTTCACTAAGAGGGCTTCTCATAGTGACCTAAGAGAAGGATCTCAAGAACAACATTTGGGATTCATCAAAGAGGGTGGATAAGTCTTGTATGGAGATGGTGAAAGGTCCCTTGCATGCAGATCCAACAGTCATGCAAAATCACATGCACATGCTCTCTTATCATTTACAAAATAACATAAACAATGGTGGAAAAGATGAGTTGAATTTAAACACTATCTAATTTATGCCAAAAACTCTTATCTAGGCAATGAATCAATTCTCAACTACAATGCAAATATGAAAAGCAAGATAACTAATATAGACCTTCTTCCAAAAAATCATAAACATAGAATTTTTGGGTCGTGATTGTAGAGTCCTCTATTCATGATCCCATGAGAGAGATGAGATAGAGTTAATAATCATAGGCTTTTTGAGGAACCATATTCTAATAAAATGCAGAAAACTAACAAACATTCTAAGCTAAAAAGAATACATATACATAAGAGGTACTTAAGCCACTGGGTTTGGGCCCAAACCCAATAGCCTCAACCCTATGAATCTAACTCAATGATGGATCAATAATAAACTTCTCATGATCATTGCATCAATGTCAAATACATCACATAACAAGTCAAAAATAATAGTATCAAGTCCTTGAGCTCAATAACCTCTTAGCTGAAAACAAAGTTCTAATCCTAATGAGCTCTTTGGCATGTTTGTTTATACAAGAGGGTAGCTACCAACAACTCCCTATAAAATAGGGATGATTTTCTCCCAAAACTCGAGAAAGGTGGATCTAAATTTACTTGAACTGCACTTGCTTGGCTGCCAATGTTGGCATTATGTTTCAAGTGTTGTCCTTGATGGCAACTCACTCAGAGGTTGGTACAGGTGCTCAGAGGTTGGTACAGGTGATGGCAACTTGATCAGAGGACAGATCTCAGTACAGCAGGACAAGAAAGAGATATACGCAGGTTCAGCAAGGAGAATCCGCGTGTACACGCAGGTTGGCTTCAGTAAAAGCGCGTACATGTGAAAAGTACCTTTGGTCCGTGGTAGTTAGACCTTGGAAGTTGTGCCTATGGTTTTGGACCATAATGTCTCGACGGACGTGTTGATCCCTAGTTTCGAGGTTGATGGTATTGTGTTTCTATGGTTTTGGCTCTTGGTATTGAACAAGGCCTAAGGCTATATAAGGAGAAGATCACTAGGCAAAGGAGTAAGGATTGTGAGTGTCTGACGCAGTGAGAGGATCTGGTATTGCTGGTTATCTGTTCGGGACGCTTGGCAAGGGTCGGATCTGACAGCGAAGGCAGAAGTAATCATTTCTAGATCTGCACGCGGGTTGCCTTTGGAGAAAGCGCGTATACACGCGGTTTTGGTACAGTGAAGTAGCGTATGCATGATAAGGGTTAATATTTCAGGTTGCTGCTGATTCTGGTGGTTGTTACAGAGTTCTGGATTCTGGTTTGGGTTTTGTGTTCTTGATGACAGGGTTTCAGTGATTCGGTATTGGGTTGTTTAATGAATTATGATGCAAGTATAAGTTGATGATTGTATTGCGGTAATGTTTGCTTTGTATTCTTGGATCCAGTCTGAAAATTGATGAAACGTGGTCCTTGAAGGTTGTAGGGTCAGCACCTACGTACTAGTAAATGGATCAGCTAGTACAAGAGCTGAGGGGGTTGTAACTCCCTTCCAGAAGTAGTTGGAAAACGAGAGAGGGTTGTAGCCCTTTGCAGGTTGTAGCCTGCGTACTGGTAAAGGACTGCACCAGTACATTGTAAAAGAAGTTTCTCATTAAAGAAGAAAGAGACGAATTGCAGCAGGTGGTTTTCACCCACATTGGGTTTCCACCTTATATCATGGTGTTCATGTGTGTGGCTCTTGTGTGATGTTCTGTTCTGTTATACTGCGCCTGTTTACTGTTAAATTGCTTAATAATGTTCTGATGCATTTACTGAAGATTAAGCTAACTGAATTATAAGATCTTTGGGTATACGCTAGTTGCATGAGACACAGTCGCATGTACACGCGGGTTCACTTATCTGAAGTCGCGTATATGTTTCTGAGTATGAAATTGAAAAGTTTTATCTGATCTGATAATACTGATTCACCCCCCCCCCTCTCAGTATTATTTCCAACAATTGGTATCAGAGCCGGACCTTCAGAAGAAGCTTGATCGCTTGAAGGAAAAGATCCATCAAAATGGCTAATCCAGAAAGAGAGGCACGCATCAGGCCACCAGTCTTTGACGGGAAAAATTTTACTCACTGGAAGATAAGAACCACTGCATATCTACAGTCTCTTGGAGCAGAAGCTTGGGGAATCGTAGAAGGAGGATACAAATTCCCATCAACAACTCCTACAGATCCAGCAGAGAAAAAGCAATATGAGCTCAATGCCAAAGTAGTTACTGTCCTATTGAGTACTTTGACTCAATCAGAATTTATGAAGATCATGCATTTCAAATCAGCTAAGGAAATATGGGACAAAATCGTTACAAGCTACGAAGGAGATGATCAGGTAAAAATAGCAAAGCTTCAAACTCTCAGAATCCGGTATGAAACTCTTAAGATGCGAAGTAATGAAAGCATAGCTAATTATTTCCTGCGTATGGATGAGATTGTGAATTGTATGAGGGATCTGGGTGAAGAATTTGAGGAAGTTGTCTTAGTTCAAAAGGTTTTGAGATCTCTGTCTACTAAATTTGATTCTAAAGTATCTGCCATAGAAGAAAAGGAGAATGTGCAGAAAATTACCATGTCACAGCTTCACGGGATCTTAACTGCTTTTGAAATGCGACAAGAGGTACCACCAGAGGCCGCATTCGAAGTGTCAGAGGAAGAAGATGAGGTAAATTTTGTCAAGAATCTTGAACGGGGAACTGGACGGTTCAAAGATAAGCTACCTTTCAAATGTTTTCTATGTGGTAGAGTTGGTCACTATGCTGCTAGATGTTCTCATAACAAAGGAAAGATATATGAAGAAGATGGTAGAAGCTATTATACCCATATTAAAAGTACATTAAATGATAGTGAAGATATTAGAAGTCTCATGGCACATAAGAAGAAGAATGCTTCATCCAATAATAGCGAGGATATTAAAAGTCTCATGGCACATGAAGAGAAGAATGCAGAAACTGAAGAAGTTGCCAAATTAAAAGAACAATTGGAGACAGAAACCAGGGTAAGGGAGAAATTGCAGGATATAGCAAAAGATCAGAGCACAACTATTCAGAGACTTGAATCAAAGATCCTCTCTCTAAAAGAAGATCTTGAAGATCAAAAACATGAAGTGATCAAACTAAAGCGACAAGTGGAAGAAGGGAGAAAAGTTGAAGAAGACCTAAGGAAGCAGTATCTAAAAAAGGAAGAAAAACATCAAGTTGAGGTAAATATCTTGAAAGGTAAACTAGAAGAAAAGGATAAGCTCTTACGATTTCAAGATAGTTCTAAAGTCTTGGATGATATTCTTAATAGTCAAAGATCTCCTGCTATCAAGACTGGTCTTGGTTTTCATGAATATGTTGAAGGTGAATCTAGTTCACAAGGTGAGGCAAGAAACTCTAATAAGAAATCTGAAATGCTCAAGGAACAACCAAGGAAAGAAATTCCTCAAGGAAGATCCTTTACTCCTAACTATGGACGTGACAGACGATTATTTCCTCCGCTGAATAATGTTGAATGTTATGTATGTCATAATCTTGGACATGTTGCAGCCAGATGCAGAAGTAGAATGGTTCAAGAAAGATCATCGCATCCCAGGTATTTCAGAGGGTATTGCTTTGCCTGTAATGCATATGGACACAAAGCAATTGATTGTGATAGAAGGAACATGAAAAATATAAGGTGTTATACATGCAACAACTATGGGCATAAAGCAAGGGAATGCAGGAGCAGATTTCAAAATTCAAGACAAGGGGACCATACATCATCACAGTTGCAGGAATTGAAGAAGACAGAGACAGAAAGGTGTGGGATAACTCAGTCAGCTGACATAACAGACACAGGGGAATCTGAAAGTGATGAAATTCAGTATTCCATCCTGCATACGCTGATATAATGAAGACAAGTCGCGTATATACGCGAGTTACAGGCTGCAAAGTCGCGTATATGGAGAAAGGGCAGCAGAATAGACCCAGGTTCAGTCATGGTTGGCTCAGGCTCAGGGGGAGCAGAACAGACTCAGGAAATGGTTCAGACATGGTTGGCTCACACTCAGGGGGAGAATATTCTTCAAATAATTCATTGTTGGCACTATGGTTAGAAGTTGATGATACATCTTGTTGTTTGATCAAAGGAATGGTATTGCAGGCTGATGCTTATGATACAGATCTGAATGGCTGGTCTTAGAACTTGCATCTGCTCAAGGGGAGCATGGATAGATTGGTACACTTTGGCATATACAAAGGGGGAGTCAAATCAGAAACTTCAGCATGTACTCAGGGGGAGTATGGATAGCAGTATGGACAGTAGAAGGTATACCAAAGAAGAGCATATCTTGGTACGCCCTTTGCCCTTGATGTCAAAGGGGGAGAGTGACTTGGTGTGGTGGTTGCCATCAAGTCCAAAGGGGGAGATTGTTGGCATTATGTTTCAAGTGTTGTCCTTGATGGCAACTCACTCAGAGGTTGGTACAGGTGCTCAGAGGTTGGTACAGGTGATGGCAACTTGATCAGAGGACAGATCTCAGTACAGCAGGACAAGAAAGAGATATACGCAGGTTCAGCAAGGAGAATCCGCGTGTACACGCAGGTTGGCTTCAGTAAAAGCGCGTACATGTGAAAAGTACCTTTGGTCCGTGGTAGTTAGACCTTGGAAGTTGTGCCTATGGTTTTGGACCATAATGTCTCGACGGACGTGTTGATCCCTAGTTTCGAGGTTGATGGTATTGTGTTTCTATGGTTTTGGCTCTTGGTATTGAACAAGGCCTAAGGCTATATAAGGAGAAGATCACTAGGCAAAGGAGTAAGGATTGTGAGTGTCTGACGCAGTGAGAGGATCTGGGATTGCTGGTTATCTGTTCGGGACGCTTGGCAAGGGTCGGATCTGACAGCGAAGGCAGAAGTAATCATTTCTAGATCTGCACGCGGGTTGCCTTTGGAGAAAGCGCGTATACACGCGGTTTTGGTACAGTGAAGTAGCGTATGCATGATAAGGGTTAATATTTCAGGTTGCTGCTGATTCTGGTGGTTGTTACAGAGTTCTGGATTCTGGTTTGGGTTCTGTGTTCTTGATGACAGGGTTTCAGTGATTCGGTATTGGGTTGTTTAATGAATTATGATGCAAGTATAAGTTGATGATTGTATTGCGGTAATGTTTGCTTTGTATTCTTGGATCCAGTCTGAAAATTGATGAAACGTGGTCCCTGAAGGTTGTAGGGTCAGCACCTACGTACTAGTAAATGGATCAGCTAGTACAAGAGCTGAGGGGGTTGTAACTCCCTTCCAGAAGTAGTTGGAAAACGAGAGAGGGTTGTAGCCCTCTGCAGGTTGTAGCCTGCGTACTGGTAAAGGACTGCACCAGTACATTGTAAAAGAAGTTTCTCATTAAAGAAGAAAGAGACGAATTGCAGCAGGTGGTTTTCACCCACATTGGGTTTCCACCTTATATCATGGTGTTCATGTGTGTGGCTCTTGTGTGATGTTCTGTTCTGTTATACTGCGCCTGTTTACTGTTAAATTGCTTAATACTGTTCTGATGCATTTACTGAAGATTAAGCTAACTGAATTATAAGATCTCTGGGTATACGCTAGTTGCATTAGACACAGTCGCGTGTACACGCGGGTTCACTTATCTGAAGTCGCGTATATGTTTCTGAGTATGAAATTGAAAAGTTTTATCTGATCTGATAATACTGATTCACCCCCCCCTCTCAGTATTATTTCCAACAGCCAATGACCTCGTCTTACTTGGCCGCCAATGGCCTCGAGTTGATGAGAGAGAAAGTGGTGATTTTGGCTGATTGAGGGAGTTAAGGAGGTGGACAATCTCCTAGAATCTCTCCCTGTTGTATACTCCGAGCTCCTCAATTGAAATTATCTCAAAATTGCTCCATTTCGTACATTTAAACCATATTAGGCCACATGACATAGAGAAACATCTTTTACCCCTCTCACTAAGCATAATATAATTTTTTTTTTTTAAATAAATGTGAGAATGAGATAGTTTTATAGCTGGAGGATGGAATTATGACCCTTATGATATACCTATTGATGAGCCTCATCATCACCCCCCTACTGAAATTGTTGCTCATCCTCTGAGAAACTCAGTCATCTATGTCCATGTCCTTCATGGCCCTGGTGGCCTCTCTGACATCCCAAGGCTCCTCAGATGGTGTGCCTTCTTGAGGATAGAAGCCTGCATTCTTTTCTATTTCTATCCACTCCTTTCTCTCCTTTGCTTCATTTATTGCTTCCTGTAGGCCTAGCAGCAAGGGTGGACTAAGTTTGAGTCCAACCTAATTAACTTTTAATATTTGCATGAGTCTTTTGTATAGGGTTGTCCTTTCCAATGCATTCCTCAACCTTTTAGGAGAGTGATACTCCTTGATATGAAGACTGTGGGGTAAGGCATTCCATCTCCTCTGGTAGTCTTGCTATATTTATGTTCCTAACCGCCTAAGTGTGACTTCAAAATGTGAGATGGCTTGCTCTTGGGTGGAAAGGTATTTGGATGCTAGGTCAACATCATTCGAGATGATGCTATGATTGATAATGATATCCATTGGGATTATTTGCTCTACCCTGATATATAGTGGTTCCTTTTCTTCCTTTGCCATGACTCTCTTTACTTCCTTGGCTCTTTCCTCCTCATGAGTCATCCAAGATGCTAGGTGTGGAAGTTGTATATCCCCTAACTTTTCATTGGGATCCCAAATATTCATATAAGTCAAGGTGAGGTTATGCATGTAGAACTCAACCAATTTTGCTCTATCTTCTATGCTAACTTGGTCGCATAATTCAATGAATTGTTTGTAATCTTGAAATGGCATAGATCCATGTTGTGCTAAGGTCTTGATTTGGAATTTCATCCACTTCTCTTTGAGAAAGAGTGCATAAGACTTGGATGGTTGTCTGCACTATAATGCCTCCATGGAGAGGCTTGCCATTGTGGCCAGTTGAGTTTCCTTCTCCTACAACTTCTCCCTCAACCATCTATTTTATGCTTGTAGTTGCTCCCTCATTGTGGACTCCTTCTCTCTTAGCTCACTTAATTCTTTGCCCATTTCAAGGACATTTTATTGCATGAGGCCCACATCTTCCACCTTTTTAGACTTATCAATTTGCATCCATCTGTGGGTTCTTCCTCTTTCTGCTTCTAGCTCAAAGAAAAGTGGGACTGCAAATTTTTGGGGAATAACTCTCCCTCCTTCAATGAATTTATAATAGGAGCTTTAGTTGGGTTATGGACTAGGCTATTGGAGCTCTCGGAAGTCCTCAAATGTTTTTGGGGAAGCTGCTACCACATGTAGCTATTGTGTCACCTTCTTCCTCTCTTGTAGAATCCCCTGTTCCTCCTATAACATACTCTGTTTTTCCTATAGCACATTCTATTTTTCTTGTAGCATGCTCTGTTGTTCTTGTACCTTCCCCTTTTCTTTTTGTTGGAGGGTGGTAGGTGTCTTGGGTTGTTTGAAGGAGGTTGATCTAGTGGTGGACCTCCTTACATATGCTATAGGACTATTTGTTATCGATTTTGGAGAGGTGACCTCTTCAATTTTTGTTTTAGTGGGCCCCACCTCCTTTTTCTTACTTGGGGACTCTTCAATTGTGATAGGGGCTTTTGTGGGAGTTTGAGGCCCTCCTTGCTTGATCATGGTGCTTTTATTGGTCTTAAAGTAGTGGGGATCTTGCCTTTGCATCTTCTTTTTAGGTTTGACTGGGGTTCTTAGGGTAGCTAAGGTTGCAACTACCTCTTTTTCAGTGGGTCCTTGAGACAAAATTGCTTGCTCTTCGGATACCTCTAATTCTCTAGGCTAATTATTTTTATTAGGGCTTGGTTTTTCCTATTGTTCCCCCTTTTCCTCTTCATATTTCTGTTTTTATACCTCTACCTTTGGTTCTTCCTCTTCCCTCTCTGCATCTGTTTCTCTTTCCTCTTCTGCCTTTGCCACCTCTTCTTCTTCTTCCTTCTCCTCTCTTCCTTCAACACTAGAGGCTGGGGTCCCACTTGGTGTGTGTGTATGTGTGTCAATGAAGGCCTATCTATCCATTTCCGCGAATTTGGACCAAAGGACATGGATTTTTATTTTTTTCAAGGCATCCACCACTATCAGTTAAATGAGGCCATGGTGGCCTAGGTGTTGGTGTTTTACCTCTCTCACTTTTTTACTCATGTCCTTGATGGACTATAGGAGGAAGTATGGTACACTGAGTCTTTGAGCGAGGGGAAATTATGCTTGAAACCTGAGTTCATGAAGTATTCTAAAATGGAAGTGAAGAAGTTCTTTTTAGAAGTGGCACTGGTGGTTTTGTCTTCTATGGCCCATTTGATCCCTAGGGGTAGGGTTGTCACTTTGCTAATTAGCTCAGGGCTGAGTGAAATAGCTAATCCCCTCACCACAATGGTGGCACTATCTTCTGTTTGTGAGTTCAGGGCCATGGAAAATTCAAATGTAATGTCATCATCATATCCCTTCAACAGTTCAAAGAATCCTAGCCACTGGTGTCTTCTAAAAATGTCTACCATAGGAGGGTGGAGATGGATTATTTTAGTGTATGAGGGCTCCCTTATATTAAATCATCCCTTGATCTCTTCTCTATGTTTTCAGCTAAGTGAAGGAGAGATACTACCTATAATAGCTTTGATGCATAATTCAGTGGTAGAAGTGGGTTGGAATCTTTAGTTGATGATAATTGCCTACACTCCTTCTAATATATATCCCAGAAAGGTCTTTCAATTTCACAATTTGATTGCCACTTCCTCAAAATTTAAAGTGCACCAAAGTACAAGTTATGGATGGATGAAGGAGAGGGTTCACTTACTTTTTATCACATGAACTGTGATAAAGATAATAAATTGGAGATGAAACTGACCCTTTGTAGTATTCCTTCACCCTTTTAGTCTTCCTGCAGCAGTCTCTCGGCCTTCCTGTAGAAGTTGCAGGCTTGCCTGTAGCCCCCTCCTATAGAAATGGCAGAACATGGTTCAAAAATCCTCGATGGCACCTTGAGCTCATCATCTCATTAATTGTTTTTGAAATGAGCATTAAGGAAAAAGAATTTGAGCCCCAGTACATAATATGCCATTTTTGGCTTAGGCTTGGAGCGTTGTGATGACCTGGAAATCACACGAGGTTTCCTCTTTTGGACCGTTGTCCCCACTCAGAGTAATTATTCCCTCATTCCTCATAATCACCACCCACTCTCTATGATCCTAACTCGACTGATGTGACACCTCCATGTTGCATGAGTTCTTACCATCACTTTTTGTTTACTAGCCAAGGGTGGCCAAGTTAACTGGCCACCTCCAGCTTATTAAAACACCTCCTCTCGACATTTACACATTTTTTGTTATTTACACATAGGGAGGAGATGAGAGTTTTCCATACTTGTGCCTACCTCATGATCAAACTGATGCAGGGATGTGCATGCTAGAGTTGGACCTTATTATTGTCATCAAGGGAGTTGACTTGCTGTGTTTTTTCTTTCCTGTGTATATCTTCTTTTCTCCTCATGATATTTGACTATTGTTATTGTTGTGTGTGCAGGTACCTTGTTGATGTCCAAGTTGCTACTGCTGGTGGAGAGTCCTACTGGGAGTGATATGAATACTACAGAGTGCCTCATAAGTTGTTATCACCCCCCTACTGATGAGAAAAAAACAAGATTATTGCTTTTTGTGATGTGTGCACAGGCTGCTATAGGAGGAGGTTCTCTTCCTGTAGCAGTCCTTTTCTTTTCTTCTAGGGTCTTCAAGCTACATGGGGGTGATGAGAGAGGATGTAAAATGTCTTGATGAAAATGCTAGGACTCTGAGGGAGTGGTTTAGGTTTGTGAAAATGGAGATGATTTTCTCTGTCTGTTTCTCAAAAAAAAATTAACAGGGGTAAAATAGAGTGGAGGGGTTTTAGTGGATTTTTATTTATTTTGATCCCCCTTTTTTTTTTTTTTTTTTTTTTTTTTTTTTTTTTTTTTTTTAATTTTTATGAATTGGGATGGATGGATGGTGGACCATGGTGGGGGAACCTTATT
The DNA here is from genome assembly GCA_031772625.1 of Pinus tabuliformis. Classification (NCBI taxonomy): domain Eukaryota; kingdom Viridiplantae; phylum Streptophyta; class Pinopsida; order Pinales; family Pinaceae; genus Pinus; species Pinus tabuliformis. Next base: position 1,281,544,090 of record CM062809.1, read on the forward strand.
CATCCTTTGCAAGGTCTTGCTAGGCAGTCCTTTCATTTAGATCTCCCTCTTGTAGCACTACTGGACCTTCCTGTAGAAATTACAGGTCCTTCTTGTAGCAATCTAGAGAGGGGGGTCAAAATTGAATTTTGAGTTAATGGGATGATGGAGAGGGGTGATCATATGAGTTTGGATGGTGGATATGAAGTGGATGGAGGGAGAAATGAAGAGAATATTGAGGACACTAGCCCTATAGCTATGGAATCCACCACTGTCTTCAATCTGTAAAATGGAAAAAAATTAACAGACCACATCCATTTCCTGAGCTTTTTCCTTTGTTTGTATCTATATATATATATATATATATATATATATATATATATATATATATATATATATATATATATATATATATATATATATATATATATATATATATATATATACATACATCTACATATACATATACATACACACACACACACACACATATATATATACACACATATTTTTTATGTTTTTTGAGACACATGGGCTGCCTTAGAGGAGGTTTTCAAATTGTATGCTTGCCAAAGGTGCCTCAAGAGAGGTTTTCACCCAGGGATCTTTACTTTTTATTTTTTTGTTTTACTCCTGGGCTTCCTCAGAGAGGTTTTTAACCTAATATTCGGCTTCTGTTAGGGTCCTATAAATATATGAGTCCTGTATTTTTAATAAGTTTTCATCCCACTAGGATATTGTAAAAAACATATTTTTTATTTCAAGTTTGTTTAGCTCAAAAGAAATAAAAAATAAAAAGAAAATAAAAAAGAAAAAAGAAAGAAAAACGGAAAAATAGAAAAAGAAAAAAAATAAAAGGGGATAAAAATATGTGTGAAATAAAAGAATAAAAGAAATTAAAAAAAAAAAAAAAAAAACATGACCCCTATATCGTGCCAGTCAAAATGCCGTTTTTTATTTGATTTAAAGTTGATTTAATTCGTATTGTTCATAAACTATAGGTTATATGTTTTGTTATCGCATGATATGAAACCTTTGCCATTTTATAAATAACGATCACACGTCAATCAACGACGGTGATGACTCTTGCTGGATCAATGGCAGGAGGAGGATTTTGGACCCCCCCTGATGGTTAATGAAAGGGGGGGGGTCCCAAAAGATGTTTGAGTGCTTACCTCTTCAACTGACGTGTTGAGCCCACAACGTTTTCTGGGGGTCCTCTCCCAAAACCTCTTACCACTCCTACTCCCCCCGAAAACCTCCATCTCCTCATCGCCTCTGCCCCTCACTCCTGCCTATCATTTCCACTTGTCACCTCCATCCATACCCCTTGTGCCACTTGTCCTCCACCTCATCCGTTTTCCACGTCACCCCTTCTTACACAACATTTTTTCACTATCTATGTACTCCTCGTTCCTTGATCCTATAGGACCTCTATAGTGAACCCTGCATGCTTTGCCTTAATGAAGAAACTCCCATTGTGTCCCTCTTCATGAGCAGATCAATTCCCTTTTGCACCATTTCCCTTGAAACTTTTATTTTGCCCAATTTACAAGACCAACGCTAATGGCCTTTGTCTCACGGTGCCGATGTGCAGATATTAGCACTACTCCTCACGTCGATCAGAGCGACTGAGCTATGTTCCAGTCGCATCGGTCTTGTTATGGAAAGTTTTTTAAATTAGAGTCGAAGCTTCCAGCTCTAGAAGCTCCGTAACGGAAGTCTGGTAAATGGTTTGGACGGATGGGGTCGAGGATGATGGTTTGGGCTCCTTTCCCCTATAATGATGGAACTACCTCAAGGGATAAGCTTTTCTCCCATGAGAAGAGGATCCATCTCTCATCCATTCATTCTATATAAACCTCCCTTCTTCCTAGGCACAAGCTAGTTGCAGAGTTAGAGTCTTGATATTGGTGTGCTTATACTATTTTGGTTTGGAGTAGACAAGCAAGCTATTACTAGTTGTAGCTATCTAGTTGTGTGAGGAAGAAGTGTCAATTGGTTTGGAGTGAAGCCTAAAGGGAAGAGCCTTAAAACTATTGTTGCTTGAGGCCATCATGGAATGCTAGCAAAAGTGTGTGGGAACCTGGTCTTGTCATAGGAAGACTACAACATCAAGACGAATGGTTGTAATCTCTCTTTGATATTAATATATGCAACTATCAATTGATTTCCTACATGTTTTGTAATATTACATATTCATGGCTTAATGTTTCTTGACTTGACAAGTAGTTTGAATTTCAATTTGTCTATTATCATGTTTGTTGTTTGTTGTTGTTTACTTGTTTCAGGTGCTTGAAGAAGGAAGCGAGAGATAGTTGGAGCAAGAAAGTGAGGACATCATCAAGCAGGATAAGCGGACCAAGAGGTAGGCCCTCTTGATTGATTCTAACCTAAGGAAATATTCCATAGAATGTATCTATTGTGGCTAGACCCATTATCGGGCTAGAAGAATTTGTTTGTGTCTGCACTTATAATTTTACTTCACCACAAATTGGTGACTCCACTGGGGATCCTAATCCTTTTGTTTGTCTTGGATTTCATGATTTCGTGAGAACTTTTCTAGTTCCACATTTTCCCTTTGGTTCTGTTTCTTTTCTCTTGCTTACTAGTTTGAGTCTAAAATTCATAGTAGCAGATCTGGTCCCTATTTAATTTTTATTTTTTTCCTTAGCTCCCTCAATTAGTGCACTTAATTCGTTGACAGTCACGTCGACCAGTGTGAGTTGCCGAGAAACAGTCCGCCGACTAGCCTATGGTGCTTGTTGTTAGTTAGGTAGTCGTGTCGATGCCTATAAGTGAAGATTAGGGCTTGACCCCAATCTTGGCCAGTGTGTTTTGCTCTCATGATTTTGACCCTGTAAGCCTTTTAGATCGTCTTCTCCCTGACTAGAGAGCTTCATTTAGCTTGGTTTGTGTGCTTGCTTGGTTTAGCCCACCCTCTGATGTGTTAAGTCTGGCCCTATGTGAAGTTATTTTTTATTTTTTTCTTTGAATCCCTTGATCAATGCTATTTTTGGCCAAACAGTCGTGTCGATCAGGCCTATCAGCGCTAGTTTTAGCTTGAAAGTCGTGTCGGTCGTGTCGATCAGTGCTACTTTTGGCCCAAAAGTCGCTCTAGTCTCTGAGTTAAGAAAAATCAGAATTTCTCCCATTCCAGTGCCCGTGTGTCCTAACCCTCAGACTCTCTTCTCCTGCCTAGAAGTGACTAGGACGCTTTGTTTTCAATTGATTGAGTGAAAGAGTCTCATTTGTTCTCTTATTTCGAGTGTTTGGTTTGTTCGATTCAGGGAAGAAGTTTTTTTTAGTTTCATTTATCATGCTTTGGGTTTTATCGATGCTTGTTTGTTCAGAATTGTGAAAATTTTCATTAAAGTGCTTTATGTGAAAGATTCATTTTACATTTTATGAAAATAAAAACATCATTCTAGTTTACTTAAGCGAATGTATTGCATTAGTAGCGTCATTGAGAAGCTAGAATTGCATCATCGTAAGCATTGGAAATGAAATGAAACTTCTTTTGTTGATAGGGATATTAAGTGCATTTAGGACATATCTTAGTGCAAGATTTCATTCTTTGATTGTTTCATTGATTTGTGTTCCCTATCTCTCAATTAGTGTTAATGTTCATCAAAGACAAATATCTCTTTTCTCATATAGCTGCATATAGGAGTTTTTAGATGACAATAGTAGGGCCTTGGAATTGAAACCTAATTCAAGATCGACCATTAAAATCTATTGAATTAACCTAAGGAAGCATTGAAACTTAACACTCACGTTTAGTGGTCTAGGCTAGATACGTGTTCCAGTGTCTTTAAACCTAGCAGCTATCATTCGCTTCGGCACTAGACAACGCTAGTACGGACTTGTGCTCTCTGTACCATCGTGTATATAACGAGAGACACCTCTAGGCTACAATATTTTATCCATAGGAAGCAGAGTCTTCCGCCTTGCAAACGTGATACACCGAACACAACATTCGAGGAGATTGCCTGCCCGTACTTCTTGGTTCATCGGGAGGTATTCTACAGTTCACGGTTTCTTGGTAATCCTTTTTACCTAGATCATTTGGAGTAGTCATTTGATCTTTCTAACTCTTTAAATTTAAAAGATCATTGAGCACTTGTCCTTTCGAGCTCATTAATTCTGAAAGCGACTAGATTCACCTTTCGTCCTTTTCTTGACTCTTAAAATATGAAAAGACAAAGTTTTGTTTCAGTGTCTTAAAATTAACTGCCCACAAAATATTCCTGGTTAAAGTTATCTTCCTTAGTGGTTCTTTAGGGTCGATTCCAATGGAAACATTCCCAGAGTCTACCAGTCAAGGGTTCTCCTCAGATGGGAATCCTGGTCCTTTTCCTTTTTTTGGAAATGCTCATGCTCCTTATATGGCAACGTTGTCCCTTCATGGGTTAACCATTGGTTTACCTGCCCGGTTGTTTTCGACCTCGGTGGTCCCGAGTGTCCTGACTCCTGTCCAAACATCTCTTTCATTTGAATCATGTCATGGTGATTCTAAGGTTGACCCCTCACCTTCTTCCCCTATTTCTTCACCCTCCTTTTCTACTTCGTCTGGTGAAAGTTTCAAGTCTAGTAACCCCGAGGCTAAGAAGAAGAAGGCAGATAAGCGAGAGGCAAACCATGCAGCTGTTACTCCAAATGCACCTCCTATAGACAAACCTTCTGATCCTTTGCGGAAGGTAAAATTCCCTTGCAGGCTGTGTAAGGGTGACCATCTCCTTCGAGACTGTCCTAGAATTCCCAGAGTCTTAGAGGTATGGTCTCAAAACCTGAACCGACCATCCCCGTCGACCTCTGGAGATCATGTCGATGTTACACCTTCAGCTAATGATGGTAAGAAGAAGGGAAAGATTAGATTCCCCTGTAGGTTATGTGAAGGAGAGCATATTTTTCACCTTTGTCCTCTTATGGATAAAGCTTCCAAAGTTTTGGAAAACCTTGCAACTCCTCAACCCCAACTTCCTGTTGGTTATTAGAGGCTTTATTCTGACCCTCTCTTGGTTGGTAAAGAGATTAACTTGGATTCATCTCTTGCCCATCCTAATATTCCTGATCGAGACTCTCTTGTGTCCATTTCCAATCAACCATTGGTCGAAAATAGTGTTAACTTGGCTCCGCCACCAGTTGCTCACTCTGTTCCGAGAGAGAGTGGTGATCATACTGCTCATGTTCTTATTGTCTCCTCAGATTCTCATGAATCGAAGCGTGACCCTCCCATCCCAGTTGTTTAGGAGAGTCCTTCTCCTATTCCTGTATAGCATGGAGGCAATCATATGATACCCCCACCAAGTAGTTCTGTCGTCTCTTTCGATTGGGGTCCATTGACTGATTTCCGCCTCCCATCTTATGTGCCTTTCTAGATCACAATACAAGCCTATAATATGGTAGTACCTGGAACTATATTAGATGAAGGTGCATCTGTTAGCATCATGTCTTCTACTACTTGGCAAGCTTTGGGCTCCCCACAGCTTGTGCCTGTCACTCAGAATCTATTGGCTTTCAATAGAGGAACCAGTCAACCCTTATGGGTCCTTGTGAAGTTCCCTATTACTTTGGAAGGGAAGATCATCTATATAGACGTGATGGTAGTCCAAGGTCCCTTATATTTCAATCTTCTCCTTGGACGCCATTATGTTTATGTCATGGGAGCTATTGTTTCTTCGCTTTTCCGTGTGGTTTGTTTTCCACACGAAGGGAGAATAGTGACCATTGACCAATTGTCATTCATTGGTCACCAGGTGCCTCCTTTTTAACCATCGTCCCCTATTGGTTCTTGTTTGCAAGCAGTACCCTTGCCGCCACAGGTCAATTATGTGGCTACTTGTTCTGTCTCCACATCTGCTAATGATCACACATATGGTATTGTACATTGTGTATTAGGGGCATTGGAACCCGATCTATCTTTGGTACCAAGTGACATGTATTCCTCCCAGAGTGTGGTTCTTCCATCTAATGAAGACCTCTTGGGAGCCATGTTCTCGTATGGTCCATGAACATATGTATGAGGATGGTTCTTGGTCTTGTGTCGACCTCGTTAAAAAATGAAACAAAGGGTATGAGGATAGTTCCTGGTCTTGTGTCAACCTCGTTAAAAAATGAAACAAGGGTTATGAGGATAGTTCTTTTACCATGTCAACCTCGTTAAAAAATGAAACAACTCCCTTTTCCAAATCGAGTCTTTGATTAAGATCTCGTAAAATCCCAGTCGAGTCTTTCCAAGATCTCGTAAGTGAACCTTCATTCCATCCACCTGGTTGATTGAAATGAAGCTTGGGGGACATGTACCTTGATTGAGTCATTATGCTAAGGGCATGCAAACTTATAGCAAGCATAGTTTTCCATTTCAAGCTTGTGTAAACATGAAACCAAATCCAAGAAGAGTTCTCCATGGTTCAAGCTTGTGTAAAAATGAACCCATGCCCGATTTACATCTCATGATTGTTGTTTTTATTAGCTAAATTCTACTAGATGATCCTTGGTTGTTTCATTCCATTGCCACGATCTCTTTGGCTGATCATATGCTTTCACTTGTTTGTTTTTCCTTTCCTGAGGGACCGCAATGATGAGTTGTCTTATTAGCCAGCCTCTTGATCATTACATGTTTTGAGCCATTCCATCATTGCTGGAACTAGTTGCTACCCTTTATACCACTCATTCCTCCAAGACGAGTCACCTTTAAGCTCTTTTCTGACTCGTAAAAAATAAAAAAGATCGTCGTGTATTTTTCCCTTTTGACTCGTAAAAGAGAATAAAATGGGGGGTTCACTTTCAAGCTCTTTTCCAAGCCTTTAAAAGTGAAAAGATAGTTGAGCCCTTGTCGTTTCGAACTCGTTAATGGATGTGAAAGGTTGTGCGCCTAGTATAAGTTTACCCCTTTTTGAGCTGGGAGGCACTATTTATGAAAAAGGCACTCCTTGACTGAAATGGTCAAGTGGTTCTCTCAAGTATCGTTTTCTACCTTTTCAGGCTCGAGAGACACAAATGTACCGAAATGGACCATGTAGAGTTTTATTTTACATGTCTTTTTCAAACTCTCTAAACATGAAAAAGATATCGAGTTACACCTTTTTCGGACTCTTTAAACTATTAAATGACATCGGATTTGTCATCATGACGAACATGAGCTTCTCCTTCCTAGGGCTTGTTAAACTTACTAGGTCGGATTCGTTCGAAGGATGAACTTACGGTGCAAGCATATGCTATCCCCTTTAAGCTTGTGATTAAAAAATAATTGGGGTACCTGCCAGAAATGGTGGGGGAAAATTTGGAAATCTATCAATCATGGTGGCAACTTACTCTTAAACATGACACTCTTTGCTTCATGCCGGGTTGGGACATCCTCCTTTTCATCATTGACCTTCCTGGGTTTGGGTCGTTGATTTTTTCCTTCCATTTTATCTCTGCCATGTCATCATGACCACCAATCCTATGGATCCAAAAGCTGCCAAACTTCCAGTTGTGTTGCCGATATGTTCAAGAGTTTTCCTTTTGCAGTTACACTTACCTCTGATTCTCTATATCATCCAAAATCATTTTTCATCCTCTCGTGTCACGTCGATGATGTGGGATTCATTATGACCCTCCTTCGACATGGTCACTTTCCATCGACTTTAGCGCATTATCTGGGAAGTTGACCGAGAGACTCCCTTCTGGTACCTTATAGCTTGCGTGCCCTAATGACAAGCTTTTCACACTCGACAACAAGTTCACATCATTGGATTTCAATCGAGTGATTTCATGGGTATTCAACTTCAGTTCCTCTATTTGCATTCCATGGATTGTGCTCATAGTACCTTGAGGACCATTGTCATTATTGGTAGTTTCTCTTGTGATTTTTAATAGTTTACATCATTGACTGGTAATCAAGCGACTTTCTAGCATGTTCGATGTCAACACATCTATTCACATGTTAGAATTTGTACTTTGATTGGGTCGTTTTGGAGCGCAAGACCCTGGACTCAGATCACAAAAGTCTAGGTCACAAAGTGATTTGACATGGTTATGTCGATATGCATGTCTCTTTCAGATGGATGGTTGCGACCAGACCGTGAGTTATCATATGTGATCCTTCTCATTATTGGATGGCTGCGACCATACCTTGGTTTCGTTACGATCCTCCTTGACAAATGGCTGCTCCCATACCTGGATCCATTTACATGATCATTCTATGGATGGCTGCGTCCATGCCACGATTCATGTATCATTTGACAGAGATCTCAGTTTATGTATATGCATCTATACTTGCTTGCAAGTTTTCCAACGGCAAACTACGGTTCCCTGCACTGATTTATAAAGCATTTCATCCCTCACTCCATCTCGGCCTTCACACTTTAGGAGGCATTTGTTACACAACATTTTGTCACTGTCCCCGTACTCCCCATTCCTTGATCCTGGAGGACTCTACAGTGAACCCCGCATACTTTGCCTTCATGAAGAAACTCCCATTGTGTCCCTCTTCATGAGAAGATCAATTCCCTTTTGCACCATTTCCCCTGAAACTTCTGTTTTGCCCAGTTTAAAAGACCGGCACTAATGGCATTTGTCTCCCTTGAGCCGATGTGCAGAGCTTATCAGTACTCCTCGCACTAACCAGAGCGACTGAGTTGTCTTCCAGTTGTGTCTGTCCTGTTATGGAAATATTTTTAAATTAGACATGAAGCTTCCAGCTCTAGAAGCTCAGTAACAGAAGTTTGGTAAATGGTTTAGCCAGATGGGGTTGAGGATGACAGTTTGGGCTCCTTTCCCCTATAATGATGGAACTACCTCAAGGGATAAGCCTTTTTCCCATGAGAAGAGGATCCATCTCCCATCCATTCATCCTATATAAACCTCCCTTCTTCCCAAGCACAAGCTAGTTGCAGAGTTAGAGTGTTGATATTAGTGTGCTTATACTATTTTGGTTTGGAGTAGACAAGCAAGCTATTACTAGTTGTAGCTATCTAGTTGTGTGAGGGAGAAGTGTGATTTGGTTTGGAGTGAAGCCTAAAGGGAAGATCCTTAAAACTATTGTTGCTTGAGGCCATCATGGAATGCTAGCAGAAGTGTGTGGGAACCTGGTCTTGTCAGAGGAAGACTGCAACGTCAAGACGAATGGTTGTAATCTCTCTTTGATATTAATATATGCAACTATCGATTGATTTCCTACATGTTTTGTAATATTACATATTCATGGCTTAATGTTTCTTGACTTGTTAAGTAGGTTGAATTGCAATTTGTCTATTATCATGTTTGTTGTTTGTTGTTGTTTACTTGTTTCAGGTGCTTGAAGAAGGAAGCGAGAGATAGCTGGAGCAAGCAAGCGAGGACATCATCAAGAAGGATAAGCAGACCAAGAGGTAGGCCCTCTTGATTGATTCTAACCTAAGGAAATCTTCCATAGAATGTATCTGTTGTGGCTAGACCCATTATTGGGCTAGAGGAATTCGTTCATGTCCGCACTTATAATTTTACTTCACCACACCCCTCCACCTCATTCGACCATTCAACATTCAAATTTAACTGCCAATCGAACATTATATATTTATTTCCTCCCACCAAATCAACCCATTTCCAAATTAATGACTCCCGCTCTTGAAACGGTAGCTATTCCGTTACGCTCCCCCACCATTACCATTATAAAACTACCCCAAGAGTCTGCATTCGTTTCCTTCCATGATTTTACAATTTCTGCATGTCGTTAACGAGCCAATCAAAGTGATTAGGCACTGTCTATCAACAATTTCTCTGCACAATTTGACAAATTGAGTATTCTGGTAACCTGGTTTGCTCTTTTTTAATTGAAAATTTCAACGTAAAAGGGTAAAGGAAAGATGATTGAAGTAGACCCCATGATTCCCCTTGTCCTAAACCTTGACAAAACCCCCCTGATCGACACCCAGTTCAAAATGGTTGAGACTAAGTGTCAGTTCAACTTGTACGAACTCCACAATTGGGCAAAGAAGAAATACCTTGACCAAACCGATGACTCGAGTATCTGGGAGTCTTTTCTCCCTCAATTCATCTTCCCTCAAACCCATTTCTTCCCTGAATTTTTCACCCAGTGTTGCCTCATATACCTTCCTAGCAAGAAAGCAGTGATTGCCCAAAATGATGAAATCATCTTTTCCATTTCTCCAGAGAGTATTTTCCAAGCCTTGCAAATAAATCCCCAAGCCTCCCTGCATCCATTTTCCACTGAATCATTAATGGAGTTGTACAAAAATATTACATTTCCCTAGAGAGCCCATATCTTTGAGTGTTTTCTCCCTGAAAATGTTGAATTACCCAGAACAAACCCCCCATACCCTGTTTCCATTTTCCCAGAGATGTCAAAATAGGTAATTTCCATGGTGACTCGATTACTTGGTTATTATACAGACCAGTGGGTTGATGAAGTAGTTTTAGGATTCTTGTCAGTATTCTTAGTGGGACAAAAGCCTTCAGTTTTGTTTAATTACAGTCAATTCTTGTCTGATGCCATCCATGATCAGTTTATGAAATTCAAAGCTGAAGGAGTGTTTAAATATCAATCAATGTTAGTGTATCTTATGTTATATTATCAGGAAAACAGATTCAAATTTCAGTTGCAGAAGATGGACGAGCAGGGTAACCCTTTGTCAGTTATCCATTGGACTTCACTGGTTAGAAGGAATTTATAGGAATACACTTACACATATTTTGTAGACCAATTCATGCACACCTCTTTATGTTTATTACGTAGTGATATTATATGAAAGATATCTCCAGGAATAAAAAAGGTATTACACTTATCAGAACAATCAAAGGTTGGAGACTAGTATTTATACTAGAACTACATAGAGATCAAGATTTATGGATATGAGCTCCCTCCTTATAGACTACCATTTTTTTTCCAGTGAGGATATTTGCTTTGGAGTATGCCAAACATATGCTAAATATGGATGAACTACATTTTGTGTCCAACAAGAAGAAATCACAGTTCAAGCTAAAGGCACAAGTAGGCCCTTACATTGTAAACACCAGAGTAGCAACAAAGGAGGTGGAAGAAGTCCTAAAGTAGATGAAGTTAAAACCCAATTTTACATGGTCTTATGACCCCTTGGGAGTAATCTCTAAGCTGAGAGTTGAACAAAAAAGTACTCCATATCCTCATAGCCCAAGGCCGAAGAGGAATGAGCAGAAAACACATTGTAGGAGGCTGAAGAGCAGTTGGTTAGTCATCCTTCATTAAAAACACCCATTCCTAAAGACGAAGAAATCAAAAGGCCATGGGAAAGAGTGTCTCCCATCGATTCAGAAACGCATGCTAAAATTTTTCTTGTTTTCAAGAGAAGGAAGAAGGATCAACAAACCACAACCAAAACTGATAGCAGAGCTAGTCCTCAGTTGATCAACATCTAGGAAGAATATTCAGAAGAAAGGGATGCACACAAGCAAACTACTTTGATTTTGATAGGCACTCCTACCACCTATCTCACTTATATAGAAGAGACAACTGAGTCTCCTATCTCTTCTACTTCTCAGGCTCCACCACAATCAAGTATTTTCAGAAAGTACAAGGAGATTAAGTTGAAAAATGAAGCTCTCAAAGCTTCAACATATTCATAATTTTGGAAACAAACTACCACCACTCAACACAGGTTATTGTCTACTTTTGATTTAGAGAAGAGGCAATTTCAAATGACCTTTTTGGAACCCAAAGTGTTAGGCCCTAGAGGTGTTGAAGATTATAAGGCCTCTATTTTTCAGTAGACACTAAACAAGTTCATGCAATCGAACAGATCAATTTTCATAAGCAAGCAAGCGAGATGATTTATTCAACTCTAACCAGCTCTGCCATAGAAGCTAAAAAATTGCAAGCTTCACTAAACAACATGCACTCACAACTTAAGATTAAGAGGATGTCCTTTATGGAAAAAGACACCAGAATCAAAACATTGGAAGAATTAGTTATTAAAATAGGATATGATCCTAGTGATGTCAAGGTAGTAGAGGAGGTGATCAGAAGTAAGAATGTAGACATTCAAGCTCTTAGAAAAAATCTCAAAATACCAACTACAGAACACCCTTAGACTAAAGAAGTCACTAGTTTGGTTATGGAGAAAGAGAAGTTGTTTACATTAGTAGTGGAACATAATGCTCAAATACAGAAAATGGAGCAAGATATGGAATCACTACTAAAAGAAAAAGAGCAATTGGAGGTAGTTGGAATTTAAGTATGGGGGATTTACGCAGTGCATTATATTAGATATCATTTTTGGGATTCAACTGCGTTAAGTAAGTCATTCAAACGTATGACCATTTCCATGAGAGGTAGTCGTAACTGACTAATTTCTCATGATTTTTGAATAGTTCACTTAGCACTCATTGCATCGGGTGATGCTCACAGGGGTGAAGAAGTGGGATTGAAACTAGTGAAATGTGGAGAACGAATCACATAGCATCAATCATCACTTCCGGGGCTTGCACCCGGTAACCAGGACTTCCCAGGAGGTCACCCATCCCAGAACTCCTCTGGCTCAAGCGCGCTTAACTGTGGAGTTTTTCCCCACAATCAAGCCCACTTAGCTTGCTACCCCATTTGCAAAACCTTAGCAAGTATTGTGCCTCATGAACCATTCAAGTAGAGATCCCTTGACTCTTTTTTGAATTTAAGTATGGGGGATTTACGCAGTGCATTATATTAGATATCATTTTTGGAATTCAACTGCGTTAAGTAAGTCATTCAAACGTATGACCATTTCCATGAGAGGTAGTCGTAACTGACTAATTTCTCATGATTTTTGAATAGTTCACTTAGCACTCATTGCATCGGGTGATGCTCACAGGGGTGAAGAAGTGGGATTGAAACTAGTGAAATGTGGAGAACGAATCACATAGCATCAATCATCACTTCCGGGGCTTGCACAATACTTGCTAAGGTTTTGCAAATGGGGTAGCAAGCTAAGTGGGCTTGATTGTGGGGAAAAACTCCACAGTTAAGCGCGCTTGAGCCAGAGGAGTTCTGGGATGGGTGACCTCCTGGGAAGTCCTGGTTATCGGGTGCAAGCCCCGGAAGTGATGATTGATGCTATGTGATTCGTTCTCCACATTTCACTAGTTTCAATCCCACTTCTTCACCCCTGTGAGCATCACCCGATGCAATGAGTGCTAAGTGAACTATTCAAAAATCATGAGAAATTAGTCAGTTACGACTACCTCTCATGGAAATGGTCATACGTTTGAATGACTTACTTAACGCAGTTGAATCCCAAAAATGATATCTAAGGTAGTTGGAATGTCAATAACAGGGACAACAACAGGGACATCAATAGGAACATCAATAGCAACATCAACAACAGGAACTGTAACACAACTTACAACAAAGATATTAGTTTAAGATTCCTCAGAAAGGATAACACAAGCTTTGGGGGAATTATCATTGAAAAACAAAGAGGTGGAGAAATTGTCAGCAACCCTCACCAAGATGGAGGAAAGTAAGATAAAGGCAGACAATGCATACTTGATAGAAGTACAGAAGAACTTCAAAATTATTCAGCAAATTCAGAAGTACAAATATCAATCGATCATAATTCAAATGTTGGCAGAGGCAAAACACAACATTTGGCACAACATCAATGCCAATGTTACAAACATATGGCCTTCCATTCAAATCATATTTGAACAGAAGTAATTTGTGCAAAGAGTCAAAGCAATAATAGAGAAGACAAAAGTTGATATTGAGCATAGGCCAGAAGAAGCATAGAAGATCATCAGGGTGTTGAACTCTAAAACCAGAGAAGAACTTGAAGAGCTCAACATTCAGGATAGAACAAAGATAGTGATGGAAGTCAAAAGAGTTTTGACTAAGAATAATTTAATGGTGCAATTGGAGAACAAGTGTAAAGAGCTAGAGCTACAAGTTAAGAGATTCAACATGAAGTTTTCTTTATTGCAGGAAAAAGGACTTCCCAGTCTCAGAAACTCTAATGGAAAATTGATTCCATTAGAAAATTACCAAGAACAATTATGCAACATTGCTGTAGATGTGTCAAAGTTTGCAAAGGAAAAGGGAGCCATCAATGGAGAAGATTTCCTAGAAGGCCTGTAGTTTGATTTGAACATACAACACGAAATTCATCATTTATTTTTGAATAAGCCAACTTTTCAAACTTACACTGAAGTGGATGAAAGGTTTAGGAACATGGTGAATTTTTCAATCCCAAGTGAAGAAAGGTGGGACCAATTATTGGAGTTGGTCGAGCAAGCATAAACAAAAGACCTACATTTTTGGCACAAAAGCAGAAGCGAGGAGCTGGAAAAAGGGCACAATCAACAACAAATTTCCTTTAAATTTTCAACAGACAACCGAATTTGTCCAAGGCTTCTATTTTTAGTTCTATTTTAGAAAAATATGTAATTTTGTTAGAATATCATTTTGTAATGAATTCCTTTTTGGAATCCGAGATTAGTTTAGCAGAAATTCTATAAGTATATTGTAATAAGACTTAATAAGGGTTGGAACTTGTATGAAAAAAGGAGTTGTGTATTGATGTAAGTTGTGCATTGTACTGGAAGTGATTAATTTACATAAATACAGAGTGTTTTGTTCCAGGATTCCCATTTCAAACAATTGGTGTTGTACTTTCTTTTGTACAATTGTTTCTTTTCTTAGTTTTCCATATGTTTTTCCCTCTTTATCATTGCAAGAAGATTAAGGGCTACATTTTCTTAAATGTACTCTGCTCTAGCTTGTAAATAGTATCAATTTTTCGTTCGGATGTTCAGTATAGAAATCATCTCAATATGCTCTATATTTAATTGGACTTAAATCACATTCATCCTATTCACCCCACAGATACTCTAAAAGATCCAAAAGTTTTCCTATCCCGCCCCATTACAAATGCTCTGTCATTTTGTAATTGATTGACAAAAGTTTCATGACTTCATGCCCAATGGACTTTCCCTGCATTTTTCAACCAAACCTTTGAAAAACCAACCTCAAATCTCAATAACTAGCATAATATCTTAAAACATAAATATAAATAAGAAAGATAGATCCTTCTTTGAAGCCAGAAGGTATAGATCCCAACTTTACATGTGGTTTTGTGGTTACCTCTGGGTTTCTCTCCACAACCTAGGGAAATTACGGAGTGATAACATTTTGGTGACCATACTGGGAAACAATACCTTAAATAAATGACATATTTCCCTGGTAAATATTCCTTTCAGAGCTCTAAAGTTATTTCCTGTGGGTGACAGTTAAGTAGATGCTATTAAGGATGTTTTTCCACCTAGAATTTGTAAACATACCTATCTGTAAATAATATATCTGGAGATCTGGCTCATAGGAAGATCTACACCAGATCCCACCTAGATCCTAACCCACCTAAAATTGTAAATAATCCTGAGAATCTGATTAGGAAGAAGAGTTTTACTGAGAGCCAAGCAAGCAATAATCCTTTTCCAAGAGTTAATTCTCTTCCTGAAAGTTTCATAACTGTTGAGGATATTGAATTTGACTTACCTTTTGAGCATAGTCTTTTCCAAAGAAAATCAGAGAGCTTTGTATTTGAGACAGTCTTTGATGAAAATATTTTGAAACCTTATATCTCAACACATCAACCTGTCATTTTAGATTCTGATGAGGATGTTATAAAACAGTTTAACAAACTTGAAGATTTGGTGACTAAATTGAATCAGGCCGCTCAAAAATCATTTACAGATCAATCAACTACTTTTTCTTCTTCTGCCTCATCACCAACCCCTCCTGTGATTTCTCTTTTCACTATTGTCCCCATTTCATCTACCATTTAGACTCCTTCTATACCAACTCAACAAGTCATAATCCCACCTTCTTTACCACCTCTAACATCCAACACAACTGTTGTTTCATCCTCTTCTCATATTCTAGTCATGGTAGCATGTTATGCCCCTTTGGCTTTACCAACACAGCTGAATTCCATGCCCCAGACATATGGCCAACGTATACCCCAATTTGATAGCACTAGGCCTATCACAACACAACAACACATAGACAAGATGAATGACTTCTCAGATTTGGAAGAAGTAGATGATGATGATGTGAAAATGAGGCTCTTTGCACAAAGTTTGGCAGGGGAAGTTAGAAAATGGTTCAAGGGATTTCCAACACGTAGTATTGTAGATCTAGAACAATTTCACTAAATTTTCCTTGCAAGATGGGAAGTAAAAAAGAACCCTCTTTAGATCCTGGAAGAATATGAGTCTAAGAAGAGCTCCTGGAGAAACAGTTCAGGATTATTGCACTAGATTTAACAATGTTTACAATTCTATTCCAACAACAATACAACCTCCACCAGGGTTAGCTTTAATCTGATTTCTAGATGGATTTGATGCCAATATGGCTTATCAATTAAGAGAGAGAAATCCTGCTACCCTAGAAGAAATGCAAAGAAATGTTGTTAGTGTAGAAGCAAATTTGTTAGCCAAAAGAGAAAAGTTAAAGGCTAAAAGAAGAGTGACTATCAAAGAAGAACCTTCTTCTTCTTCATCAGATGCAAAGCTAGACACCTTAGTTAAAACAATGGAAAGTATGATGGAAAGGACGAGTTTGATTGACAAGGCTCCACCAAGGGAAACTCAAGGGGTTTCTCAGATCATAAATCCTATTTTTAGGAGGAACCCGACCCAAATTAAATAGAAAGAACAAAGAGCCCTAGAAGATCAACAACAAATAAGACCTCCCTTCTAGGAAAATTATGCAGATGAAGAAACTGAGATAGCAAAGGACCGTGAAAGAATTAAATTATTTTATTTGGGGAAGGAGAAATTGATAATATTTTCTTAACCAAGGAGGAACAAGATCTGTTCTTGTTATCACAACCAGAATTCACCCTTACAGAATCAAAGGATTATAAAAAAGGATACCAAAATTCTATCATGGAGGTACACAAGCAGTATAATTTGAGAAGCAAGAAGACTGCAATAAATCCTCCCAAGAAGATTCGGAGTGATGCATCTTCCACTAGTGAAACAAAGGATGACTCTCAAAAGGAGGTTTCTAAAAAACAAGATGTAAGTATCAAAGAAGTAGATAAACCTCAAACATCTTTCAATATTGAAAATGAATTAGCTAAGGTCAAAATTTCTATTCCTTTGACAAAATTGATTAACAAGAATGCATATATATCTCAAGTCATGAAGGCACTAAAAATAGGGGAGGGAACAAACACAATTAACTTAACTGATGACCAACCTAAATTATTATTTGGACCTGAAGTTGAAGGGAAGTCTTAGGATGGTAATGTGCCACCCTTCTATGTCAGTCTAAACATTCATGACTACATTTTACACAATTCTATGCTTGATTCTGGTGCTTCACACAATCTCATGCCTAGAGTCATCATGGAAAAGCTAGGATTAGATATAACAAGACCCTATAAAGACCTTTACTCTTTTGATTCTAGAAAAGTAAGATGCTTAGGTCTCATAAAGGATTTATGTGTGACTCTAGCTCAAATCCCAGCAAAGAGTGTGGTTATGGATATTGTAGTGGCTGATATACCTCCCAAATATGGAATGCTATTATCAAGATCTTGGGGAGCAAAGTTACAGGGTACCTTGCAGATGGACATGACATATGCGACTATTCCTGTCTTTGGTCAACAAAGGAGGTTGTATAGGGAAGAATTAATGAAATATATGGTAAGAAACCAAGACAAACCAAATAACTACCCCCTTTATTCTGTGCATTCATATATGGATTACTTCATTCTATACAATGATATATGTGTAGAAGAAGAAGTGTCTGACTTGGAAAGTAATTTAAGAAAAACATAAGTTGTGAAATTAGATGCTGGGAAGGAAGATGAAGAGGATGAAGCCCAGTGGAATATGGATTTCGATGTGGAAGTCAGTAAGGAAGGTGCAGGGGCAGGTGTTTGGGTTTTGAACTAAAAAACAGGTATAGCAAAGGGATATTCATACAAGATTATTTTTAAATGCACCAATAATATAGATGACTATGAAGCACTGATTTTAGGATTGTAGCTTTTGAAGAGGTTAGGATCTAAAAGGATTTTTGTACATGGTGATTCATAACTCATCATTAATCAGATCAAAGGTGAGTACTCAGCTAAACACCCTAGGTTAAGGGCCTACAAAAATGTTGTCTTAGATTTTCTGCAGTGTTTTCTAGAGTACCAGTTGTCTCTGATTCCTAGGGGTCAAAATGTATTAGCTGATGCATTGGCTACCTCAACCAGCACTTGTAAGATTCCTTTCCATCCCAATAGAAAATATGAGATTGAAGTGAAGCATAGACCGACTATCCCTGATAATGTTAGATATTGGCAGGTTTTTGGCAGTGATAAACAGGTAGAATTTTTTTTTCTAGTTAAAAGAAGAATTTGAGAATGTACATATTGATACAGATAACAATGTAGATAATGATATAAATGAAATAGTGTTGAACCAGATCAGTGAGGAACTAGAAGAACTTGAGGTTCTACAATTGAAAGATAATGTGTTACCAAGGGGTTTAGTGCCACTAGAAGAACTTTTTGATTTTAATGATGTGGCTAAAAATCCCAAGATAGAACATGTAGGAGCCGAAGTTGAAGACTGTAATATAGGTATAGAGGATAATCCAAAGATTGTAAATTTGTCCAAGTCTTTACCTCCTAAAGAAAAACATAAGTACATTGATCTACTGAAAGAATATTCTGATGTGTTTGCATGGGGATATGAAGATCTAAAGGCATATGATACCAACATTATACAACATACCATTCCCATCAAAGAGGACCAAAAACCTTTCAAAAAGAAATTAAGGAGGGTGAATCCAGTTATGTTACCCTTAATAGAAAAAGAGGTTAGAAAATATTTTGATGCCAAAATCATTGTGCCTTTGAGGTTTTCGAAATGGATATCAAATTTGGTGCAACAAGGAAAAAGATAGGGGAAATAAGATTATGTGTGGATTTCAGAAACCTAAACAAATTTTCTCTCAAGGATAACTACCCTTTACCCAAAATGGATCATATTTTACAAAAGGTAGTTGGTTCTAGTAGAATTTATTTGCTTGATGGTTTTTCAAGCTACAACCAAATTCTTGTGCATCCAGATGATCAACACAAAACAACTTTCACAACACCATGGGGAACCTTCATGTATGTGAAAATGCCCTTTGGCCTTATGAATGCAGGAGCCACTTTCCAGAGAGCAATGGATATTTCTTTCACAGATGAGAAAGATAGATTTATTGTAATTTATCTAGATGACATCACTGTATTCTCCAAAACTGATGAGGATCATCTGTTTCATTTAAGAATAGTTTTTGAGAAATGCAAGAAATATGGTATTTCCTTGAACCCCAAGAAGTCTTTGTTTGGTTTAGAAGAAGGTAAACTACTTGGTCACATAATTTCAAAAGATGGTATCCGAATTGATCCAAGTAGAATTGAAGCCATTATGAAGATTGATCCACCTAGGAACAAAAAAGAAGTGTAGTCTTTTATTGGTAGGATAAATTTTCTAAGAAGGTTTATCCCAAATTTAGCTGAGATTTTAAGAGCTATTACAAACATGTTGAAGAAAGACAATGAGATGAAATGGAATGCTGAAGCCAAAATATCATTTAGTGATGTGAAGACAACCTTGACCTGTGCTCCTATTCTGATTAGCCCAGATTACACTAAAGATTTCATTATTTTTTCCTTTGCTTCAAAACATACTATTGCAATAGTCTTATTACAAAAAACAAGGAGGGACATGAAAAAGCTATAACATTTTTTAGCAAAGCATTAAGATATTGTTCCTTGAAGTATAATATCATGGAAAAACAAGCTTTTTCTTTAGTAAAGGCCTTGAAAGATTTCAGAGTATATGTATTACATTCTCACATAATTTCTTTTGTTCCAAGTGCAGTGGTAAAGGATATCCTCACTCAGGCTGATCCAGATGGAAAAAGAGGTAAATGGATAGCAGTGATTTTGGAGTATGACATTGAAATAAAGCCTACAAAACTTATCAAAGGTCAAGGATTAGCCAAATTGATGGCTGAGTCAAACTTTCATGCACTAGACATAAATTTTGTAGCTACTCTTGATGAACAAGAAGATCCAATGACTCCATAGGTATCATAAAATTTTCTTACTTCTCTCTACTATGTAGATATTTTGTATGTTTTGTAGAATCTACAAGCTCCTCCTGGTTTGAAAAAAAACCAAGGCTAGATTTCTCAAACTGAAAGCTGTAAAGTTCTGCATTTTAAATCAAGCTTTGTATTGGAAGGATGTTGGAGGTATTTTGTTAAATTTTTATTGAAGGATGAAGCAGATAAAATCATGGAAGAATTTCATCAAGGTGACTGTGGAGGACATCTTTACTGGAAAGCCACAACAAACAAAATCTTGAGAGCTAGTTTTTACTGGCCTACCTTGTTTTCTTAAATTCATAAAAAGGTTTCAACTTGTCACCAATGTCAGATTTTTGAAGGCAAGAGAAAACTCTTACCTCTACCACTCAAACCTATCTCAGTGGAGGTGCCTTTTCAACAATGAGTTTTAGATTTTATAGGAGAAATTCATCCAAGTTCTCCTACTCAACACAAATGCATCCTGACAACAACAAACTACTTCACCAAATGGATTGAAGCAGTTCCAACCAGACAAGCTACAAATTCTATAATCATACAATTCATTGAAGGTCATATTCTCTCCAGGTTGGTTGTCCCCACAAAATTATTACAGATAATGCTGCTGCGTTTAAATAAAAAAGGATGATTGATTTTTTTTTTTTTTGAAAAAGTCGGTTGCTATGTATTATATTCTGAAAAAAACGAGGGTCTAAATCCCTCTTTGTACATAAAGTTCGCAGATTGAGAGGAGACAAGGGGTTTACAAAATGAGGCTGCCCCCTTGATCCTTAGGCTACTTTTTTTCCTACTACTGCTAGAGATGGCACTAGTATAGATTCTGATGAAAGAGGATAACAAAAAGATACATTTGATTTTCATTCAGTCGATCATTATATGTTGAATGTGTCTCGCTGTTGATTCTTCTGGATTCTCATCTTTGGCTCCATGATTTGCGCTGGAGGAGCTAGAGGCGATGGGGAGCTTATCCAGCCAGGATTTCAGAGTGTCGAGCGATTCCTCAACATGGCCACAGCGATTTGAGAGCTGCTCGAATTGATCTCGGAGAGAGGAGACCCTGTGCATGAAAAGCTGAATTTCTGCTTTATACTTCTCCGTGTTGATGCGGTCCTGTTCAAAAAGTCTCCTACTGTGCTCATCAAGACGCCTGTCATGCTCTTCTAACCTTGCAGCAAGCAGACCCTGTTTTTCCTCAATCAGTGACTGTTGGGTCCTTATTTCTTCCAGCTCAAATTGAAGGTCTGCACAGTGCAGACAGTCCTCGCTGCGCGCCATGGAAAGGAGGATGCAAAAAGGGAAAAAGGTCCAGTAGGCGGGAAAGATTATGGAGATTTTGGAGATATCTTGCAGACGGAGTTGGAAGACACTGTCAGGGGAGACAGCAGATCCCACTTTCAGAGCGACAAGGGAGAAGTATAAAAGGGCCCGGGTGTTGGCGCGCAAGCTAAAAGGAAAAATGCTGAAGATAAGGGAGAATGAAACAGAGGAAAACTTGCTGAAGGGGCAAGAGTGAAAGATGGAAGGCGGCCAGCAGAGGCAATGGGAAGAAAGCAGAGAGTGAAGAAAGGGTGGAACAGCTAGACTAGCCACCCCGCAGAGACTACTCCTGAAAAACACCACGACGGAAATTAGTGAAAAGATAAACAAGGCAGGAAGAGGCAATACCAGAGACTGATTTTTTCTTCGACTCTGAACGAGAGCGCCTTCATCAAACCAGAGTAGCTGCTCTTTCGCAAAGCAGTGAATGACAAATCTTGGCTTGCCTCTGCCCGTATTTATGGAGTGAAGCCAACGATAGCCTGGGTGTCTTACAGGAGCCGGATCCTCGGTAGTGATGAGATATTTTCCTAAATCTCGTTGGCGATCTGCTGGTGCAGTGTATTCGATCTTCCGGCCTTCACTGAGTTGATTGGCTTTCCTTGGGAAGTAGATTATGCTTTGAATCGATGCTTGGATGAGACTACTTATGCATTTCGTGCTCTCTGTCAAGTGTCCTGATGCTGTTGAAGCCATACCCGTCGCACGCTTGATGGACCTGCGAGTCTGGGCAATGTCAGAATTTGCTTGTGTCATGGCAGAGGCTGGAAGGTAACTCTGTTGTTGTGCCTCAACGCTCCTTCCTGATTTCCAACTGCGTTATTCGCATGCTTATCAGCTTCCACGTTGAGCGTGCGAAGGATATGGTAGAATCTGATGTTTTCAAAGTATTTGAGGAGGAGTTTGATGCGTCGAATATGTTGCTGAAGGCTGCTGTTTGGTGATCTCTGATTGTGATTTATGAGGCCAATGATTATGGAGGAATCTCCAAATACTAATGCTTTTCTAACCCCCAGGTTTTTTAATTGCAACAACCCTTGATAGAGAGCTAAGGCCTCTGCGTTATTGTTTGTTTTTTTTCCCAGACTCCATTCATAATTGCAGATTTCTTCTCCTGATTCATCTAAAATAACTCCTCCCGCGCCTGCTGGTCCTGGGTTGGACTTTGAGGCACCATCAAAGTATAAAATTGGGCAATTGCTACTCTGGATCCACCTCTTATAGTCCTGGGTTGGAAGTCTGATTTCCCACTCCCTGATCTGGTCTTGATGCTGTCTATCAGTTCTCTGAGTACTCTGTTGATGTCCTGGACGGCCTAGAATATGCCTGATAATTGACCTCTCCTCAACTGAATAATCTGCTGCTTTAATTTTCCCTGTGTGTTTTGCTGCAATTGTCTCCTGCGCCAAGAGGTGAGCCTTGTTGCATGTCTTCCGTACATTACTCTCTTTGTTTTGGAAGATTTTTTTATTTCTTGTGAGCCAAATTTTCCATAGTAGATTGTGAGGTATGATATCCCAAGTTCTTTTGACAATCTTGCTCCTTTTATCTTTCCATGGGCAGTTCCTTCTCCATTCTTGAATTGCCTCTGCAATGTTCTGATGAGGTTGCCATGTTATGTTGCCCAAGTTGGACAAGTTGATCCAGCATTTCTTCGCGAAGGGACAGTCAAGGAATAGATGGTGGATGGTTTCCTCTGCTGAGCAGCAATTGGGGCAAATTGAAGGTCCATGTATCCCTCTCTTTCTTAAATTTTCAGAAGTGAGGACTTTGCCTTTTAACAGCAGCCATATGAAGAATTTAACCTTGGGGATGGCCTCAGATTTCCATATTGTTCTCCATTGATTCCAGATAGGAGTCTGATAAGTGCTGTTGCAGATGAATTGATAGCCGGACTTGATGGTGTAGCTTGAGCCCGTGGGGTCCCATCGAAATCCATCTGCTGCTCCTTTTTTAATGGGTGCTCTGTTCTGAAGGTTTTTATGAAGGGCTTGGAAGCTTAATTCTAAATTTGAGGGGATAACTGGAAATTCCCAACTAATCCAGGCTCCTGTATCAGCATCCCATTTTGATATTTGATCGAGCCTCTGAATGCCTTTGCTATTAAGATGGAGGATGAAGGGTATGGCTTCTTCGACTGTGTTTAGAGGTTGGAGACCCATTATCTTATCAGTGGCATAATTTATACTGTTCCCTCCCCCCGGAATCTTTGAGGTGTTTTGATTGAGAATGGGAATTGCTTTCTTACAGAGGTGCCAGATTTTAGTAGAATCTCTACTGGGTATATCAATTTCAAGAAGTCTTTGCCTTTTGTCGGAGAGGTATTTGCATTCAATGACCTGTTTCCACCAGGCTTTTGGTTCATTGATTAATCTCCAAGCCATTTTGATCCCGAAAGCGAGGTTTAGAATTTTAGGGGCTCTAATTCCCAGTCCACCTCTATCTTGAGATTGAATTACGCTTTTCCAATTGACCAAATTGAATCTATTTTTTTCTTTTTTCCCTCCTTGCCATAAAAAGTTGCGGAGGGCAGTTTCCAGCTTATGGTAAAAAGTGGCAGGAGCTTGGTAAAGAGTGAATCGATATAGAGGTAAGGAGGAGATACCTGATTTGAGCAAAATTAATCTGCCTGCTGGGTTAAGCCATTGAGTTCCCCATTGCTGGACCTTCCTTTTAACTTTGTCTATTATTTCATTCCAGGTAGTGGCTTTTAGAGAGCCCATGGTGACCGGCATCCCAAGGTAGGTGAAGTGGTCCCAGGTTGCTTTGTAGGCAACTCCAAAAATATTGGCTATGCTGTGAGCTGTTTGATTGGAGATATTCCATCCATAGATGCAGCTTTTTTGAAAGTTGACCTCTCCCCCTGAACACTCCATGAATTGGTCGAGGAGGATTTTGAAGCGCCTTGCTATAGTAGTGGATGCCCCTCCAATGAGCAGAGTGTCGTCAGCAAATTGTGAGTGATTGATATTCTTCACTCCGTTTCCAAACTTGATACCAGAGATGAGGCCAACTCTTCTGTTGTGATCTAGGGTGCTGCTAAATGATTCAGCCATCATGATGAAAAGATAAGGGGAAAGAGGGCAACCTTGCCTTAACCCTCTTGAGGATTGAAATGCTTCGCAAGGGCGTCCATTTATGAGAGGCGAAATCCAGGGACCAGAGATGCAAGCAGCAATGGTGCTGATGAAGGCAGAATTGAATCCCATTTTCCTCATGACAGCAAGCAAGAAGGAGTGTCTTACTCGATCAAATGCATTGGCTAAGTCAAGCTTAAGAACGAAACCTTTCTCCTGCCTTGATGTGCTAGAGTGAATAGCTTCTTGGACCAAGGTGATGGTGTCATGAATTTGCCTGTTAGACATGAAGCCTCCTTGATTTTCGGATATAAGGGAAGGGAGAAGGGGTTGAAGTCTAGCTGCTATAATTTTTGCAAAGATCTTATAAGAAGTGTTACACAATGAAATAGGTCGAAATCTGGAGAAGGAAGTGGGGCGATTTTCTTTAGGAATGAGGGCGAGGAACGTTGAGTTTGTGAAGCCCCCCATTTTCTTTTTTCTTTGGATTCCATTCATCATTTTAACAAGGTCTTTTTTTATCAAATGCCAATGATCCCTGTAAAAATTTATCGGGAACCCGTCTGGACCTGGAGACTTGTCTGGTTGTAAAGTCCAGATAGCTTTTCTGATTTCCTCCTCTGTTATTTCACTATTTAAGCTGTCATTCTCCTCAGGAGAGATTTTTTCCGGTAGATGCTGAAGAAGCGCCGAATAGTCGGCATCTCCTTGATTTTCCGTGAGGAGACTTTTATAATGGAGGAAGGCAGCTCGTTTGATGGATTCTTGGTCATTATGCTGACTGCCTTGGCTATCAATTATAGTGTTTACATTGTTCCTTGTTTTTCTAGCAGTGGCCTGCTTATGGAAGTATGCCGTATTTTTATCACCTTCCTTCAGCCATAATTCTCTTGATTTGATTCTCCACTTGATCTCTTCCGCTCTCTTGATTTGAATTAGCTGTCCCTGAGCTTCCCATTCTTTACTTTTCAGCTGGTGAGTGAATCCATGGTCCTCTATTTGTTTATGGATCTCTTCCAAGTCCTGCTGTATTTTTTTCCTTATTTTTTCTGGCTCTTGATAGCTGACTTTTGCCCAATCCTTGAGTGCTCTCCTTGTGTTTCTAAGTTTTGTTTCCCAAATATGGCTTGGAGAGCCTTCAACGTGGTGCTTCCAGGTTGCTTCTATAATAGCCTCGGCCTCAGCGTTGTCTCTCCACAGAGGATTGTACCTGAACGGAATTGGTCCCAAATGAGAATGGGAGTCCAGCGTTAAGAGAATGGGAAAGTGGTCTGAGGCTGTGGCATTGAGAATTGTGGTGTGGCCTGCAGCAAAGGAAGAAAGGAGGGAGACATTAACCAAAATTCTATCCAATCTTTCCATAATGTTGCCTGGCCCCAACCTTCTATTGTTCCAGGTATATTTCCTATTTTTTGGGATGATATCCATCAGTTCATGTTCGGACATTATCAATTCCATCTGTCTTCTGAAGGGGTCGGAGGTGAAGGTGCCCCCTCTTTTCTCGTTCGCATGGAGGATTAAATTGAAGTCTCCAGCTAGAATAACATTTGAGTTCTGCTCGTTGTCTATTTCTTCCTTCAGTTCCTTCCAGCACTGTTCCTTTTCCCGGTAATGATTGGGGATATAGACATTATAAATGATGAAGTCACAGCTCTCTTCCTTGTTACTAAGGTTGGTCCTAACCCAATTTTGATTGAGGACAGAAGATTTGCAGTCCCAGTACTGCTTATTCCACATGGTTGTGATTCCTCCAGAGGCTCCTCTGGAGTTGCTACTGGCCCCTGAAATTTTTTTTTGGGCATCTATAATTATTTGCATTTCGCTCTGACTTTGCTTGGTTTCCTGTATCAGAACAATTTCAGGTCTTTCTGTTTGAAGAAGATCTCGTAGGGCAGCTGATTTGGAGGGGTGCCCCATACCCCTGCTGTTCCAAGATAAAAGCTTCATCATGAGGCGTTCGAGCGAGGAGGTGCTCGCCTCTCATGATCTTTACCTGCTGTTTCTTTTTCTTGAGAACCTGTAATGAAGGATTCCATAGGGGTTTGGATCCCTAGGGCTATATCCTTTTGCGTGCTTTCTTCCCGATGCTGCTTGGCTGACTTTCTTCCTGGTCCCGGTTTCTTGTGGATATCGCTGGAGGCGCCAATGTCTTTTGAAGAGCTTCTGGTGGTTCTGGGGGGGGGAGGATCAATGAGGGGCTGGGAGGGGGTCGAAGAAATCAAAGGAGGTTCGGTCAGATCCGGAGAGGGCTGATCAGTCTGAGGATCATCAGAGGATAAAATAAGGAAAGGGTTGGAGGAAGAGGGGAAAGAAGATTCAAGGGAAGGTCCAGGAGGATTGAAAGAAGGAGAGGTGGGGCGGGGGGAGGAAGAGCCCGGTTGTTCAGAAGGTGGATCTTGTTTTGACTGAGGTGCTGCTTTCTTTTTTTTCACAGTTTCCCACTGTTCTCCTTGGTCCTCAGATTCAAGATTAGTAATTTTAGAGCATCTATTGGCAAAGTGGCCGTATTCGTGACATACCTTACATTTAAAGGGTATTTGCTCGTAGTCCAGCTGCTGTATGTAGCTCCAATCATCCACCTTCAGCTTGATGGCTTCTGGCAGGCCTTTCCCAAGGTCCACTTCTACGCAAATCCTTGCACAGGCTTGCATGTTATCTTTAGGCTCGCTTCTGTCAATGTACTTGCCTACTGCATTCCCTATTGCTTTTACCGAGTCATCTCCCCAGCAATGCAGGGGGAGATGGGGAAGACGGACCCAAACCGGAACCGCATTAGGAATATCTAGTTCAGGGTCGAAGTCAGGAGTCCACTTGTTCAGATATAACCCTCGAGAGTCCATAAAATAGGGCCCGTTCCTGAATATCAGATCCTTATCTGCTTTGGTTTCAAAGTGAAAGGTGTAATAGCCTTTACCACAAAATCGAATCGAAATCTTTCCTTGTGTTTTATCAGTCCAGTTCCTTTCCACCCATCTCTGGACTGTCTTTGGTGAAGGCCATAAGCCTGTGAACTGCCCTATGAGCCCTTTTTCTGCTAAAGATAAAGCTGCCATTCGAGGGAGAGAAGGAGGTAGCTGAACTTCTTGGAGAATATCAAGTTTCTTGACAAATTTTGAAGTTGCTGGTTTCGGACGGGCGGGGGGCAGAGACTTTACCAGATCAGAGAAAGCTTTCTCTGCGTCCCCAGTAGATGGATCTGAATGGGCCATGGCGGAGGCCAGGCCCCAAAACAGGCCTCGCGGCCCAGGCCAAGGCGGCGAAACAGCAGCTGCTCACAAATCTTCAGCGCTCCCGCGATCCAGCTCCGCGCGCTCCAAGAGGTGGTTCTCTATTGATAAAGTCTCTGGATGATTGATTTTTGTAACGAGTATCATATAGTATTAGGACATTCCACTGCCTATCATCCTCAGGGAAACGAGTTAGCAGAATCTTGTAACAAGTCATAATTTGGTAAACATCACACATAAACTATTACAAGAAAACAAGAAATATTGGCACAAGAAATTGATAAATGCTCTATGGAATGATAGGATAAGCACAAAGAAGTCAATTGGAATGTCATCTTTCCATTTGGTTTATGGAATAGATGCAATTTTCCTATTTCCCTAGGAATTCCAGTACTAAAATTGTTGCAAGAAGAGGAAGTAGAACCAAATGATGCCTAGAGGAGGATCAATCAATTGATACATTTGCAGCAGACCAGAGAAGAGGTTTACAATAACACACAGGTCATTCAAGATAAAATCAAAAGAATTCATGATAGGAGGGTCAAAGCAGATGATTTTCAGCTGAATGACATTGTTTTGAAGTGGCATGCCAGAAATGAAGAGAAAGGGAAAAATGGGAAGTTTGACAGTTTATGGAAAGACCCTTAGAGGATTGCATCTATCTATGGAACTCATGAGTTTTTGTTGGACGATTTGACTATGGAAACACTACCAGGAGGACTTGTTAATGGCAGGTTGCTCAAGAACTCTTTCACTTAAGATCAACTGGTAATAAACACATCATTGTATATAGATCATTTTACTGTTTCAAATACTACAAGTGTGGGTGGCTATCATCAGGAATTGAAGCCCACAGTGAAAGCCCTAAGTTTAAGATGAATTGCTGTTATATCTATGATTTTCAGTTTTCAGAGTTAGTCTCAGTTTTGATGATGAAAATTATTGCCCAATGAAGAAGGTTACTAATCTACATTGTTCTTGACACCTCACAGGGAGGATGTCATCCCCATTGGAGCCAATGTTATTGTCCTATAACTATAGGAGTCCTATATTTCTAGTAAGTTTTCATCCCACTGGGCTATTGTAAAAAATTATTTTTCATTTCAAGTTTGTTTAGCTCAAAAGAAATAAAAAATAAAAAGAAAAGAAAAAAGAAAAAAGAAAGATAAAAATAGAGAAAGAAAAAAAATGAAAGGGGATAAAAAAATATGTGTGAAATACAAGAATAAAAGAAATTTAAACAATAAAAAATAAAAAATATGACCCCTATAGCGCGCCAATCAAAATGCCATTTCTTATTTGATTTAAAGTTTATTTAATTCGTATTATTCATAAACTATAGGTTATAAGTTTTACTATCACATTATATGACACCTTTGTCGTTTTCTAAATAACAATCGCGCCCCAATCAATGACGATGATGACTCCTACCTGGATCAACGATAGGAGGAGGATTTTGGACCATGCCTGCACTACCGATGGTTAATGAAAAAGGGGGTCTCGAAAATCTATTTGAGCACTTACCGCCCCGACTGACGTGTCGGCTCCACAACATTTTCAAGGGGTCCTCTCCCAAAACCTCTTACCATTCCTACCCCCCTGAAAACCACCATCTCCTCGTCACCTCCGCTCGTCACTCTCGTATGTCATTTCCGCTTGTCACCTCCATCCATACCCCTCGCGTCACTTGTCCTCCACCTCATCCCTTTTCCACGTCACCCCTCCACCTCATCTGACCATTCAACGTTCAAATTTACCCTCCAATCGAATGTTATATGTTTATTTCCTCCCCCTAAATTGACCCATTTCGAAATTAATGACTCCCACTCCTGAAACGGTAAATGTTCCATTACGATCCCCTGCCATTTCCATTATAAAATCACCCCAGGAGCATGTATTCATTTCCTTCCATGATTTTACAATTTTTGTAGGTCGTCATCGAGCCAATCAAAGTGATCAGGTGCTGTCTGTCAACAATTTCTCTGCACAATTTGAGAAATTGAGTATTCTGGTAACCGAGTCTACTCATTTTTAATTTAAAATATCAACGCAGAAGGGTAAAGGAAATATGATTAAAGAAGACCCCATGATTCCCCCTATCCCAAACCTTGAAAAACCCCCTTGATCGACACCCAATTCAAAATTGCTAAGACTGAGTGTGAGTTTGACCTGTACGAACTCCACAATTGGGAAAAGCAGAAATACCTTGACCAGAGCGATGACTTGAGTATCTGGGAGTCCTTTCTCCCTCAATTCATCTTCCCTCAAACCCATTTCTTCCCTAAATTTTCCACCTGGTGTCACCTCAAATACCTTCCTAGCAAGAAAGCAGTGATTGCCCAAAATCATGAAATCATCTTTTCCATTTCCACAGAGAGTATTTGCAAGCCTTGCAAATAAATCCCCAAGCTTCCCGCATCCTTTTTCCACTGAATCATTAATGGAGTTGTACGAAAATCTTAAATGTCCCTAGAGAGCCCATATCTTTGAGTGCTTTCTCCCTGAAAATGTTGAATTACCCAGAACAGAGATGTCAAAACATGTAATTTCCATGGTGACTCGATTACTTGCTTATTATACAGACTAGTGGGTTGATGAAGCATTTTTAGGATTCTTGTAAGTATTCTCAGTGGGGTAGAAGCCTTTAGTTTTGTTTATTTACAGTCAATTCTTGTCTGATGCCATCCATGATTGGTTTATGAAATATAAAGATGAAGGAGTTTTTAAATATCAGTCAGTGTTAGTGTATCTTATGTTATATTATCAGGCAAAGAAATTCAAATTTTAGTTGCAGAAGATGGACGAGCAGGGTAACCCTTTGTCAGTTATCCATTGGACTTCACTAATTAGAAGGAATTAAGAGGAGTACCCTTACACATATTTTGTTGGCCAATTGCTGCATAGCTCTTTATGTTTATTATGAAGTGATATTATACCGAGGATAGCTCCAGAAATCAAGAAGGTCTTACACCTCTACAAACAATCAAAGGTTGGAGAGTGGTATTTATACCAGAACTACACAGAGATAAGGATTTATTGATCTCCCTCCTTATAGACTACCAGTTTCTATGCCAGTGAGGATATTTTCTTTGTAGTATGCTAGATAGATGTTGAATATGGACAACTTACCTTTTGTGTCCAACAAGAAGAAATTGCAGTTCAAGATAAAGGCACAAGTAAGCCCCTACATTGTAAACATGAGAGAAAAAACAAAGGTGGAATTAGTCCTAAATAAGATCAAGTTCAAACCCAGTTTTACATGGTCCTATGACCCCTTGGGAGTAATCTCTAAGCTGAGAGTTAAACAAAAAATTACTCCATATCCTCATACACCAAGGCTAGAGATAGAAAAATATGCAAACCAAGAGGAATGGGTAGAAAACACATTGCAGGAGGTTGAAGAGTAGTTGGTTAGTCAGTATTCATTACAAACTCCCATTCCTAAAG
The DNA here is from genome assembly GCA_031772625.1 of Pinus tabuliformis. Classification (NCBI taxonomy): domain Eukaryota; kingdom Viridiplantae; phylum Streptophyta; class Pinopsida; order Pinales; family Pinaceae; genus Pinus; species Pinus tabuliformis. The sequence continues at coordinate 1,281,575,232 of CM062809.1, forward strand.
ACAAAGAAAGCAAGATGCCAAGGGAAAGCATGTCTCCCACTGATTCAGAAACATAGGCTACATATTTTCTTGTTTCAAAGAGAAGAAAGAAGGATAAACAAACCATGACCAATAAATAATAGAGATAGTCCATAGGTGATCAACATCCAGTAAGAATCTTCAAAATAAAGGGATGCATAGGTGCAAACTACTTTGATGTTGACAGACACTCCTACCACCTCTCTCCCTTATATAGAAGATACAACTGAGTCTCCTATCTCTTCTACTTCTCAAGCTCCACCACAGCCAAGTATTTTCACAAGGTACAAGGAGATTAATTTGAAAAATGAAGCTCTCAAAGCTTCAACATACTCAAAATTTGGGAAACAAACTGCCATCGCTCAACACAGGTTATTATTTGCTTTTGATTCAGAGAAGGGGCTGTTTCAAATGGCCTTTTTGGAACCCAAAGTATCAGCCCCTTGAGGTGTTGAAGATAATAAGGCCTCCATTTTTATAGTGGACACTAGACAAGTTCATGCAATCGATTAGATCAATTTGCATAAGCAAGCGGGTGAGATGATTTATTCAACTCTAGCCAGCTCTATGATGGCAACTTCAAAATTGTAGGCTTCACTAAACAACATGCACTCACAACTTAAGATTGAGAGGATATCCTCTATGGCCAATGACACCAGAACAAAAAAAATGGAAGAATTAGTTATTAAACTAGGATATGATCCTAGTGATGTCAAGGTAGCAGAGGCGGTGATCATAAGCCAGAATGCATACATTCAAGTTCTTAGAAAACAACTGAAACTCCCAACTACTTGTGAAGCCAAACGGTCTCACAACTATCCTGGCTAGTAGCCATATACTCAGCTTCAAAAGAGCTCAAAGAAACTGACTTTTTCTTTCGACTGAACCATGACACAACTGTCGAACCCACTCTAAATCACCACCCTGAAGTGCTTTTCCTGTCATAAGCACACCCTGCCCAATTTGAATTTGTGTAACCTGCCAACCTCACTCCATCTCCCTGCCTATAGTCCATACCATAATCAACAGTCCCCTTCATGTAGCGAAGAATGTGATTTGCAGCTACCTAGTGCACCCTCTTGGGTTGAATCATGAACTGGCTAAGTGTGTTCACTGCAAATCATATATTTGGCCTAGTGTTGACTAGATACATCAAGGATCCAATAGGCTGCCTATTCAATGTGGGATCCACAAAACTAGAGTCTAAAGCATGAAGCTTCTTCCAGTTGGTGATCATAGGTGTAAACATGGGTCTACAATCTTCCATGTGAAATCTACTCAACACATCCACAACATACTGCCCCTGCCCCAGAAAGATATGCCCCTCCTCCTGCAACACCTCAAGCCCCAAAAAGTAATGCATCAGTCCAATGTCCTTCATCTCGAAGTCCATAACAAGATCCTCCTTGCAACCACTAATCAGTCTCTTTTCCCCCGTAATGAACAAGTCATCAAAATACAACACAAGAATGAGAAGATCATCCCCTACAAGAATGTAGTATAGGTTTGGATTTGCATCACTCTTCGTGAAACCCAACTGTGGAAAGTAAGTATCAATCCTTGAATCCAAGATCTTGGATCTTTCTTAAGTCCATAGAGTGCTCGCCTCAACCATCATACATGGATTTCCCACCCAAGTACCTCAAAGCCCTGTGACTTCTCAACAAACACCTCCTCCTCTATAACTCCATTAAGAAATGCGGTCTTCACATCCATTTGATGGATATGACAACCCATTTCTATAGCAATAGAAATAAGGGACCGGATAGAAGTGTATCGATATATGGGAGAGAAGTTCTCATCATAGAAAACTCCCTCTATCTGTGAGAACCCTCTAGCCACAAACCTCACCTTGAACTTCTCAATGCTACCATCCATAACATGCTTGATCTTGTAGAGCCACCTGGAAGTCACAAATGACTTACCCTCATGCCTAGGCACCAATTTTGAGACATTGTTCTTAATGATAGATGCATAATCCTCCACCATAGCCTCTCTCCATACCTCATGGCTTTCTGCCTCCTCATAGCTAGTAGGCTCAGAGTCAACAATGTTGGTAGCCTTGGCTACATAACTTTAAAACTGCTCAAGTGGCACACTCTCCCTCTTCACCCTCTTCAGAGGACCAACGAACTCTGCTTCCTTCAAAGTGTCTTGAAGCCACTTAGGCCTCCTCTTCCCTGAAGAACCTTCCCCATATGGAACCTCATCCTCTGCCCTCCAGTCTGGTGAACCTAAAGGTCTACCAGTTGACCCTGGTGTGCCTGTATCAACACCTGTCCTCGAAGAACTTGTATGGGAACCTGTGCCTGTGTCAGCTAAGTGCCACGTGAACTCTATACTAGTGGACACCTTAAAGAAGTGCTTGATGAACTTGCCACTTGTGCCCCAGATGTCACTGACACTGAAGTACCTCCTGTACCAGTCAATCCAAAACCCTGAGGTCCTGCTCCCTGTACCTGACCTCCTTGCTAAGGAGAAGTATGTGAATCTCTCTCATCATATTCCTGTGATCTCCGATAGGCCCTCTCCTCATCGAACTTCACATCGCTCCTAATCACCACTCTACATTTAGAAGGAATGAATATCTGATAGGCCTTTGAAAGTCTTGTAGTAACCCATAAAGATACCCTTCTCTTCCATGGGTTACAACTTTGTCCTCTGATCCTTGGGGATATAAGAATATGCGAGACAAATAAATATACGAATATGTCCCACATGAGACTTCTCTTTAGTGAAAGCCTCCTTTGGGGTCATATTACCCAATACTCTGTGAGGACTCCTATTCTGAAGATAAACAACAATATTAAATGCCTGAGCCCACAAAAACAAAGGCAACCCCTGATCATGAATCAACTCTCTAGCAGCCCTAACAATAACACTGTTATTCCTTTCAAACACCCCATTCTGCTGGGGGATGTAAGGAATGTGAACTCTCTCCTAATGCCTTCCTATGCACAAAATTTAGAAAACCCACTATCGGTGTAGTCACCATCATTGTTTGACCTCAAGACCCGAATCTTCCTACGTGTCTTCTTTTCCACAAGAGCGTTGAACACTATAAAGCAACTGAAGAACTCACCCTTGGTCTTCAGGAAATATATCCAAGTCCTCCTAGAGTAGTCATCAATGATTATAACATAATACGCATAACCACCCAAAGACACATGACACATAGGACCGCTAACATCAATATGAATCAAGTCTAGTATACTTGTAGATCTGTTGTCGCTCGCTGGGAATGGTAACTTGGTGTACTTTTCCAAAGCACACCCTCTGTAGACCTGATAATGCTCAACACTAAATTCAAGAACTCTAGTAGTGATCTCCCTCAGTACTCTCAAAGCTCCATGATGCATATAAGCCATCCTCTGATGCCATAAATCACACAACTCTCTACTGTTGGTGGTACTAGTGTGAGTGCTACAATATGTGATACTCACCAATGCTCCTGCTGACTGAAAACTGAACCTGTATAGTTTCCCAGAGTGGACTCCAATCACTTTGGACGAAGTGATGGAAGCCCCCTCGACATGCATCAATACTTGCCTTCCTAAGAAAGTGACATCAAACCCCTTCTACTCCATAGAAGACACTGAAATCAAGTTCTTCTTCATCCCTAGAACATACAAAATATCCATGACCTTCAAAGGAGGCAAAATCTCACTCTCAAAGGTCACAGTCCCCGCAACAAAACTCTCACAGTGCGTCATCTCCTAGTATAATCTCAATATCAAATGCCCTCTCTGCAAGCTTTGAAAAGAACTCTTGTGCACCTATCATATGGCGGGAAGACTCACTGTCTATGTACCACACATCAATGTACTCCTACTAGATGTACTAGATTTAGAAGTAATAAATGCAAAGTCCTTATCAAACCATGAAGCAAACAGCTTCACCTCTGCTGAAGCTGTAGTACCCTTCTTCCCCTTATTCTTCCTCTCAGGACACATAGTAGCATAGTGTCCCATCTTCTGACATGCTGAACATTTGAATTTGGACATATCCATATCTTTATTCTTCTTATTCTCCTTTCCCTTAGCCCCATCTAATGAGGCCCCTTTCTTGGCCTTCCCTTTATTCTTCCCCCTAGCTATCAAGGCTACATCATCCTCATCTTCTATCTTCACCCCACCACTGCCAGTATTCCGTATCTCATGCTGCACAGAATCACCCCAGGATATGTCCCAATTGTGAAGATTCTCCCTAGAGGTAACAACATCTCCAAAGACCTCCCAAGATGTTGGAAATAATATTGAGAGGGGGGGGGGGGGGTGGTGAATCAGTATTATCAAATCAAACACTTTTTCATTTTCATACTCAGATTCATATACGCTACTTCAGTGAAGGGAACCTATGTGTACACGCAACTGTGTCTAATGCAACTAGCGTATATCCAGTAAACTTATGATTCAGTTAATCCATTAAATGTTGATCTTTAGTTAGTGCATTAGAACTTTTATTAACCATATGAACAGTAAACAGGTGTAGTAAAATAGAATAGATCATCACACACAAGAAGCACACATGAACACCATGATGTAAGGTGGAAACCTAATGTGGGTGAAAACCACCTGCTGCAAGTCGTCTCTATCTTCTTTTAATAAGAAACTTCTTTTTACAATATTTCTGTACTAGTGCAGTCTTATACCAGTACACAGGCTTCTACCTGTAGAAGGCTACAACCTTCTCTCGTTCTCCAACTTCTTCTGGAAGGGAGCTACAACCACCTTAGCTCTTGTACTAGCCGATATTTTTACTATTACGTAGGTGCCGGCCTACTGAATGCTCCAACCTTCACTCGTTTTCCAGCTGCTACTGGAAGGGAGCTACCACCCCCTTAGCTCTTGTATTAGCTGATGTACTAGTACATAGGTGTCGACCTACAGAAGGCTACAACCTTCACTTTCTTCCTCCAGGTACCACGTTTCATAAATTTTCAGATTGGATACTCATGGAACACATCATCATAATCTGAAGGCCACGTTTCATCCAATTTTCATACTGGACCCATCAATATCATTGAAGCACAAAATCAATCCCCACTAGCATCATCAATCTCTAAATCACCCAATACTGAATCACTGAACCCAGTCAACAAACTGCAATCACCAGAACACAGAGCAGAACACAAAACTCTGCAACAATGTTCAGATATAACTGTATCATAAAAAATCATGTATTAGAGTGCATACGCTACTTGGAAGAGCCAAACCAACGTGTATACGCAAATTCACCAAAACGAACCAACGTATATGTCATTAATTACTTACTTATAACTTCGCTGTACTTCATGACTTCAGACAAACCCAGATCATTACTTATACAAGGATAATACGTATGTTAGCAACCAGATCTAGTCCATCAAATCACATAAAGATAAGTCATTATGATCCTGATCCATTATAGATCTCATCCATCAACACTGAAGCTAAGCACAATCAACCAAACTGAATATGCAGAATACTAACACCAGTAAACAGTCATTATAACTCATCAACAACCAAAACCACCTATAACTTCAAACATCATAGTTCATATGGTATATGCTACTTAGATGTATCTAACCTACGTATGTACGCGCTTTTATCATAGTCAACCAGCGTATACATTTGTAAATATTCATTCATGATTTGCAGCTATTCCAAAACTTGAGTTATACCCAGATCATAATATTTATAGAACATTACATGTGTCAGTATATAGATCTAGAATAAGCGTGATCAAACCGTATAGAGATGATTCATTCCAAGCCATTAGATCCCAATCTATCCTTAGATCTTGTTCTCCATCAGTCGCTGAGATTCCTCCTTAGCTCAGATTAAGCAAAGCATCATGAACCCATAACCTGCATATTGGATCTCATACTTCATTAGATATTCAAGACTTTCTCAGTCCCTTTGCCTAATGATATTCCCCTCCTTTTATACTCTTAGGCCTTACTCAATACCATGGTCCAAAACCATAGAGAATCAATACCATGGACCCAATACTTGGGTTCAACACATCGGACGAGATACCATGGTCCAAAACCATAGGTCCAAATACCAAGGACTAAGTACCATGGACCAAAACCCAATGTACGCGCCTTCCCTTGCATGAAAGTGCGTGTATACGTATACGCACCTTTTGGTCAGATAACCCGCGTGTATACGCGGCTTTATCAAAGGGAACCTGTGTATATCTTCATTCTGTGAGCCTTAACTGTGATTTGTCATCTTAGTAAGTTTCCATCAAGGACAACACCTATATCATAATGCCAACAATCTCCCCCTTTGGACTTGATGGCAAAGCTAACTTTCCATACTAAGAACTGTCATTTTAATGAGTTGCCATTTGTACATTACATTTGAACTTGATTCCTTTGAGCTGCCCTGCATCCCATGTATTCTGTCACATCTGATATCTCTTCTATAGATTCATCTAGTTATATATAAGTGAGTTGTTATGCTACAAGAGGGTTGCCATCAAGTACAACACATGCATCATAATGCCAACAATCTCCCCCTTTGGACTTGATGGAAACAACCATACCAAGTCACTCTCCCCCTTTGACATCAAGGGCAAAGGGTGGACCAAGATATTCTCTTCCTTGATATACATTTCGCTGTCCATACTCCCCCTGAGTACCTGCTGAAATCTCTGATTGAGCTCCCCCTTTGTATATGCCAAGGTGTACCAATCTGTCCATGCTCCCTCTGAGTACATGCTGAAATCTCTGCTCTGCTGAAGTGTGTTGTTCATGCTCCCCCTGACTGTAAGCAAGGTCTGCAAAAAGATGTTCTACAAAAAGAACATGACTCTATACATCATAAATGACCTTCCTATCACCAAAGACTCATACATACATCCATCTCCCAACCAAGTGGGGATATACCAATATTGACTCATCCACCCAACCAAGTGGGGATATACCAGATACCAATTGTTTATACATGACTGAAATATTACATCATTCTTCCCATGCATAGTGGGGGTACAATTTACATCATATGACCAAAAGGGATTCATCAAATGACTACAATAGACAGAGACAAACTATTACATCACGAGTCTTGGTATGACCGTTACATTGAATGATATATATGACATTTATAACAAAGACCAAATATCTAAACAAGACCATGATAGTCATCAGCAACTATCATACACATTGTATGATCTGCTCCATTCTAACAGCCAACAACCTGTATATGACCATTAGTGTATAAGTCATCAACTTGTAACAAGGTATGTCTGCATATAGATATTAACTCATCCTTTTGAACATTATCATTGCCTTCCATGAATGAATTTTGCATATGACATACAAAATCATTCACATTATATCATATGTGAAAAACACCATAGCCATCTCATCAACATCAAGATCTGCATGATCTTATATATCATCCATGTATCATCACTTGGGAACATCTGCATCAATAAACATATGTAAGTATCAACCTATCATCATATAGGTAAGAAATCATCATCATCATGTCTCCAACGAAGCAACTTTGAGTAATCATCCATGTATCCAGCATATTGTATATAGCACTATGTATCTTGAGCTCAAGATCTTTTGTCAAAACTTCTTGATATCATCAACAACAACAATCCTCATCCATGTGAGTGCCAAGAACTATAGGAATCCTGCATCATAACTATGTTATATGTCGACAACAGCATATGAGTGACTCATCATCAAGTAATGAAGTTGTGTATTCAAGCTTTGTACTTCTCCTTATCCTTATGAAGATCACCATGTAAGCACCATATATGCATCATCAGAGAATCAACCACAAATCTGATCTGAACACTATGTAACCCCAAGAATCATATGAGATTTTATCATGGAAAACTCATAACCATATCATAGCAAGATGTATCATTTAGCCATATAAGCATCATCACCAAGGACTACTAACCATAATGCCAACAATGCATTATTAAAAGTATATGCTCCCCCTGAACCTGTGCCATCTTGTTTACTGTCAGATCTGATCATGCCTATATCAGCAAGAAGTATCAAGGCATCATCATCAACAAGTTAGGATCAAAACACTTATAAACATCTTACAAGTATCAAGACATTTCCACACATCATCAGCAGATTGTAACCATTATCAAATAGAGAAAGTAATGGACTGAATCATATCAAACCCTTTTCCTAAGCCTGTCCCACTACTTTTCTCAAACTGACATATATGCGACTGTGCACTGTCCAACTAGCATATATACACGACTTATCTTTATGAAACTTGCGTATGAGATTGAGAACACTGAGGTTTTACACTTTCAGCGTCCTCTGAGTCTGTTATGTCTGTACATTGTGCTGTGCCACATCTTTCTGAGAGTACTTCCTTCTTCTTCCATATCTTCAAGTGTGATGTTTTCTCCTTTTGGTATGGTGCCCGTACTTTGTTCCTGCATCCCTTTGATATATGTCCAAGCTTGTTACATGCATAACATCTTAAATATTTCACATTCATTCTGTAGCAATCAACAACTTTGTGACCAAACATATTGTAAGAAAAACAATATCCCTTAAAGTACCTGGAATGTGATGATCTTTCTGTGTGATGGTCTTGAACCATTCTACTTCTGCATCTGGCTGCAACATGTCCAAGATTATGACATACATAAAATTCAACATTATTCATCGGAGGAGTAAAAGATTTTCTTTGAAGAATTTCTTTCCTTGGTTGTTGATGGGATTGACCTCTCATCTCCTTGTTGAGTATTTTAGATTGTGCATTAGAGTTCCTTGTCTTATTTTGTGAACTAGATTCACCTTCAATAGATTCATGAAAACCAAGACCAGTTTTGATAGCAGGAGACCTTTGACTACTAAGAATATCATCCAAGATCTTAGTACTATCTTGAAATCGTAAGAGCTTATCCTTTTCTTCTAAGTTATCTTTTAGAATATTTACCTCAACTTGAAGTTGCTCTTCCTTTTCACGATACTGCTTCTTCATGTTTTCTTCAACTTTTTTTCCTTCTTCCAACTGGTGTCTTAATTCAAGAACTTCGTTTTTCAAGAGCTTGGAGAAGTTCTTTATTCTTCTTATTTGATTCTTCAAGATCTTCTTTTAGCAAGAGGATCGTAGCTTCAAGACTTTCATAGTAACTGGATATTTCTCTAAGTTTCTTGATTGTTGTGCTCCTTTCATTTACTTCATTTCTTAATGATGTCACTTCATCCTGCAACTTTTGACATTTTTCCTTGAATAGCTTCCTTACCTTGTTTCCTTCCTCTAGTTGAGCTTTTAGTTTGGTAACTTCTTCTTTGGAGATACATTCCCTTTTGTGCAATAGATCTTGTTGATCTCTAATTTTGTCTGTAAGTCTTTTAAATTCTGCCTCTATTTGATATCTTTCTTTCTCACCCATAAGAGCAAATTCAGTTGTTTCACTATCACTTTCATCATCTTCAAATGGATGGATAAATGTATCACCAGAGGATAAAAAATTCATACCTGATAGTTCTTTTGCTTGTTCATATTCATTCTGAAGTGATTCTAAATATGAAGTGCTTCTTCCACATATTCCCCAATCGATTCTCCCACTGTCATAGTTCTTCTGAGATGTCTTCTTCTTCTTAGGCGCTTTCTTCTTAAGCTTCTTTCCCATTGTTCTACGGATATCCTTCAAGTGATCAAGCTTCTACCAAAGGACCTGCTCTGATACCAATTGTTGGAAATAATACTGAGGGGGGGGGGGGTGAATCAGTATTATCAAATCAAACACTTTTTCATTTTCATACTCAGATTCATATATGCTACTTCAGTGAAGGGAACCTGCATGTACACACAACTATGTCTAATGCAACTAGCGTATATCCAGTAAACTTATGATTCAGTTAATCCATTAAATGTTGATCTTTAGTTAGTGCATCAGAAATTTTATTAACCATATGAATAGTAAACCAGTGCAGTAAAACAAAATAGGTCATCACACACAAGAAGCACACATGAACACCATGATGTAAGGTGGAAACCAAATGTGGGTGAAAACCACCTGCTGCAAGTCGTCTCTATCTTCTTTTAATAAGAAACTTATTTTTACAATATTTTTGTACTGGTGCAGTCTTATACCAGTACACAGGCTTCTACCTATAGAAGGCTACAACCTTCTCTCATTCTCCAGCTTCTTCTGGAAGGGAGCTGCAACCCCCTTAGCTCTTGTACTAGCCGATCCTTTTACTAGTACGTAGGTGCCGGCCTACTGAATGCTCCAACCTTCACTCGTTTTCCAGCTGGTACTGGAAGGGATCTACCACCCCCTTAGCTCTTGTACTAGCTGATGTACTAGTACGTAGGTGCTGACCTATAGAAGGCTGCAACCTTCTCTTTCTTCCTCCAGGTACCACATTTCATAAATTTTCAGACTGGATACTCATGGAACACATCATATAATCTAAAGGCCACGTTTCATCCAATTTTCATACTGGACCCATCAATATCATTGAAGCACAAAATCAATCACCACTAGCATCATCAATCTCTGAATCACCCAAAAATTAATCACTGAAACCCAATCAACAAACTGCAATCACCAGAACACAGAGCAGAACACAGAACTCTGCAACAATGTTCAGATATAACTGTATCATAAAAAATCATGTATCAGAGTGCATACGCTACTTGGAAGAGCCAAACCAGCATGTATACGCAACTTCACCAAAGCGAACCAACATATATGTCATTAATTACTTACTTATAACTTTGTTGTACTTCCTGACTCTAGACAAACCCAGATCATTACATATACAAGGATAATACATATGTTAGCAACCAAATCTAGTCCATCAGATCACATAAAGATAAGTCATTATGATCCTGATCCATTATAGATCTCATCCATCAACACTGAAGCTAAGCACAATCAACCAAACTGAATATGCAGAATACTAACACCAGTAAACAGTCATCATAACTCATCAACAATCAAAACCACCTGTAACTTCAAACATCATAGTTCATATGGTATACGCTACTTAGACGTATCTAACATGCGTATGTACATTCTTTTATCATAGTCAACCAGCGTATACATCTGTAAATATTCATTCATGATTTGCAGCGATTCCAAAACTTGAGTTATACCTAGATCATAATATTTACAGAACATTACACGTGTTAGTATACAGATCTAGAATAAGCGTGATCAAATCGTATAGAGATGATTCATTCCAAGCCATTAGATCCCAATCTATCCTTAGATCTTGTTCTCCATCAGCCGCTGAGATTCCTCCTTAGCTCAGATCAAGCAAAGCATCATGAACCCATAACCTGCATACTGGATCTCATACTTCATCAGATATTCAAGAATTTCTCAGTGCCTTTGCCTAATGATCTTCTCCTCCTTTTATAGTCTTAGGCCTTACTCAATACCATGGTCCAAAACCATAGAGAATCAATACCATGGACCCAATACCTGGGTTCAACACATCGGACGAGATACCATGGTCCAAAACCATAGGTCCAAATACCAAGGAGAAGGACCAAAACCCAATGTACGCGCCTTCCCTTGGATGAAAGTGCATGTATACGTATACGCACCTTTTGGTCGGATAACCCGCATGTATACACGGCTTTATCAAAGGGAACCTCCATATATCTTCATTCTGTGAGCCTTAACTATGATCTGTCATCTTAGTAAGTTGCCATCAAGGACAACACCTGTATCATAATGCCAACACAAGACTTAGGAAGTCCCACTACAACTATCCTGACTAACTATGCGAGTGCAACTGCCTCACCAATAACAGTCAAATCATCACTTACCTATTTTACCCTGCCAAGATAATGAACTACACTTTCAGCCTTTGTCATCCTAATGTTCTTCAATTGGTCTTTGAGTATGATCTTCCTTCTTTCATTGGTACTCTGATAGAGAGTGGTCAGAGCTTTCCACATATGATATGCATATGTGTTTCCTCTCACCTGAGGAACCACATGATCCTTCAGACTTTCCATCAAAATCCTTTTTGCCTTTGCACTATTTTTTGTGAATTAAACAAGTACATCTACAACATTGGGAGGTACAACGACTTGCCGTACTATGTCCCAAACTTACTGCCTCCTCAAACACTGTTTGAATTCTATCCTTCCAAGAAACATATTTGGATATCCCATCCAGTCTGCCCTCTATCCTTAAGAACATGGCCATGACAGCTGTCCAAAATTTACAAAACCAAGAAAATGGAGAAATGAACTTTCTAACACACCTTTCTGTCCCAAAAGTTTAGTCTATGTGAAATTTCACTTTGTTGTCCCAAAATATCAGTTTGCTGTTCAAAAATTTAGTTTGTTTTCCAAACCACTGTTTTCTGTCCCAAACTACTGTCTGTTGTTCAAACTTCAATTTTCAACATGTACCTCTAATACCATGTTGAAATTTGATGACTAAAATGTTTCTTGCAATCCCAACTCGGTTTTAATTTCACCTTATCACTCCCATTCACTTAAATTCCCTTTCCCATAAACATACATTCAACATATAGAATTATGGAAATGAATTTTTCAGATTAAAACACATGGGACTATCAACACATGCTGAAAATAAATATGGACATAAATAGACCATCAACACACATAAAATACACATATTTTTGGTCAACTTAGACCCAGGCAAAACCCCTTTAATCTTCTATGCAGAAAGCTTATTAGAGAGCTCTTCAAATTTATTTATCTTTCAATTTCAGGAAATATATATTTGCAAACAAAACAAAACAACAAAATACAACTTATCTCTTCAGCCCAAAAATCCTTGGAAACTATGCCCAGTTTGCCTCGATTTCCATGCCCACTTTAAGTTGAAACTATGTACTATACAGATACGACTGTACAGACTGAACTGTACGGATTTCCATACCACTGCACAAATTGTACAATTTTTTTTCTCAAAAAATTCTCTAAAACGACTCTCACAACATTCAATGTTGTTCGTACTATACCTTATGATGTCTTTTATGCCTCCATTTCCGTGCCCATCTGTTGAAATGTGGCAATAAGAATATTCCAATTTTAATTTGTCCTTGAATTAAAATTGTGAATTAAAATCGAATTTAGTCTCATCAGTTGCTTGGAAATAATTAATTAAGTTAATTTGACTTAATTAGTTGGAGAAATTCAAGTTAGAAGTCTTTCTGAAGTCATGCAAGAGTTATCCCTTAAATTAAGGAGATGAGCCTTAATTAAGGAGATAAGATTGAGTTATATTTAAGTTGTAATTAGCTAACTCAGTTTACTGAGTTATGTCTAGTTAAATTAGTTCCAAACTGTTTGAGGAACTAATGGTGAGTTATCAGTCAGTTGATGCATGCATGCACTCAATTAGTGTACTCTAGTTAACTAAAGATTCCCTCATCAGAAACTCATGCATGTCTATTCTAAGAAAGACCTAGTTGAGCTAAAAGTCAAGGATAGTGTACTATCAGTTGCATGTGTTTTCCTATAAAGGAAACTAATGCATGCAGTCAAGGTAAGGTTCCTTGAGGATTGCGCAGTTCTGACAGTAGGTGAGATCAGGAGATCATCCACTTGGTGAGGTGACTAGGAACAGTGCAAGGAAATAAGAGCTTTGAGGGCAGAGAAGAAGGCTTGTGAGAAGCTTTGATTGCCTGTGAGCATCTGTGAGGATTGTACTGAGAGCTGGCTTGATGCGAATTGGATCCTAAAGAACTCTCTAAGTTTTCGTAACTTTGTAAAATTCATGCCAAAATTTCAAAGTCTCACAAAGTTCGAGCTTATCAGAAATATCCCTCGAAAAGTTGTAATTGTGAGCAGTGCTGAGCAACGAGGACCCTCAGTCAAGAGCGTAGATCGTTGGCCCATGGTAATGCGCGCTGCCACGAAACAACAAAATGGGAATTCTTTTTGAGAAATAGGGGAGGTTTCTGATAGTCGCTAATTGCATATCGCCGGGAAAAACCCTCAGAGAAGAAAAAGCCTTGAGTGACCTAGACCCGAAAAGTCAAAAACCATACAGAATTCACCGATTCAGTCAAAGGCGGGTCCCACATGAAAACTGGCGGGATATTGGAAGGGCTTCGAGTGGTAAGAAGTTTCAACCAAGTCCTGCCCGATGCCACACACTGGGTGCCACACATCTAGCAGAAGAGAGAGAAAACCACTCACATTGGACCGGTAAATGTCATGCAACTTACCTGCCCAATATGGACGGAGATCGTAGGATATGGAGGCTCCAGATCGACACCGGACATGCAATCCAACAGATGAACGGATTCAACGGGGTAAACAAGCGAAGTTGTATAACAATTTAAAGTCCGGCATGAACGATGAGTTGGCAGAGGAATCATATTTGTGGGCAATCTGGGAGTTGAATGGAAATAACGACCGTTCAAACATTTTCAAGAGAACTGACACTCAGTTCGTTATGAAACAGGTGGCCACCTCCCTGTAAAGCGTTACACAGTGATGATGACACAGAACAGGGGAATTCAAATGGACAAAGGCAGGAGAACCAGAGCGCCGGGAAGCGGAAATGAACAGTCAAAAAGGAGATTGGTTTTAAAGCCACGAACTGATGGAGAAACAAAAACAAGGGAGAGTTAGTCAAGGCAGAAAGCCAAGAGCAAAGAACAGAGCCGAGCTGACCTAAAGGCATCATCAAGCCAGACAGAGCTAGAGAGAGTGAGAGAGTTTGTGTACTCCAGGGAAGGCTTGAGAGGTTCAAGCAAACTCCTTGGTAAGTGTTTGTCATGTATTGAGTCTCAAATTGGGCTCATACTGCTATGGCCAATAGAGTTCGAGTTTCAGTAAGGAGAGTTTGTGTACTCCAGAGACTTGGGAGATCTAAGTCCAGTCCTACTGATTTATATCTGTTGAGTGAGACTCAAATTGAGATCACTGTTGTAAAAACTCTGCTTTGAAAACATAATAGAGAGGCCACCATTGAAGGCTGGACTAGGGGACGTAGCCCAGGAATATTGGGTGAACTCCTTATTAAACTTGTCGTGTTTACATGTTTTCTTGTTATGTTTTCTCTAACTACTTCAGTGTCTATGTATTTCACAATCTTATCGATCCGTTGCATAAAGTAACATAGGCACATCCATGCACATGAGTCTGTAATACCTTTAATTCTTTGTCCTGGATAAATTCCAGATCATGGCTAGTTGTGAGAGCTAAGGCTTCATATGATTCTTATGTATTTCCACCTTGTATGATAATATAGATAGTGGGGTTTTCAGCTGAGGCTTTCCCTTGAGTGTTTTCATGTGTATTGTGCATTGATTCTTCTTCTTTTGGTTATATGTGTTCAGCTCGATCTTTCTAGATCTTTAAGCTTCCACAAATTGATAGTAGAAGTAGGTTATAGTATTTTTTCTTTAGTTATATTGCATTATCGGGTTAATCTATAGCCAGATTTTCTACATAGGTCTCAAAGCGAGATTTATAGAGAATTTGCAGAATTTCTACATGGTATCGGAGCCTGGTTTATCGAAGCTGTGAACAGTATACAAAGAAGAGAATTCAAAGTTTGAAGTTCGGGGTTGCAGGTGCAAAGTGAATTCATATCATACTTCAAAACGAGATGGGACATTATGCAACTAATTTCCCATCGAAGAAGTCCAAGAAGGGATCCTCGGAAGGATTAGAAGGTGAGGCATTATCCTCTCAGTTCGAAATGGAATTTACCCTCATCACATGCATGGTGTAATCGATGATGGGTTGTGTTTGGTATCTTGACAGTGGAGCCTCATTCCACATGACCAACGATAAAAGTTTATTCAGTGCCTTGGAGGAGAAAGACCTCAAGATGTGCATAGAGATGGGTGACGACGGAAGGTATACTGTTTTAGGAGTGGGCACTATTTCTTTTCAAAGGGAGCATTGAGCTCCTATCACCTTGGCAGATGTGATGTATGTGCCTCGATTGAAGAAGAACTTGGTATCAATCACGATGTTGGAGGACAAAGGCTACGATGTTGTCTTCAGTAAAGGAACGGTGTTTCTAAGACACATAGCCACGGGTTAGACCAAGAGGATAGGGATTCAAGTGAAGAATCTCTATAAACTAGAGGTAGATGATTATGCAACATTGAGTACGAAATCAGAATTGGTGCAAAGCTAAGAAATTGGCGAGTTGTGGCACAAGCAGTTGGGCAATTTGCATCATGGGGCTTTGAAGATAATGCAGGAGATATTTACAAGACTTCCCAAAGGTAAACTTGAGCAAGTTGAAATTTGCAAAGGTTGTACCTTGGGAAAGTACACCAAGTCTTCCTTTCATGATCGAGACAGTCGAGCAAAGGCTATCTTAGAGTGAGTTCATACAGATGTGTGTGGACCATTCTTGACGACATCCATAGTGAAGCAAAGGTATTATGTGATTTTCATTGATGTTTTTTCTCGTAAATTCTATATTTATTTCATGCAGAAGAAGGACCAAACATTCACAAAGTTTTGTGAGTTCAAAGCTTTGGTCAAGAAAGAGTCAAGGAAGAAGATCAAGGCCTTGAGAAGCGACAACGGTGGAGAATATGTCTCTCAAGAGTTTAAGGACTTTTGTGCAGTAGAAGGAATTAAACGAGAGTTGATGACACCTCATAACCCACAGTAGAATGGGGTGGTCAAGAGGAAGAACAAAACTATTGTAGGCGTAGCACGGGCGATGCTGCATGACCAAGGCCTACCACTTCACTTGTGGGCTGAGGCATGCAACACAACAGTCTATTTGTAGAATAGAAGCCTGCATCGCATACTTGGGATGAAGACATGAGAGGAAGCTTTCTCCGCTAAGAGACCAGATGTGGGTCACTTTAGGATCTTTGTCTCATCGGTATATTTCCATGTGACAAAGGATGCACAAAAGAAACTTGAGCCGATATCAGAGTTGGGGATACTTGTGGGGTACACTGATACACCTCACAACTATCAGGTGTACTTGCCTACCAGTCAGAGGACAATGGTTTGCAGAGATCTCAAGTTTGATGAGCAGAAGGCCATGCGAGTTTCCCTTGAGAGGGAGCTCCAACTACAGGCTGTGGAGGAACTATTGGTTCCTAAGGAGGAGGAGCCTCAGACTGATGTGGAGCAGCCGCATGTAGAGGTTCCAGGAGTGGAGACATCCACTCAAGAAAAGTCTTCCAGAGATGGACGAAAGCACACAAGAGAAGCTGACAGATTGTTGAAGGATGTGAGAGAGAATGTGGGAGAACCATCTTCTCAGTGCAGACAGAGGAGGTCACCTGAGAGGTACAATGGATACATGGCCCTTGCTAGGGAATGTGTTGAAACCGAGCTATTTTCCTTTGAGGAAGCAGTGTAGTAGCTGATTTGGGTTGATGCTATGGTGGAGGAGTATGACTCCATAGTTCGTAACAGTGTTTGGGACGTGGTTCCAAGACCAGAGAATAAGTCAGTTGTGATTTCCTGTCAGCTTTACAAGGTAAAGCAAGTTGCTGATGGTAGTGTGGAGAAGCATAAGGGAAGATTTTTTGCCCATGGTTTTTCATAGGTCGAGGGGATTGACTATGATGAAACTTTTGCACCTGTCGCAAGGTACTCATCTATCAGATCTATGTTGGCACTATCAACACAGATGGGTTGGAAGATCCATGAGATGGATGTGAAGACTGCATTCCTCCATGGCAAGATTGAGGAAGACGTGTACATAGAGCAGCCGGAAGGTTTTGAGACCTTCGATTGTGAGTCGCATGTGTGCCGACTCAAGAGAGCTTTGTACGGGCTGAAGCAATCACCTCGTGCTTGGTACACCAGGATAGACAACTACTTCACCGGGTTAGGCTTCACAAAGAGTGAAGTAGATGCGAACCTGTACAACATTGTGGTGAAAGGTAAGTTGTTGATCATCGTACTTTATGTTGATGATCTCATATTGACTAGTGATGATCAGTTGATCGTGTCTTGCAAGGAGGACCTTGCAAGAGAATTCGAGATGAAAGACATGGGTCTCATGCATTACTTCCTTGGCATGGAAATGTGGCATAAGGATGGGGAGTTGTTTGTGTCTCAGGGCAAGTATGCCAATGAGATACTCAGGAGATTCCACATGGAGAAGTGCAAGCCCATGCAGACTCCTCTAGCAGGTAACTGGAGGAAGGAGGATGCTACCTCAGGAGAAGTAGTGGAGGCTACTGTGTACAGGAAGCTTGTGGCTTCACTGATGTAATTAGTGAACACACGACCAAATTTGTGCTATGTGGTGAACCAACTGAGTCAAGCGATGGTTCAGCCTGCCAAGATGTTTTGTAAGGCGTCAAAGCATGTATTGAGATACCTTAGATGCACATCTCAGTATGGATTATGGCACATATGGACAGAGGGAATGAAGCTACAGGGCTTCACTGATGCAGATTGCGCAGGGAGTCCATCAGATTGGAAGAGCACATCAGGAGGGATTTTCAACCTTGGGTCAGCGACAATTTCTTGGTATAGCATGAAACAAAGGTCGGTTGCACTCAGCTCGGCAGAGGCTGAATACATGGCTACAAGTCAGGAAGCATGTGAGGCCATATGGATGCGTAAAATTCTAGTTTGCTTGTTTGATCAGAGGATGGATCCAACTGTGATATATTGTGATAATCAGAGTTGTATCAAACTCTCTGAGAATCTAGTATTTCATGATAGGTCCAAGCACATCAACATCTCGTATCATCATATCATAGACTATGTAGCGAGGAGGATCATGTTGCTGCAATATATTTTGGTAGAGGAGTAAGATGCTCACATTTTGACAAAGGCATTGTCAAAGTGTAAATTCGAGTTCCATAGAGAGAGGATTGGGGTGGCAGATAATCCCTTTCTTGTTGAGAGGGAGTGTTGAAATGTGGCAACAAGAATATTCCAATTTTAATTTGTACTTGAATTAAAATTGTGAATTAAAATCGAATTTAGTCTCACCAGCTACTTGGGAATAATTAATTAAGTTATTTTGACTTAATTAGTTGGAGAAATTCAAGTTAGAAGTCTTTTAGAAGTCATGCAAGAGTTATCCCTTAAATTAAGGAAATAAGCCTTAATTAAGGAGATAATATTGAGTTATATTTAAGTTGTAATTAGTTAACTCAGTGTACTAAGTTAAGTCCAGTTAAATTAGTTCCAAACTGTTTGAGGAACTAATGGTGAGTTATCAGTTAGTTGATGCATGCATGCACTCAACTAGTGTACTCCAGTTAACTGAAGATTCCCTCATCAGAAACTTATGCATGTCTATTCTAAGAAAGACCCAGTTGAGCTAAAAGTCAAGGACAATGTACTATCAGTTGCATGTGTTTTCCTATAAAGGAAACTAATGCATGTAGTCAAGGTAACGTTCCTTGAGGATTGCGCAGTTCTGATAGCAGGTGAGATCAGGAGATCATCCACTTGGTGAGGTGAGAATCATCCACTAGGAACAGCGCAAGGAAATAGGAGCTTGGAGGGCAGAGAAGAAGGCTTGTGAGAAGATTTGATTGCCTGTGAGCATTTGTGAGGATTGTACTGAGAGCTGGCTAGCTGTGAGAGCTAAGGCTTTGTATGATTCTTATGTACTTCCACCTTGTATGATAATATAGATAGTGGGGTTTTTAGCTGAGGCTTTGCCCTGAGTATTTTCATGTGTATTGTGCATTGATTCTTCTTCTTCTAGTTATATGTGTTTAGCTCGATCTTGCTCGATCTTTAAGCTTCTACAAATTGATAGTAGAAGTAGGTTATAGTATTTTTCTTTGGTTATATTGCATTATCAGGTTAATATATAGTCATATTTTCTACATAGGTCTCACAGTGAGATTTATAGAGAATTTGCAGAATTTCTATACCATCTTTGCCCATAAATAACTCCGTCTTGATGCAACAAATTTCTCCTTCAGAACTTTTCTCCAGCTCTCAGCCTCCTTTCTCCAATCTGTTGATGAAGAATGAATGTAGCCTCTCTTTTCTTTTCCCCCTTTTGTTTCCCTAAATGAATTTTGGGTAACCTTAAGATCTAATGGCTTAGATTCATTTAGACCAAGGGATGAGAATAAATTTGCATTTAATTCTCACTTTCTATTTTTTAACTCACCCATTAAATAAAGTACACACATTGTACTTTATGTGTAAAGTCACCTTTTACTTTATATTTTAACATTGACTTTACCACTTATAAAGTCACACTTAGGAAAAGAATTATTTTTGACACTTTTCCCTAGGTACTAACCCATGGGAAACCACTTGTCCAAGGTACATTAAAAATCAACACTCCCTCTTATTGAGGAAAGTGTTTCTCATGACACCCATATTGTCCTTGAAATGGACATGCTTGCCTCTTGGCAAGGACTTCGTGAGAACATCGACCACCTCCTCATCTGTTGATATATACTCCAGCTTCACTGCCCCCTTCTAAACATAGTCCCTTATGAAATGATATCTGATGTCAATGTGTTTTGTCTTGTCATGAAACATTGGATTCTCCATGAGTTTAATGCAACTCTAATTATCACAGTGAATAACCATCAGTCTCAACTCCTGATCAAATAGGCCATATAACAACTTGCGAAGCCAAATGGCCTCACAATTATCCTGGCTAGCAGCCATATACTCAGCTTTAGAAGAGCTCAAAGAAACTGACTTTTTCTTTCCACTAAACCACAACACAACTGCCGAACCCACTCCAAAGAAACACCCTGAAGTGCTTTTCCTGTTAGAAGCACACCCTGCCCAATTTGAATATGTGTAACCTACCAACTTCACTCCATATACCCGCCTATAGTCCAAACCATAATCAATAGTCCCCTTCACATTATGAAGAATGTGCTTTACAACTACTCAGTGTTCCACCCTCCTGGGTTCAATCATGAACTCGCTAAGTGTGTTCACAGCATATCATATATCTAGCCTAGTGTTGACTAGATACATCAAGGACCCAATAGACTTCCTGTTCAATGTGGGATCCACCAAACTAGAATCTAAAGCATGAAGCTTCTTCAATTTGGTGATCATAGGTGTAAACATGGGTCTATAGTCTGCCATGTGAAATCTTCTCAATGCATCCACAACATACTGCCCCTACCCTAGAAAGATATGCCCCTCCTCCTGCAACACCTCAAGCCCCAAAAGGTAATGCATCAGTCCAATGTCCTTCATCTCGGAGTCTATAGCAAGATCTTCCTTGCAACCACTAATCAGTCTCTTTTCCCCAGTAATGAACAAGTCATAAAAATACAACACAAGAATGAGCGGATCATCCCCTACAAGAATGTAGTATAGGTTCGTATTTGCATCACTCTTCATGAAACGAAACTGCTGCAAGTAAGTATCAATCCTCGAATACCATGCTCTCGGAGCTTGCTTAAGTCCGTAAAGTGCTCGCCTCAACCAACATACATGGGTCTCTTGCCCAAGTACCTCGAATCCCTGTGGCCATTCAACATAGACCTCATCCTCTATAACTTTGTTCAGAAATGCGGTCTTCACATCCATCTGATGGATTTTCCAACCCATTTCTATAGCAATATAAATAAGGGACTGGATAGAAGTGTACCGAGCTACGGGAGTGAAGGTCTCATCATAGTAAACTCCCTCTATCTGTGAGAACCCTCTAGCCAAAAACCTCACCTTGAACTTCTCAATGCTGCCATCCACAACATGCTTGATCTTGTAGAGCCACCTAGAAGTCACAACCGAATTGCTCTCATTCCTAGGCACCACTTCCCAGACATTGTTCTTAATGATAGAGGAATACTCCTCCACCATATCCTCTCTCCATACCTCATGGATGGCAACCTCCTCATAGCTAGTAGGCACAGAATCAACAATGCTGGTAGCCTTGGTTACATAACTATAAAACCGCTCAGGTGGCACGCTCTCCTTGTTCACCTTTTTCGGAGGACCAATGAACTCCACTTCCTTCAAGGTGTCTTGAAGTCACTTGGTCCTCCTCTTCCTTGAAGAAGCTTCCCCATAGGAATCCTCATCCTCTACTCACCAGTCTGGTGAACGTGAAGGTTTGCCAACTAACCCTGGTGTGTCTGTACCAACACCTGTCCTGGAAGAACCTATACAGGCACCTGTTACTGTGTCAGTTGAAGTTCCATGTGAACTATGTACCCGTGGAATCCCTAAAGAAGTGCTCGATGAACTCGCCACTGGTGCCCCAGATGTCACTGACACTGAAGTACCTCCTGTACCAGTTAATCTAGAATCCTGAGGTCCTGCCCCCTGTACCTGACCTCCTTGCTAAGGAGAAGTTATGATTCTCTCTCATCATACTCATGTGATCTCTGATAAGCCCTCTATTCCTCAAACTTCACATCCCTCCTAATCACCACTCTACATTTATAAGGAATGAAGATCCAATAGGCCTTCAAAGTCTTGTAGTAGCCCATAAAGATACCCTTCTCTGCCATGGGTTCCAGCTTCGTCCTCTGCTCCTTGGGATGTAAGAATATGTGAGACATCTAAAGACACGAATATGTCCCACATGAGGCTTCTCTTTAGTGAAATCCTCCTCCGAGGTCATATTTCCCAATACTCTGTGAGGACTCCTATTTTGAAGATAAACAACAATATTGCAGGCCTCAACCCACAAAAACAAAGGCAACCCTTGATCATGAATCATCATTATAGCAGCCCTAACAATAGCTCTGTTATTCCTTTTAGACACCCCATTTTGCTGGGGGTTGTAAGGAATGGTGAACTCACTCCTAATACCCTCCTGTGCACAGAAGTCAAAAAACCCACCATCGGTGTACTCACCAGCATTGTCTGACCTCAAGACCCAAATCTTCCTACCTGTCTTATTTTCCACCAGAGCTTTGAACTCTTTAAAGCAACTAAAGAACTCACCCTTCGTCTTCAGGAAATATGTCCAAGTCCTCCCAGAGTAGTCATCAATGAATATAACATAATACTCATAACCACTCAAAGACACATGACACATACAACGACTAACATTAGTATGAATCAAGTCTAGTATACTTGTAGATCTACTGTCGCTCGCTGGGAATGTAACTTGGTGTACTTTCACAAAGCACACCCTCTGTAGACCTCATAATGCTCGACACTGAATTCAGGAACTCCAGTAGTGATCTCCCTCAGTACTCTTAAAGCTCCATGATGCATATGCGCCATCCTCCAGTGCCATAAATCGCACAAGTCTCTACTGTTGGTGGTACTAGTGTGAGTGCTACTAGATGTGCTACTCATCAATGATCCTGCTGACTAAAAACTGAACTTGTATAGTTTCCTAGAGTGGAATTCAATCACTTTGGTTGAAGTGATGGAAGCTCCCCTGGCATGCATCAATACTTGCCCTCCTGAGAAAGTGATGTCAAATCCCTTCTCCTCCATAGAATACACTGAAATCAAGTTCTTGTTCATCCCTGAAACATGAAAAACATCCATGACCTTCAAGGGAGGAAAAGGCTCACTCTCAAAGGTCACAGTCCCCATAACAATAGCTCTCACAGTGCGATCATCTCCTAGTACAATCTCAATATCAAGTGCCCTCTCTGCAAGCTCTGAAAAGAACTTATGTGCACCTGTCATATGGCGGGAAGCCCCACTGTGTATGTACCACACATCAGATGATGTACTCCTACTAGATGTAGAATTAATAAATGCAAAGTCTTGGTCAAACCGTGAAGCAAACTACCTCACCTCTGCTGAAGCTACAATACCCTTCTTCCCCTTGTTCTTCCTCTCAGGACACGTAGCAGCATAGTGTCCCATACTCTGACATGTCGAACATTTTAATTTGGACATATCCATCTATTTCTTCTTCTTCTTCTCCTTTCCCTCAGCCCCATATGGTGAGGCCCCTTTCTTGGCTTTCCCTTTGTTCTTCCCCCTAGCTATCAAGGCTACACCATTCTCATCTTCTATTTGCACCCCACCACTGCCAGTTTTCCGTATCTCATGCTACATAGAATCATCCCAGAATCTATCCTAATTGGGAAGATTCTCCGTAGAGGTAACAACATCTCCAAAGACCTCCCAAGACTTAGGAAGTCCCGCAACATCTATCCTGACTAATTATGTTGGTGCAACTGCCTCACCAATAGCAGCCAAATCATCACTTACCTGTTTGACCCAGCCAAGATAATGAACTTCACTTTCAGCCTTTGTCATCCTAGTGTTCTTCAATTGGTCTTTGAGTAACATCTTCCTTCTCTCATTGGTACTCTGATAGAGAGTGGTTAGAGGTTTCCACATATGATATGCGTATGTGTTTCCTCTCACCTTAGGAACCACATGATTCTTCATATTGTCCACAAAATCCTTTTTTCCTTTGCATTACTTTTTGTGAATTCAACAAGTTCATCTGCAGAAGTGGGAGGTACAACGACTTGCCTCACTATGTCCCAAACTACTGCCTCCTCAAACACTATTTGAATTCTGTCCTTCCAAATAACATAGTTGGACATCCCATCCAGTCTGTCCTCTATCCTTAAGAACATGGCCATGACTTCTGTTCAAAATTTACAAAACCAAGAAAATGGAGAAATGAACTTTCCAACACACCTTGCTGTCTCAAAAGTTCAGTCTATATGAAAATTAACCTTGTTGTCCCAAAATATCAGTTTGCAGTCCAAAAATTTAGTTTGTTGTCCAAACCACTGTTTTCTTTCCCAAACTACTGTCTGCTGTTCAAACTGTAATTTTTAGCTTGTACCTTTGATAGCATGTTGAAATTTGATGACTAAAATGTTTCCTGCAATCCCAAGCCGATTTTAATTTCACCTTATCACTCCCATTCACTTAAATGCCCTTTCCCATAACATACATTCAACATATATAATTCTGGAAATGAATTTTTTAGATTAAAACACATGGGACTATCAACACATGCTGAAAATAAATATGGACATAAATAGACCAGCAACACACATAAAAATACACAGATTTTTGGTCAACTTAGACCCAAGCAAAACCCCTTCAATCTTCTCTAGGGAAAACCTATTAGAGAGCTCTTCAAATTTGTTTATCCTTCAAGTTTAGGAAATATATATTTGCAGACAAAACAACAAAATACAACTTATCTCTTCAACCCAAAAATCTTGGAAACTGTGCCCACTTTCCCTCGATTTCCATGCCCACTTCAAACCAAAAATATGTATTGTAAGGATACGACTGTATAGTTTTTTGTACTACTACACAGATTGTACGGATTTTTTTTTCATTTTTTTTCAAAAAATTGTCTCAAACAACTCTCACAACATTCAATGTTGTTCCTATTGTACCTTATGTTGTTTTCTATGCCTCGATTTCTGCGCCCATCTTTGCCCAAAAATCACTCCTTCAGCTTGCTACAACAAATTTCTCCTTCAGAACATTTCTCTAGCTATCAACCTCCTTTCTCCAATTTGTTCATGAAGAATGAATGCAGTCTCTCTTTTCATTTCCCCCTTTTGTTTCCCTAAATGAATTTTGGGAAACCCTAAGATCTAATGGCTCAGATTCATTTAGATCAAGGGACGAGAATAAATGTGCATTTAATTCTCACTTTTTATTTTTTAACTCACCCATTAAACAAAGTACCCACATTGTACTTTATGTCTAAAGTCACTTTTCACTTTATAATTTAACATTGACTTTACCACTTATAAAGTCACTTTCACTTTATAAAGTCACACTTAGGAAAAGAATTATTTTTGACACTTTTCCCTAGGTAGAGACTAATCCATGGAAAACCACTTATCCAAGGTACATTAAAAATCAACAATTTTCTTTCGATAAACCAGATCACATGGAGTGAACCCAAGAATTTTTTTCCAAGTTGTGTTATAGACCCAATTGACATCCACTAATCTATCTGCCCAATCCCTCCTCCTGCTGCTCACAACCTTGGTGAGGATGCTTTCTAATGCCCTATTTGTAACCTCTTGTCTATTTTCCTGAGGGTGATATGTAGTAGATGTTCTATGTTTGATATGATGCTGCCTTAAAATATTCTCGATCATATGTGATGTGAACTGAGCTCCCTTATCGATTACTATCTCTTTGGGGTACCCAAATTTGTAGAAGAATTTTTTGCTTAAGAATTCAATCCCTTTCTCCTCTGTTGCTGCCTTGACAACCTTTGTCTCAACCCACTTTGTCAAGTAATTAATGCACACAATGATGTACTTTTTCTTCCTTGATGGTGGATCAATTGGCCCATTGAAGCTATGCCCCACTTGTCAAATGGCTCCAAGGCCACCTGGGGTTGTAGGGGAATTTCATCCTTGGGTGTGGGTTTTCCCATCCTCTGGCACTGATCACATCTGCTGGTATACCTTCTTGCATCTTGGTGGAGAGTGGGCCAATAATAGCCAGCTTGTAGAGCTTTGAAAGTTGTTCTCTTGGCAACAAAATGACCTCCACAAGGCCCATCATGATAGGCTAAGAGGATGTCAAAGACTTCCTCTTCCCTGACACATCTCCTTAAGATCTGATTTGGTCCCAACTTGAAGAGATTTCCCCCAATCCAAGTGAAAGGGGTGTTTTTCCTTACAATTATGCTCTTCTCCCTAGATGAAAGATTTGGGGAAATTCTGCAACAACTAGGTAGTTGGCTGTGTTAGCAAACCGTGGAGAGAGCAATGAGATAGAAAATAGGTGCTTATCTGGAAGCTGATCATAGACCATCCCTTTATCACTTGTAGGCAAAGAAAGTCTAGACAGAAAATTTTCAACTACATTTTCTTTTCCTGGCTTGTTAATGATAGTTAAATCAAACTGATTCAACAAAAGCAACCATCTAATGATTCTAGTATTCACATTAGGTTTATTCATCAATTATTTAATAACTGCATGGTTAGTATGCACAAAATTTTTGTATCTAATGATGTAGTGTCTGAATTTGTTCAAGGAGTGTACAACGACTAGGAGTTCTTTCTCAGTTACATTGTAGTTTAATTCAGACTTAGACAAATTTTTACTAAGTAAATGTCATAAGGTAACTTACCATCTATTTGTCCCAAGGCTTCCCTAGAATCAACATGGATATGGAAAGGCAGAGCCCAATTTGGGTCCTGTTGATGCCCCGAAAATCGTTGTATCAACATTGGGGGATAACCACCCGGTCCGGACCTTAATATAGCTCCTTTTCCGTTTGGAATGGTGGCTCCGATTGGGGATAATGGGACCAGTTTCCCAGCAATGAATAAATAGAATGAATGAATGATTGATTGACTAATCAAATGATAGGCGAATAACTTAATTTATTAGCGAAATAAAAAGAATTACTACTAATCCCGGGAACTATTGTACATTGAGGTGTAGCGCTTGATGATCTATGTTTATTACCAGGCATGTAGATGACTCCATCTAATAAACATAGATATTTACTCATTCAAAGATTACTTTGCTTAAATAGTTAAACAAAGTGATTAACGCAATATTGCTACACTCATCACTTATATCATCAATACATATATGATTAAAAGAAAAGCATTACCATAAACATCCAATAGTGGAGAGAATAAAGAAATGCTGTTAAAACACACACACACACACACACACACACACACACACACACACACACACACATATATATATTAGATAATAGCAAAGGCGATCAAATAACAATTCATATAAAAAGAATGGATTCAGACATAGATAATAGTACCATATGAGCTGCGAGTCACTCTCCAACATCAATCGCTATTTGAAATTCTTCCTCTAACGCAGAAATACTTTCAAACAAAGACAGTAGTGCACATTTGCATAAAAGCTTCTTTGCCAAAATCAGAATGATTGGTCCAGTTTTATAAAAGAATATGCCTGAAGTACAGTAGTGCAACTTCAGGTTTTAAGTCAAGTACAAAACTTTACGACCCTTTCCAAAACAATGAAAGGGTCTATAAATACTTAATTAAGCTAACTATCTATGAAACTGAAATCCTACTTAATTGGTATCAAATGATCTTGAACATATTCTTCTCAGCAACCTGGCAGTCGGCGGAATGAATCATCAAGTAGGCTGTTTGCCTTTAAACCTGAGCTGACTTATCGCAAGCATCGGCTCCACTTCGGGTGGTCTGTTGAGGCGAGAGTTAAGCTGGGCGGCACAGGTGGCATCCTAAATATCGGGCATAATATACCCGATTGCATCTGTAAGGCATTTGAGGGCGGCTCTTTGACTGTGTGGTTTTACCAAGAAGAACCAATAGGTGTCCCATGTTAAACTGTTAATTCCAGCAATTAATCTCCCCTTTTTCTCTAGATCTGGATAACATGACTGCTCCAATGTTTTTATCGCTGTCAATTTACCTGGAGTGCATTGGGAAATCATGTTTGACAAGTAGAGAGTATTATTAACCAATTCAACCAAATTACTTGTAGTTGATTTGCACCTTGAAATTGGCCTCTCTGCTTTCATTAACTGGGACTGCCATTCTGTAAACAATATATCTTTATGCGACTCTAAAATTCTTGGCAAATTCGCCGCTTGTCCCTGATCAGTATCTTGCTAGTCAAGAAATTGAGCTATCGTTTCTTCAGCTTGATCTCATTCTGTTCTAGCCTTTTCTGTTTTTTCACTTATTGATGCCGTCAATTCACATAGTGGTTCCACCTGGGCAATTCGTTGACATAAAAGCTTAATCTATGCTATTAACGCCTTATTTATCTGCAATGCCTCTACTCTGAATTCAGTTGTCTGTGGAACGCCCTTTGTCTTCTCAAGCTGTGCTGATAGTTGAGAAATCTGCTCATCTTTTGTTTTCAACATTTGTTCATTTGATGCCCTCAGTTGTGCCAAGGCTTCAAACAACTCTTTCTGCTTCTGGATTGCACTATGATCAATTCTTTGTTTCTCTGCTTGCAATTGTTGAGTTAATTGATTATTTATTTGCTGTTGTGTTAACAATTGCTGTTCTGCCTGCTCCGCTTTCTGCTGTGCTTCTGTTAGCTGTGCCTGCAATAAAAATATTTCCTGGTTTTTTGTTTTTAATAAAAGACTCACCTCTGATGCTTTGTCTATTGTTACTGCCGAATAGGCTCCGACATATTGTGATAGTTTTGTTAGGTCATCAGAGGGGTCAAATTCCTCCTTCCAAACCACATTGCCCATGACCGTCTATTCTGGGAAAAGGGAAGGTTGATCAGTCCTTCTTCTCTTCCTCTATCGTTTTACTACAGCTTTATGCCTTGGGCTATAAAAGACATCCAAGGGAGGAATCTCTTCTACCTGCAAAATGATTTGATCGGAGGGGTCCTTTGGTATTATTTCTACTTCCTTTGAACTGGGTAGGCCGCTGGTTCCACTTGGAACCTGTTGTGAAGTGGTTTCCTGTGTGTCTGCTGCTTTCGAAGTTTCGGTGTCCTTTGAACATTCCAGACTACTGATAATAGAATCAAATTGTTGCCATTCCTGGAGCAATTTTGGATCAATATGAGTATCCACATTTACTTCTATGTTGCTCTGTTTCTGCTCTTTAGTCTGGGTCTCCTCCTGCACTTTCTCCTGCTCTTTAGTCTGGGTTTCCTCCTGCGCTTTCTCTTGTTCTTTTGTTGTAACCGGAGGTTCCTTTGAATGTTGCTGTTCAGGCTCGCTTGGTTTTGTTGCTAGGGTTGTTGCTAACAGATCTAGAGGCAGAGTTTGCAACCTCTGTTCTCTAAGTATGTTGAATTCAACCAACCCTTCATCCTGATATTTCATTCTGGCTAGTGATTTAACCTGAAATATTGACTTGGCTGAGGAGAACAGGTCATCAAACATATCTTCTTTATGCTCAAACTTTGTCAATTTGGCCTGTTCAAGTGCATTATAGGCGACTTTGTTGGGATCAAATCGCCTATTAGGGAGAGTTGCTAGAGTTAATGATTTTATCTTTGTAGCTTCTTTCTCTGCATGTTTGAAATCATGCAACGTGTAGACACCACATCTCAAAGGAAAAGAGGGCCAGACTTGCTTCTTATTTTTCTTTAGAGTTTGTGTAACTCCTTCGGAGATAATCTGATAGGCTATTTCCCTCGCCAGCAGTTTATCAGGTATGTACAAAGGAAGGACATGAGGTTCGGCTTGGCTACCGAAAATTCTTACATAAGTAAATTTTTCCTCCCCGAACCATCTTCCTATTGATGTCAAATCAATCCCTGCTTGGTAGGAAATCTTGGGAGCAGGTTTATCAAAAATAGAGTAATGAATGGGTAACATAAAGCCATTGCAGACTTGGTATAAATGGTGCTTATAGGAAGTTTTCCATAATTTCTGATGGTATATGTGAATAGGCATGGGGTCTTCTGAAGTCCACCGCTAGCCGAGCACGGGAAATTCAGAATTAAAACACAGGGTGTCTAGTATATAAGCACTGTAGTAGAATGGGGGAATTAATCTTTCAGTAATGCGGGTCTTGTTTCTAAAATCAAGAACAGCTGTTGCTAGCTTATCTGACAGTATAGTTGCCCAATCCATTATTTCACTGTTACACGCCGCTTCCATCAAGGGAACCATTTCTATAGTGAAATTAGCAGAATCGTGCAACCCCCACAATCTACACATCATTATCCCAGCATAACAATAAGGAGAACATAGGGAATCAACAGAGTACTTATCGGAAGATTCATGCTTGTGTTTTGCCAGATTTTGTCTCCAATCCCGGATGGGTTCGGATTCAATTTCGTTCTCTTTTCGGAATTTCTCCAAAAACGCCTTGTTGTACTTCTTCTCTGGCACAGGCAAATGATACATTTGCCTCAAATCATTGGCGTGAAATGAACCGAAGATTCTCCCATCTCTGGTGCAGAAAGTTCTGTCTGTGACTGGGATTTCCTCAATTGCCCACCTCACTACATCCGTATATGGGAGAATTTGTTCCCGAGCTGCTATCCGATGAAGGAAGGAGTCAACTAAGTCCTTTAAAGTACCATTAGATTTCCGAGTCGCATCTGCCGTGGCTTTTACTGTTGTCACCTCAGGTTCTTCGGCCTCAATCAAATTATAGGTACTTTGCCAAGTAGTTTTGCCGAGATCTGAACATGTAGTATCAGATATCAATCCTTTCTTTTTATTTGTTGGATCAACGATGGCTTGTCCTGTGGCTGGCGCAGTGGAAGCGATTGCAGTTTTCTTAGACTTCTTCCCCATTCTGCTTGAATTTTCTGCTTCGGAAGAATTCTGCACAGGAGTGAAAATAAGCGTAACACAGAAAATTGGTAATGAAAACCAAATACGAGCGAGATATATTGATCAATGCACGATGAAGGATTAACTTAAGGTGGCCGTGGATACAATCTGTGAAAAGATTTTTTTAAACTTACTATTTCATTAAATGGCCGTTAAAACCTGCCAATCCTTTAAATGCCCATCATATCGTTTATCGACCGAATGATTTGTTAAAGCGTGCCTTGAATGTTTTGGCGGTTGAGCGTAGGTAAATCACTGCTTGAAAGATAAGGCTTTTAATACGAATCAATCGTAATATCCCTCTGCCTTAACGGCTTTTTGAAGTTTGTGCTTTTGGCTTTATCGCAATCGGGTGCCGGGGAAGACTTAAATCTTCGTATTGACACCTTTTGAATTCCCCGATCGCCGATGGCGATATCGCATCGCATCGGGAGTATGGGCACTTTAAGAAAGCATGGATGGTATATCGCCGATCGCCGATAGCGATATCGCATCGCATCGGGAGTAAAAGGGCTTTTGTTATGTAATCTTTTATCATTGCCGATATCCGATAGCCTATTGCGTGTTGTCGTGCCGGAGAAAACCAATGGGCCTTTAAATTATGCCTCCTATGTCATTGCGATATGCGATCTTGCGATCGCTTTATCGCAATGATAAAAGATTGATTATTTATATTATAAGACCAAAATTGGTTTGTCAAAAAGGTTTTTTATAATATTTTCTTTTTGTTTTCAGACCTTTTTTGAATAATACAATGTTGATACCAATCAAAACTAAAAGGGACCCATTTCATATGATAGTTTTTGTGAATAAAAATGATATGAAATGGGGGGTTGTTGTAGAGCACAACAATTGGCGATTCGCTGGAAGAAACAATTATCTCTGAAAAGTATGGAAATACTTAAACTTTTTCAAAATAGAGTTCTCATTAAAGGGGAAAATTCTAATATAACTAGGTATATATGCATTCTAAATAAAATGAATCTATCTTTGTTAATTTCCTCTCTTGTTTAAAATTAGATACATTCTAAGTTTTAAATTGGCCTTTATTGGTTTATAATGATAAAACAGAAAACCTTTCCAAATCAGCTTTTAGAATTGACTCCTTTGTCATAGGTAGAGCCTCTGCTGCCAGCAAATGTTCATAGTTTCGACAGGGATACCTTTAAACCATATTATTGTCCATTGTCCCATCCATTTAAGAGTGTGATTAACAGAATGAATTCAAAACATGTTTTCATATTTTGTATTTCCTTTCTTTTTTCTATTATTGCTAAGATGAAAAGCCATTGTCCTGGTTTGGTGGCCAGCTATTGACAATGCCATTCACTAGTAGTAATCTAACCGAACAAGCTGGCTCGTGATGAGACCCCTTGTCTTATAATTCTAATCCATTACCCTGTTTTGGTATGCAGTATTGGTAATGTCGGTTAAACTATTTCCCTATGAACATGGTAAGCAGGCTTGAAATAAGACCTCTTATCTTTAATATCAAATATTTTAAAATTACACTCTGAGTAACCATAAACTTTGGTGAATGGGATGGACAATTTTCTCCTTAAGAGTAAATGGATGACAAGGTAAGAGTTAAAGATGCTGAAGTTGGATTAGTTTCTGTTTTGATATTGATAACCTTTTTGTGACCAATCTGAAAACATAAAATGATTTACAATACTTCTAAACTTTGAGAAGGGTTCACAAAAATTGAAGTGTGGTTTTGGAATGCAATTATACCTAGTTTCCTAGAAATTATCCCTTTCGTCTAGGACTTCTATTATTTTAAAAGTAAATATCATCACTACTTCTGTTGAGCAACTTTTAAGTACAGCAAAGGTCAATGGAAGATACCTTACAACTTTATTTTCTAATGGTCCTACAAACTACAAAATTCTATTAAACTAAAAAGGAGAAGGGGTTACCTCCTCAATTAAAGAATTTCTTTAAGATAAGGCCATTAACAGGGAGAGAATCTCTCAAACCTCATAAATCTTGTAATATGAAGGTCGAATGGCCTATCTTCTCACAGATCTGAAATGGCCCAAGCCACATCTTCTGGAACTTGGTGTGTTTTCCCTTGTCCTCATGGGCTTTGTCCCATTTCAGAACTAAATCACTGACTTGAAATTGTTTTGAACCGGATGAGACTGAATCAAAGGATGACTTGATGATTTGCTGATGTTTTGCATGAATAACCTTGGCTTTTTCCCTTTCCTCTTCTAATTTTAGAATTTGGTCATGTGTAAGTTGAATAGAAGAAGAAGGGCTTTCCTCAATAAACTGAACTAGGGCTAGGGAAGGAAGAACAAGATTTGTGGGTAGTACTGCTTCTTTTCCATATACAAGGTTGAACGGAGAGGAACCTATGGAAGCTTTCTATGTTATCTTATCAGCCCATAGTGCAAATATTAAGGATTTGTGCCATTTTTTATGATCCTGTTCGATGGTTCGCTTAATAATTTTAATCAGATTTTTATTTGTAGATTCTGCTAAACCATTACCCTGGGGATAGTAATTAGCAGAATATTTTAATTTAAATCCTCTTTTAATAGCGAAATCAAACATAGCATTGCCTGAGAAGTAAGATGCATTATAAAAAACAAGAGCATTTGGGACACCAAACCTGGTAATGATGAATTGATCTATGAATTCAATGATTGCCTCAGAATTTGTTGTCTTCAAAGGAATTGCTTCAACCCACTTAGTAAAATAATCAGTGGCAGTAAGGATATACTTATGCTGTTTGGAAGAATGAGGAGTAATTTCCCCAATGATATCCAATCCCCATTGCTCAAATGGCTGTTCAATGTTGACTGGTTGCAAAGGGAAAGCTGGTTTTCTTTGCCTTCCACTAGAAGTTTGACAATTTCAGCATTTCCTTACATATTCATGAGCATCTCTAAACAGAGTGGGCCAATAATATCCAGCATGAATGATTTTGTGGGCTGTTGTGTCAGCTCCAAAATGTCCTCCTGCTGGTCCATCATGTAATTCCTGCAAAACCTTTTGTGCTTCAGGTTTTTCTAGGCATCTTAATAAGATTGAATCATAATTTTGCCTAAAAAGCACATCATCAATAATTGTGAAATTTTTTGCTTTTAATCTAATGGCCCTTTTGTTTTTGTAAGACAGGTTAGGAGGTGCATATCCATTTTTCAAATAAAAGATTAAGTCAGCATATTGTGACTCAGAATCAGTAATACTTATCTGGTTGATTTCTTCGGTTTGATCTGTATCACCTGATTCTGGAATGTTGGATGCTCCTGCCAATAACCTGCAAAAACCTTGGCCTCTAACAATCTTTGCTGGTTTAATTTCTAAATCATATTCTTGAAGTGCTGTAACCCAGTTTGCCCTTTTTTCACCCAGTTCTCTTTGGATTAATAGTTGCCTTACTGCAGGGAAAGGAACTATAACTTTTGTGTAGGCTTTTAAAAGGAAGGGTCTGTAATGTTTGACAGCTTTATATACAGCAAAGGCTTGTTTTTCTACTTCGGAGTAATTCAATTCAGAACCCTGAAGATTTGAACTATAGAATGAAATAGGTGCTTCCAAATTGTGATCGTTAATCTGTGTGAGTACTGCTGCATAAGACAAGTTGGATGCGATAGTATACAATGTGAAATGATTAGAAAAATTAGGGGTATTTAAGGCTGGGGCATTGATTATTGATTGTTTGATTAAATCAAACGCTTCCTTTTCTGCTGATCCCCACTTAAAGATTGAATTTTTCTTAATCATAGTTTGAAGTGGCAAAATGATTTGAGAAAAGTCTGGAACAAATCTTTTGACAAAATTGATTTGGCCTAAAAATGACTGAATGGATTTTTTATTATGAGGGAAAGGGATTTCAGAGATTTCTTTGATCCTGTCAGGATCAATATAAATGCCATCTTTAGACACAATAAAGCCTAAGAGCTTTCCTTGGTCAAGAGCGAAGAAATATTTTTTAGGGTTAAGAGAAATACCATATCTTTTGCAGCGTTGAAAGATTTGATTTAAATCATGCAAATGATTGGAATTCTCCTTAGAAAATACAGTAATATCGTCTAGGTAGATGACTACTGTCCTATTAATCAACCCTTTAAAAGCTATATCCATCGTTCTTTGGAACGTCGCTCCTGCATTAATAAGTCCGAAAGGCATTTTCTGATATGCATATGTTCCCCATTTTGTTTTGAATGTGGTTTTGAGCTGGTCATCAGGATGGACCAAAACTTGGTTATATCCTGAGAAACCGTGTAGAAATGACATTAACTCAAAGCCTGCTAATGATTGGAGTATCTGTTCCATAGTAGGTAATGGGAAATTATCTTTTAAGCTCGCCTTGTTCAAATTTCTGAAATCTATACAAATCCTAATGTCGCCATTTTTCTTTCTGACTGGCACCATATTGGAGACCCAGTTTGAGTGCCGAACGGGAAAAATAATCTTAGCTTTCAAGAGTTTATTAAGTTCAGATTTTATTTGAATCTCTAAGTTCGGATGTATTTTTCTCAACTTCTGCTGAATTGGTTTCTGTTTGGGAAGCATTGGAATGGTATGCTGGATGATGGATGTATCATATGTCTTTAAATCATCATATTTCCAAGCAAAAACCTGTTTATTTTTCCTTAACAGTCTAATGAATGCTTCATTTTCTTGCAAGGAAAGTCCTAATCCTAAATTAATGTTTTGAGGAGTTTACTCAGTGCTAAGGTTTATCAACTCAAACCTTAGGGTAGAACTTTGGAGCTTTGCATTAGTCACAGGTTTAAACCTGTCTTTAATATCATAAAGATCCTCAAGCTTCACCACAGGCTTAGGGATTGAATTTTCCTCGGGTTTACCTCTCATTTGAAGGTCATGCTCGTTTTCCTCAATGATTTGATCATCATAGGACTTTTCGGAAGTTAAGAACTGCAAAATGTCTTCATCGTGGTTGAATACTCTCCAATTAGTGACATTGTCAGGAATTGATGGCCTAAAAAGTAATTCTACTGAAAATCTATCTGGGCTGTAGTCTTCGGAAGGTAGGAGCTTGGAAGCAACATTTGCTAGGAGGTCGGCTGCTGAATTTTGAGACCTTGGGATAGAGGAAATATTGAATGCGGAAAAGTGCGAGGTGAGTTCTTGTACTAGTGACTGATAATGCTTGAGGTGATTTGAAAGACAATGAATTGTATTTTTCACCTGTTTGACAATAATTTCGGAATCGCCGAATCCTTTTAAATATTGCACTTTAAGGCCGATTGCTTTATACAGTCCTTGGACTAAGGCTTCATACTCAGCTGTATTTTTCGTGCATTCAAACTCTAGCCTACATGACAGCATTGGTTTTTTTCCTTGTGGGCTAACCAAAATACATCCTGCTCCTGAGCCCTCACTAGATTTGGACCCATCGAAATATAACGACCAAAATAAAGAAGTATTAACAATTTTATTTACAGTTTTCTCAGTATCATTAAAACATCTTGACTTATCTGTTTGTGAATAATTTTTGATCTGAGATGTAGAATGGTTTACTGAGAAAGGAGATGGCTGGACAACGAAGTTGCCAAAGAATGACTCTGATGAATAATTCCCCAAAATGTTGTTATTAAATGCTATTGGTTGGTTTTCTTGCTCAAATTCAGTAACTGTATGGGTCATATGCTTTTCCTGATCGATCCTTATTTGATTTGGCTTACCCTTATAGGGAAGCCACATATGTGACCAATTAGTAGAAATATACCCATGTAGTTTCTCAGACCAATCCCTACTCAAGATCAAACCATAAAATTCAGGTATATCGGCGATTAGGATATCAATCCTTTGTACTATTATGGGATGAGCAGATAACCTGATAGTTACGGAATTGATCTCTCCCAAAACCTGTACTTTAGTCCTGTCCAACTGTACAATATGAATAGCAGACTTCTGGGGTTCAATGTTTAGTTTGGAACAAACTGAAGCTGGCATTATGTTAGAAGATGCCCCTGAGTCAATCAAGCAGTTGTGCAAGTTTCTATTGTAGATCTCATAGGTTAGAAGGAAAGGTGGAGTATGAGAGTTTGATCTATCTCCTATTAGGACTGCATCAGTAGCTTCGACCATACCAGAAGGTGGTTGACCTGTATCATTTGCAGCTTTAGCACTGGGAAGAGGTGAAGAAGGAACAACATTCAATTCTTTGAGAAGCAATTTCTGCTGATGTTTTAATTTGCTAAGTTCAAACATGGTAATGTTTGCCTTGGTCTTTTTCATGTCATCAACAATATTGTAATCCATTGAATCAGACACTACCAGTGTCTTAGATGTTGACAGGATTGTTGAGGTTGAAGGTTGGTTTTGTGGAATGGTTACAGGTGACTTCTTCGGGGGTACCTTTTCCTTTGTTGTAGCAGCACCTGCACTTCTTTTCTTCGAAGTTGTCTGAACAGGTTCGGAGGTACCTTTACTCCTGGTAGTGACAGGAAACGCTTCTTCTTCATTTTCTGTATCGGAGTTAGGCAATATAAAATCCCACATTCCATGACATTCAACAACTTCCTCTTCTTCATCAGTTGGTGTAGCTGTTTCTTCTTCTCCTTCTTCAAGATCTGAATCTGCATTTGATATAACATTTGGTGGTTTTGATTCAGTTTTCTTATAATTTCTAAAGGGTCTTTTGGTTGAGGTTTCGGCTACTTGTTTTTTGATTTCAACCATTTCATTTGACATAGTCTTGAGGACCTTTTGAAGGCCTTCCATGTCATATGGATCTTTAGGGGTTTTCTTCTTTGAATCATCTTTAAAAGAAACTTTTTTGGCTTTTCTGTCTTCCAGAGCAGCTTTCTTTTCTAGAGCATTAATACGTTTCTCCACAGCAAGTGCTTCTTTCATGTTTTCAGCTAAAGTAGGTTTTCCAGCCCTGTCTACAAAAATAGCTATATTGGCAGGTAGGGTAGTTATATACCATTCGCTTCGGATTTGCTCACTTGGTTTGGAGGCCGTTGGGATTTTATTCAAGAGTTTATTGAATCGGGCGTTAAATTCCTTAATTGGTTCCCTATGCTCTATCCTAAGATTGGAGAGATCGTTTATTAGTGTAGCCAAAGACCTATCATCTCCATACTTAGTAAGAAACTGTTCTTGGCAAGTCGTCCAACTGGTAATGGAACCAGAAGGTAAAGAAAAATACCAGGATCCTGCTGATCCTTGCAAAGTATAAGGGAAAAGCCTAACAACAACATCTTGCTCTGTTACTCCCTTCAAGTTGACTGCCAACATGAAGTTATTAATATGTTCCTCAGCTTGCGTTCCATCATCTGGGTTAAACTTGGGTAGCCATTTTTCAGGAGCATCAGGTAATGCATGCAATGGTGCAGGCATGTTGACTGCACCAGGCCTGGTCCATGGATCTGCCATTATAACAGCAGTAGTAGATGATACTACTGTTGAAATTCCAAATGCCTAGGAAGGAAATGATGTTGCAGAGTGAGCAGGTTGGGATGTTGAAGTTCCTAATCCCTGATGAACAACAATATGTAATGGGGGAGTGGATGGTTGACTTCGCACGGGGGAAGGTGAGATGGAGGATGTGGATGAAAGCTCTTCACTGTCAGATCCCTCAGTGTATTTCTTCGCCTTTTTCCTTTTGGGTAAAGGGAACTCAGTGGGTTCAATACCGAGCTTTCCGCTCTGAAGTCTGGTGAGAGGGTGAGGTAAATTGAACTGCGAAGTCGCACTGCTTTGTGATACCTCAGATTTATGTGGTGAAATTGAGAAGCTCTGAAGTTTGTGGATAAGAGACTGAACTTCAGGGGATTCAAGACTTAGCTGTTCTGGAGTATGATGGGTTTCAGCAGTGGTAGTTGATTCCTCTTCTTCTTGTTTGGATACTGGAGAACCAGCATGCAATTGGGAAGTACGAGGTGATGTGGAGGGAGAATTACTCTTAGAATGGCCTGCAGATTTGGGTTTGCTTGCCATTCACAGTTGAGGCCCTCCTTCTAGCGCCAAAAATGTTGATGCCCCGAAAATCGTTGTATCAACATTGGGGGATAACCACCCGGTTCGGAAGCTCCTTTTCTGTTTGGAACGGTGGCTCCGACTGGGGATAATGGGACCAGTTTCCCAGCAATGAATAAACGGAATGAATGAATGATTGATTGACTAATCTAATGATAGCCGAATAACTTAATTTATTAGCGAAATAAAAAGAATTGCTACTAATCCCGGGAACTATTGTACTTTGAGGTGTAGCTCTTGATGATCTATGTTTATTAACAGGCATGTAGATGAATCCATCTAATAAACATAGATATTTACTCATTCAAAGATTACTTTGCTTAAATAGTTAAACAAAGTGATTAACGCAATATTGCTACACTCATTGATCAGGTGCTCATGTCCTAAGTGTCGGAAAATGCTCAAAATTTAAAGTGATTAGAACTGGTTCAAAGTTGAATGACTGGAAATTTCTCATCTTCCCGATTCCGGCGCCGCAAACGGTTCGAAAAACGGTCGCCGTATGAGGAAGTTATGGCAAAAAGAAGAATTTGTCCATAACATTAGAAATTTTAATTTTTCAAAAAAAAAATTAAAAAAGGAATATTCCGTCTGGCACAAAATCCGAGGCAACCACCAAACATTAAATGTAACTGCAGTTAAGTTGGCGGAATTTTGGCAGGAGCGCCAAATTTGGCGGACCCGCCATAATTGGCGGAGCTAACTGGAGTTAACTAAAGTTAGCTGGAGTTTTTCTAGGGGAAAACTGGAGAAACTTTAAATGGCCATAACTTTGGCTAGGAAAGTCGGTTTTGGACGAATTTTTTTTTTATTTTGGGTATTTTCGACCTTATGAAGCCATTGGTGCAGGTATCACAGCCATCTGAGGTCATTTTTAGGTGTTTTTGTTTTGTGGAAGTTCCAGGAGCCACTAGGGCCAAATCAGTTTGGGAGCTGCATTGGGAATTGTGCAGCCAGTGAATGTGGAACGAAGGTCATTCCTGAAGGTTTTCAGCATTCTGAATCCATTTCTACAGATATTTTTTCCTTCTGAGACATTCTTCTCACTATTTAGCTTCAGGGAAGCTTTCAGGGCCACCAGGGCCATTTCAGTGTTGGAGCTGTTTGGGGGCTATATTCATCCGTTTTTGGTGATTCAAAAGCCTATGTCTGCTATTTTCGACCTTCTGAGTCTAATGGCAGAGGTTTTAGAACCAATTGAGGTCATCTTCACCTTGAAATTCTCCATGAAAGTTTGAAGGGCCATCAGGGCCAATTGGGGAAAGTACTGTATAAGGTACAAAATTCACTGTTTAGTGTTTGGGAAAGAGCATGTTTGGCTAATTCCTATCTTCTGATTCTGTATTTACAGTCAGATCTGTCCTTTGAGACATCCATATTCTTGTATTAGCCTTTGTAGCAATTTTAATACAAGAGGACAAGCCTAGTTGGAGAGGTTTGGTCCAGCAGATGTAGCCCAGAGGGGGGGGGGGTGAACTGCTTTATCATTTTGATGTCTTTATTTGCTGAAGATGACATGCTAAACAAAACTGATATAAAGTATTAAACATCAAATAAATATAACTTGCTTACACACATAATCACTTATTCAGCTACAGAAAGTTACTTGTCTTATTATGCAAGACCTTAAACTTCAAGTATGTGTATGTCAGAGACTTCTAAGTGTTTACTTTGTTATTTCTTTAGGCAGAGCCTGTAGAGGGCCAGGTAGCCTCTGGAACCCATCCTCTTTTTAGAGGTGACATATCCAGTGAATGCCCCTACAGTCTATCTCTGTATAAGAAATAAGAAGTTTATACATTTTTAGAGGTCATTTGGAGTGTCTAGCTCACAGTTGAAATTATTGAGAATGGATACCTTGCACCCTTAAACAAGTACAATCCATTTTCAGATCACTCATCACTTATATCATCAATACATATATGATTAAAAGAAAAGCATTACCATAAACATCCAATAGTGGAGAGAATAAAGAAATGCTATTAAAACACACACACACACACACACACACACACACACACACACATATATATATATATTCGATAATAGCAAAGGCGATCAAATAACAATTCATATAAAAAGAATGGATTCAGACATAGATAATGTTAGGATATTCCGACACATAGGATATAGTTAAGTTCAACTTGGTCTAGTATAGAGTTAGGTTAGAGTTAGGTAAAGTGTGTTTCTTTACCGTTGTACATTTTGTAACTTACAATCCGACGGTCACGATATGTAGTGATCCGACGGTTCACTCTCACCTCGGTATTACCGACACTTGATCCGTGGCTTGACACCCGATTGGTCCATGAGTTCTATTTAAAGCGCATGGAGGGTCATTGTTCGGGTAATCTGTGCATGAGAGAAGCTTATGTAAATTTTCATTCTTTGATTAATAAATTGTCTGTACCCACGTTGGGACAGGCCGTGGACTGTTTCCCTCCTTGCACTCTGAGGGTTTTAACCACGTCAAAAATACTGGTGTATTGATTTGAGATCTGGTTGTGAGCGGTGTCCTTTTGGTATTCTTCTGTGGAACTTACCCTGTAAATTCCTACATGGTATCAGAGCTATTTGAGGGCCGCGTCCGTTGGTGATCCAAATCTGAAGCCGGTAGAACTGCATGCGGCTGTCGTTTCCTAGATCTGCTGTTTCTGACTGCTTTCGGGCCGAGAGGACTGCTCTGTTGCGTTCGGAGCATCTGTTTCAGTGAGGAACCCCTTTCGTTTCACGCGAAAAGGTTTCCGGTAGCCCTAGCTGCGTCATTTTTCAGATCGGGAGGTATACAGTGTTTTTTTTGCAGTTTACTGTCATTTTCTCTCTGCTTATTTCGGTTTCGGTTTATTTAGCCTTTTTTTTTTCCCGATCTATACCTTTCATTTCTGCGTATGCTCTTTGCCCTGCGACTCTGTGCGATCTGGGCAAATCAGAAACAGAAAGAAAGGATTTTTCTCATGCGTATGCTCTTTTCCCTGCACCTTAGTGTGATCTCGGAAAATCAGAAACATTGAGAAAAATATTTAGTTTTTCGGCTAAAAGCTAACTTTGAGATTTTTTTTAAAATTTCTAGTTTTTTGGCTAAAGCTAACTTCGAGCCGTAAGGTTCGTTTTTCTTTGCATATTCGTGTTGGGTTTTGTGTTTTGTGTTTTGTAGGGGAAAAGAGTCTTCCCAAGGCAAGCACGCAAATCGAGGCCCCCCCCCCCCCTCTCTCTCTCTCTCTCTCTCTCTCTCTCTCTCTCTCTCTCTCTCAAATCTTTTGTATAGATCAATTGGTTCAAAGACCTTTTAAGAGAGTAGAGGTCTTGGGTTCAAGTCTCCATTTTGTGGGGGCGGATTTTTTCATTCCCGCACATTCGCGCACTTTGCCGGCAACGTCAACAATTTTTTTTCAAAAAGCCATAACTTCTTCATCCGGAAGCCTTTTTCAGAGCCGTTTTTTTTAAAACCGCCTATTTTTTCGAGATCTATCCATTGGACCACTTACTTTCAGCATCTTCAGCTTCAGTTGTTTTTCAAAAATGGAAAGTCCATGCCAAGTCATTCTTGACAGCACTAACTACTTCCAATGGGTAGCCTACATGGGAGATTTACTTAGAAGTAAAGGTCTCTTCAGAATAGCCACAGACCAAGAGAAGAAACCCAAAGATGAAGACAAGGCCGAAAAATGGGAAAATAGACAAGATCAAGCACGTGGTTTGATAGGAATGTCTGTTTCTCCTGATCTTAGATTCCACATTGCAGAAATTGAAACTCCTCATGAAGCATTAGAAAAACTTGCTAAAGTTTTTGGGATTAAAAATGAAATTAGAGCCCATCAACTTGAAAATGAGCTGCTTACTTTGGATCCTAATAATTTTTCTTGCATTGAAGATTTCTTGTCCAAATTCAAGACCCTTAGATATCTCTTGGAAGGTGTTAAAGTTAAGAAAGAAGATGGTAACCTTATTTATTCCATCCTTACTAAGTTGGGCCCAGCCTACTCTGTATTTGTTTCCACTTTCCATTCTACCAGGGAAGCTTTCATTTGTCAAGGCAAAGACTACAAGCCCCCTTCCTTTGACTCCTTTTGTGATTCCTTAATAAGAGAACAAGAAAAACTCTTACACCTTGGTCTTCTTAATCTTGGAAACTCTTCCACAAAAGCGTTAGCCGCCCAGCAGCAACCAAATTCAAAGAATCCTAAGAAGTCTTATCCTCAAAGGAATGGTCCTAAACCAACTCAGCCTCAAGATGAAAGATCATTTCAGCAAAATGATAAGACCAATAAAAACAAATGGAAGAAGACTGATAGACATTGTAACTTTTGTAATCGAGATGGCCACTTAGAATCTAAATGCTTTAAGAAGATGGAAGCCTTGGAAGCCGCAATGAAGAAACATAACATCCATCTGGAGCCTACTTCAACTTCAACTTCCGGAACGGCATTTTCTGCATGTCATCGTCAATCATCTCAGTCTGGTTATGCATTAAATGTATCTTCTTCTTCTTCTCATTCTCATGAGTGGCTCATTGATTCTGGAGCCTCTTGTCACATGGCCAAA
This sequence comes from Pinus tabuliformis, assembly GCA_031772625.1. Taxonomy (NCBI): domain Eukaryota; kingdom Viridiplantae; phylum Streptophyta; class Pinopsida; order Pinales; family Pinaceae; genus Pinus; species Pinus tabuliformis. The sequence continues at coordinate 1,281,618,813 of CM062809.1, forward strand.
AACCAAGCCATGTTTTCTTCTTTAAATGATTGTAACACCAAAAATATATATGTTGGTGATGATAGATCTCTTAATGTTGTAGGGACTGGAACTGTTCATCTAGACAATGGTCAGTTCAATGATGTATTATGTGTTCCAAACTTATCCTGCAACCTTCTATCTGTCTATCAGATAACTCATTCAGGTGAAGGTAAAATTGTTGAATTTTCACCTCATGATGTTGTAATCAAGGATCTAAAAGATCCTAAACAGATTCTAGCTACTGGTCTTGCTGATGATTCCAAAAGGTTGTATAAGTTTCACAACTTTGGGTCATCCCATCTTCCCTCAGTATTTGTTGCTCATAATGATGAAGTGAGCAAACTTTGGCATGAGCGGTTTGGTCACTTAAACTATCGCTCCCTTCAGCATCTATGTAAAGAAAATATGGTGACAGGTCTTCCTATGGTATCTTGCAAAGATGGTGTTTGTTCCGGATGTGTACTCGGAAAACATCATCGGGACAGTTTTGACAAACGTGCCTCTTGGCACGCCTCAGCCCCTTTACAGCTTGTGCACAGTGATTTATGTGGTCCTCTTCCTGTTGCTTCATTCTCTGGCTGCAAGTACTTCTTAACTTTCATTGATGATTTCTCCAGACGCACTTGGGTATACTTCTTAAAACTCAAGAGCGAAGTATTTACCACCTTTTTGGCCTTCAAAGCATTCGTTGAAAAACAATCTGGACATCAAATTCTTAAGCTAAGAACTGATAATGGTGGAGAATATGTTAAAAATGCATTCATCAACTTTTGCACCGAAAATGGAATTCAAATGCAACATACTGTTCCATACACTCCACAACAAAATGGTGTAGCTGAAAGGAAAAATCGCACCTTAAAGGAAATGGCTAATTGTATGCTGCAATCTAAAGGACTCAGTCTTAGTTTTTGGGCCGAAGCAATTAATTGTGCAAATTATATAATCAATCGCACTCCTACTAAGGTTCTAGAGAATATCACTCCAGAAGAAGCTTGGAGTTCCATTAAACCAGATGTAAGTCACTTTCGTGTGTTTGGAAGTGAAGCATGGGCCCATATTCCAGATGAAAAGCATAAAGCTTTAGAACCTAAGAGTGAGAAATGTACTTTTGTTGGATATTCTGAAGATGTAAAAGGTTATAGACTTATTCCATTTAAGTCCAAAAATGTTATCATTAGAAGAGATGTAAAATTTGATGAAAATAAATCGGCCTGCGAGCCTAGTCCGGCGGATGTGCCACCTCTTCCTATCTCTTCTATCTTTGAAAACATTTCTTCTTCTGATGATGAAAGCGAGGATGATAATCCTTCCCCACCTTCTCAGGATCCTCAACTTCCAAGATGGGTCCGTGCTACTCGGGATGCAGCAGGTGATCTTGCCGGTGATCCTACAGATCAGCGACGTACACGTTCTCAGTTTGAAAGAGCCTCTTCTTTACTGGCTCAAGCTCCAGTAAATCATGATCCTGACACTTTTGCAGAAGCTTCAGGCCATCCACATTGGGAAACAGCTATGAATGAAGAATATCATTCATTGATGACAAATGATACATGGGATCTTGTTCCTCTACCAAAGGGACGCAAACTTGTTAGATGCAAATGGGTTTACAGAACCAAGTATGGACCAGATGGGAAAGTTGATAAACATAAAGCTCGTCTAGTTGCTAAGGGCTTTTCACAGGTTGAAGGCATTGACTACACTGAAACCTTCTCTCCAGTTGCCAAAATGAACTCTATCCGCCTTGTTCTTTCCCTTGCTGCCTCTTTAAAATGGGAAGTCCATCAAATGGATGTTAAATCTGCCTTCTTGCATGGGGACTTGCAGGAAGAAATCTATATGGAACAACCCATTGGCTTCATACAAACAGACTCCAGCCTCGTTTGTCGACTTAAGAAATCCCTTTATGGCCTCAAGCAAGCTCCTCGAGCTTGGTATGCCAAAATGGATAGCTTTCTTTTAGAATCTGGCTTTTCTAGGTGTCATTCTGACAATACTGTCTACACCAAGAAAGTGGGCAACTCTCTCATCATCCTTGTTCTTTATGTTGATGATCTTATTCTTACTGGTAGTGATCCCAACCTTATAAACCATGTGAAGTCCAGCCTTAAAAAGAAATTTGAAATGACAGACTTAGGACACTTACACTATTTTCTCGGTCTTCAAGTCTTGCAATCCCAAGAGGGTATTTTCCTTTCCCAGTCCAAGTATGCTTGTGATATTCTTCGTCATTTTCACATGGAAGACTGTAAGCCAGCCCCTTCTCCCTTTCAGTCTGGAGTCAAACTTTCAGTCTCTTGTACTTCTCCTGAAGTTGATGCTACCTTATACCGTCAACTTGTCGGAAAACTCTTGTATTTAACCCATACTCGTCCTGATCTTTCCTTTGTTGTTGGCCTTGTTGCTCGTTTTATGCAAAACCCCCGTGAAAGTCATTGGAAAGCAGCTAAAAGAATACTTCGTTATGTTCGAGGTACAATACAGTTTGGGATTCATTACAGTGCCAAAGCAGCTCCTCTGTTAGTTGGTTTCACTGATTCTGATTGGGCTGGTGACCTTGATGATCGGAAGTCTACTGCCGGTTATGTCTTCACTCTTGGTTCAGGACCTATTACATGGGCTTGTAAGAAACAGGCTGCCATTTCTCTTTCGTCAGCAGAAGCAGAGTATCGTGGTGCCGTGGAAGCTAGTAAGGAAGCCTTGTGGCTTCGTCAGATCCTATCAGAGTTTGGCTTTGAGCAGCAGCATCCAACCACACTTTGGTGTGATAATCAAAGTGCCATTCAGCTATGCAAAGATCCAGTCCAGCATCAGCGCAGCAAACACATTGAACTACACATGCACTTCATCAGAAAGCTCATTCATGACCATGTTCTTGAAGTGCAATATTGTCCAACGGATGATCAGGTTGCAGACATCTTCACAAAGGCTCTCACAGAGGCGAAGTTCACTAAACTTCGATATATGCTTGGAGTTCAGGAAGTTGTCACTAAGGGGGGATAGGCTCTAGTGCCTCCTTCCTTCTCCTATTGTGTCATATTTGTAAATCCTTCAATCCTATCCCAAGTTGTTCTTAAGGGGGGATGTTAGGATATTCCGACACATAGGATATAGTTAAGTTCAACTTGGTCTAGTATAGAGTTAGGTTAGAGTTAGGTAAAGTGTGTTTCTTTACCGTTGTACATTTTGTAACTTACAATCCGACGGTCACGATATGTAGTGATCCGACGGTTCACTCTCACCTCGGTATTACCGACACTTGATCCGTGGCTTGACACCCGATTGGTCCATGAGTTCTATTTAAAGCGCATGGAGGGTCATTGTTCGGGTAATCTGTGCATGAGAGAAGCTTATGTAAATTTTCATTCTTTGATTAATAAATTGTCTGTACCCACGTTGGGACAGGCCGTGGACTGTTTCCCTCCTTGCACTCTGAGGGTTTTAACCACGTCAAAAATACTGGTGTATTGATTTGAAATCTGGTTGTGAGCGGTGTCCTTTTGGTATTCTTCTGTGGAACTTACCCTGTAAATTAGTACCATATGAGCTGCGAGTCACTCTCCAACATCAATCGCTATTTGAAATTCTTCCTCTAATGCAGAAATACTTTCAAACAAAGACAGTAGTGCACATTTGCATAAAAGCTTCTTTGCCAAAATCAGGATGATTGGTCCAGTTTTATAAAAGAATATGCCTGAAGTACAGTAGCGCAACTTTAGGTTTTAAGTCAAGTACAAAACTTTACGACCCTTTCCAAAACAATGAAAGGGTCTATAAATACTTAATTAAGCTAACTATCTATGAAACTAAAATCCTACTTAATTGGTATCAAATGATCTTGAACATATTCTTCTCAGCAACCTGGCAGTCGGCGGCATGAATCATCAAGTAGGTTGTTTGCCTTTAAACCTGAGCTGACTTATCGCAAGCATCGGCTCCACTTCGGGCGGTCTGTTGAGGCGAGAGTTAAGCTGGGCAGCATAGGTAGCATCCTGAATATCGAGGATAATATACCCGATTGCATCTGTAAGGCATTTGAGGGCGGCTCTTTGACTGTGTGGTTTTACCAAGAAGAACCAATAGGTGTCCCATGTTAAGCTGTTAATTCCAGCAATTAATCTCCCATTTTCCTCTAGATCTGGATAACATGACTGCTCCAATGTTTTCATCGCTGTCAATTTACTTGGAGTGCATTGGGAAATCATGTTTGACAAGTAGAGAGTATTATTAACCAATTCAACCAAATTACTTGTAGTTGATTTGCACCTTGAAATTGCCCTCTCTGCTTTCATTAACTGGGACTGCCATTCTGTAAACAATATATCTTTATGCGACTCTAAAATTCTTGGTAAATTCGTCGCTTGTCCCTGATTAGTATCTTGCCAGTCAAGAAATTGAGCTATCGTTTCTTCAGCTTGATCTAATTCTATTCTAGCCTTTTCTGTTTTTTCACTTATTGATGCCGTCAATTCGCATAGTGGTTCTGCCTGGGTGATTTGTTGACATAAAAGCTTAATCTGTGCTATTAATGTCTTATTTATCTGCAATGCCTCTACTCTGAATTCAGTTATCTGTGGAACGCCCTTTGTCTTCTCAAGCTGTGCTGATAGTTGAGCAATCTGCTCATCTTTTGTTTTTAGCATTTGTTCATTTGCTGCCCTCAGTTGTGCCAAGGCTTCAGACAACTCTTTCTGCTTCTGGATTGCACTATGATCAATTCTTTGTTTCTCTGCCTGCAATTGTTGAGTTAATTGATTATTTATTTGCTGTTGCGTTAACAATTGCTGTTCTGCCTGCTCCGCTTTCTGCTGTGCTTCTGTTAGCTGTGCCTGCAATAAAAAGATTTCCTGGTCTTTTGTTTTTAATAAAAGACTCACCTCTGATGCTTTGTCTATTGTTGCTGCCGAATAGGCTCCGACATATTGTGATAGTTTTGTTAGGTCATCAGAGGGGTCAAATTCCTCCTTCCAAACCACATTGCCCATGACCGTCTATTCTGGGAAAAGGGAAGGTTGATCAGTCCTTCTTCTCTTCCTCTGTCGTTTTACTACAGCTTTATGCCTTGGGCTATAGAAGACATCCAAGGGAGGAATCTCTTCTACCTGCAAAATGATTTGATCGGAGGGGTCCTTTGGTATTATTTCTACTTCCTTTGAACTGGGTAGGCTGCTGGTTCCACTTGGAACCTGTTGTGAAGTGGTTTCCTGTGTGTCTGTTGCTTTCGAAGTTTCGGTGTCCTTTGAACATTCCAGACTACTGATAATAGAATCAAATTGTTGCCATTCCTGGAGCAATTTTGGATCAATATGAGTATCCACATTTACTTCTATGTTGCTCTGTTTCTGCTCTTTAGTCTGGGTCTCCTCCTGCACTTTCTCCTGCTCTTTAGTTTGGGTTTCCTCCTACGCTTTCTCTTGTTCTTTTGTTGTAACCGGAGGTTCCTTTGAATGTTGCTGTTCAGGCTCGCTTGGTTTTGTTGCTGGGGTTGTTGCTAACAGATCTAGAGGCAGAGTTTGCAACCTCTGTTCTCTAAGTCTGTTGAATTCAACCAACCCTTCATCCTGATATTTCATTCTGGCTGGTGATTTAACCTGAAATATTGACTTGGCTGAGGAGAACAGGTCATCGAACATATCTTCTTTATGATCAAACTTTGTCAATTTGGCCCGTTCAAGTGCATTATAGGCGACTTTGTTGGGATCAAATCGCCTATTAGGGAGAGTTCCTAGAGTTAATGATTTTATCTTTGTAGCTTCTTTCTCTGCATGTTTGAAATCATGCAATGTGTAGACACCACATCTCAAAGGAAAAGAGGGCCAGACCTGCTTCTTATTTTTCTTTAGAGTTTGTGTAACTCCTTCGGAGATAATCTGATAGGCTATTTCCCTCGCGAGCAGTTTATCAGGTATGTACAAAGGAAGGACACGAGGTTTGGCTTGGCTACCGAAAATTCTTACATAAGTAAATTTTTCCTCCCCGAACCATCTTCCTATTGATGTCAAATCAATCCCTGCTTGGTAGGAAATCTTGGGAGTAGGTTTATCAAAAATAGAGTAATGAATGGGTAACATAAAGCCATTGTAGACTTGGTATAAATGGTGCTTATAGGAAGTTTTCCATAATTTCTGATGGTATATGTGAATAGGCATGGGGTCTTCTGAAGTCCACTGCCAGCCAAGCACGGGAAATTCAGAATTAAAACACAGGGTGTCTAGTATATAAGCACTGTAGTAGAATGGGGGAATTAACCTTTCAGTAATGCGGGTCTTGTTTCTAAAATCAAGAACAACTGTTGCTAGCTTATCTGACAGTATAGTTGCCCAATCCATTATTTCACTGTTACACGCCGCTTCCATCAAGGGAACCATTTCTATAGTGAAATTAGCGGAATCGTGCAACCCCCACAATCTACACATCATTATCCCAGCATAACAATAAGGAGAACATAGGGAATCAACAGAGTACTTACCAGAAGATTCATGCTTGTGTTTTGCCGGATTTTGTCTCCAATCCCGGATGGGTTCAGATTCAATTTCGTTCTCTTTTCGGAATTTCTCCAAAAACGCCTTGTTGTACTTCTTCTCTGGCACAGGCAAATGATACATTTGCCTCAAATCATTGGCCTGAAATGAACCGAAGATTCTCCCATCTCTGGTGCAGAAAGTTCTATCTGTGATTGGGATTTCCTCAATTGCCCACCTCACTACATCCGTATATGGGAGAATTTGTTCCCGAGCTGCTATCCGATGAAGGAAGGAGTCGGCTAAGTCCTTTAAAGTACCATCAGATTTCCGAGTTGCATCTGCCGTGGCTTGTACTATTGTCACCTCAGGTTCTTCGGCCTCAATCAAATTATAGGTACTTTGCCAAGTAGTTTTTCCGAGACCTGAACATGTAGTATCAGATATCAATCCTTTCTTTTTATTTGCTGGATCAGCGACGACTTGTCCTGTGGCTGGCGCAATGGAAGTGATTGCAGTTTTCTTAGACTTCTTCCCCATTCTGCTTGAATTTTCTGCTTCAGAAGAATTCTGCACAGGAGTGAAAATAAGCGTAACACAGAAAATTGGTAATGAAAACCAAATACGAGCGAGATATATTGATCAATGCACGATGAAGGATTAACTTAAGGTGGCCGCGGATACAATCTGTGAAAAGATTTTTTTAAACTTACTATTTCATTAAATGGCTGTTAAAACCTGCCAATCCTTTAAATGCCCATCATATCGTTTATCGGCCGAATGATTTGTTAAAGCGTGCCTTGAATGTTTTGGCGGTTGAGCGTAGGTAAATCACTGCTTGAAAGATAAGGCTTTTAATACGAATTAATCGTAATATCCCTCTGCCTTAATGGCTTTTTGAAGTTTGCGCTTTTGGCTTTATCGCAATCGGGTGTCGGGGAAGACTTAAATCTTCATATTGACACCTTTTGAATTCCCCGATCGTCGATGGCGATATCGCATCGCATCGGGAGTATGGGCACTTTAAGAAAGCATGGATGGTATATCGCCGATCGCCGATAGCGATATCGCATCGCATCGGGAGTAAAAGGGCTTTTGTTATGCAATCTTTTATCATTGCCGATATCCGATAGCCTATTGCGTGTTGTCGCGCCGGAGAAAACCAATGGGCCTTTAAAGTATGCCTCCTATGTCATTGCGATATGCGATCTTGCGATCGCTTTATCGCAATGATAAAAGATTGATTATTTATATTATAAGACCAAAATTGGTTTGTCAAAAAGGTTTTTTATAATGTTTTCATTTTGTTTTCGGACCTTTTTTGAATAATACAATGTTGATACCAATCAAAACTAAAAGGGACCCATTTCATATGATAGTTTTTGTGAATAAAAATGATATGAAATGGGGGGTTGTTGTAGAGCACAACAGGTCCCTAAGTATGGGTGCAGTGGTTACTTTCTCTTTCAAAACCTCAAGAGCCTCTTGGTATCTATTTGCCCAACAGAATTCTGAGTCCTTGGCCACCAATCCAAACATTGGTGAAACCACTTTGATAAAGTCCTGTATAAACCTCCTATAATATCCAGCTAAGCCCAAGAAACTCCTAACATCCCTCTGCTTTTGAGGAGTAGGGACCCTTTTGATTATGACAATCTTGTTTGGGTCCAGTTATATTCCTTCCTGAGATATTGGATGGCCAAGGATAGCCCCTACATTCATTAAGAATTCACATTTCTCAGGACTAAGTGAGAGGTTCATTTAAATGCACTTCCTTGGGACTTTTCCCAGGTTAGAGAGAGACTCTAGGAAGCCACACCCACAGGGAGTGAAATCATCCATGTAGATATCTACAGAGTCATGGAACAACTAAACAAAGATGCTCATAACTACCCTTTAAAAAGTGGTATGGGTATTACATAAACTGAGAGGGATGACCCTATAAGAAAAAGGTACCCCAAGGACATGTGAATTTAGTCTTGTCTTGATCCTCATGGCTGATTTGGATCTGATTGTAACCACTGAATCCATCTAGGAAAGAGAAGAACTTCTTCCCTACAAGACCATATAAAACTTGATCAATGAAATGAAAAGGGAAATGGTATTTCTTGGTGGCTTTGTTTAGTTCTATGTAATCCACACAGATCCTCCACTTCCCATTCTTATTTGGGACCAAAACTAGAGGGGACATGCACTCATTATCTGAGATGGGGTATATGAACATTGCATCCAACAACAACTCTTCATTTACTATGTCCTTGAGGGTTGGGTTCATTCTCCTTTGAGGTTGTCATACAGGTTTGCATCCCTACTTGATGTAGATGTGATGAGTACAAATCGAAATATGCACTCCTTTTATTTATTTATAGTTCCAAGAAAAAGCATCTAATTGTTCTCTCAACATCTTGCACAACTTCTCTTCTTGGTTGGCTGAGAGAGAGGGGTTAATCTTTAAGGTTCTAGATGGACCAAATTCTACAACTTTGACATGGGCAGGACTTGCATTAACTAAGCATAATTTATTCCAAAGATTACTCTCAGATTCCTTTACAAGCTCAACAAGAGGCATGGTATTGGGGGGTTGGTTCTGGAGGATCTGGTCAATGAGGTCATCTTCATCAGGTTTCCCCCCTCCTATAACAACATCTAGGGTACATATTGGATGGGATGTTGTATGATACACTTCATCTTCCTCCTCCTCTTCTAACCATAGGGGTAAGTCATGCTCAATGGATGAATGAGCAGGAGGGTACAATACCAATTGTTTGGATAAATGCCCATTCTTAATGGTCATGTTCCCGGCCCTACAACTAATGTAAGCATCAACAATGGATAACCATGGCCTTCCCAAGATGAGAGGATAACCATTGAATTTGGTTTTGGGCTGGAGAACCAAGAAGTCAATAGGATACTCCCAGGAGTCAATAGAGACCATTACATCCTCAACAACTCCCTCAAGAGCCACTGTGGATCTATCTACAAGTTGCAACACTGTAGTGGTCTTTCTCAAGGATCCTTGGAGGTTTAGTTTTAGCATGGTTTCTTTAGTCATCACATTGATGGTAGCCCCAAGATCAATTAGGGTGTGAGGGACAATGATGCCATCAATGTGCACATCTACTACTGGACTTCCAGGGTCTAGATATTTTGGACAAATAACTCTCCCCAACATCAAATCAGATAATTGACCAATAACATTGATGGCGGGGGTGTCTATTTTTCTCCTCTTGGAGTGTTTGAAACATTTCTCTTTGATAAGCTTGTTGTAGATGGGAACAACCTTAATAGCTCGGAGGAGGGGTATTTTAACACAAAGATTCTTCAATTCTCCCAGAAGTTTAGTCTCTTTTGAGGTGTGCTGGCTAGGATGGATCAATCTATCAGGAAAAGGAGGTGGATTCACTTGAGGGCTACTCTCTTCTTTTTCCTCTTCAAAATCTTCAGGTGGAGATGGAGGTTGGTTATCTGGAAGCACTATTTTAGATCTGAAGTTGATTTCTTGAATCTCCCCAACATAGACAGAGTAGGATGTCTCTCCACTGTAGAGTTGTTGTGCTTGCTTTTTATTCAGGTTTGGATTGGGTTGAGCAGGAATTTAAGGTTTCTTGGTTGGAGGAGGATGAGTGAGATGTGGATGAGATGGATGTGGATGAAATAAAGCAGGAGGTTGGTTGAGTTGAGGCCTTATTGTGGTCAAACACAACCCCCCATTTTTGACTTTTTTACTTCAAATAATGGGGACGATTTCTATAAATTTTTTGGTTAAACACCTTTTAGGACTTTTATTATCCTACGAGTTTCTTAATTTTTTATTTTCTTTAGATTCTTGTTTTGATTTCTTTGTTGAAATCGATTTTTGGCAAGCTTTCCATCGATACTTATTTCGCCTCATTTGGTCAACTGGTTTGTAAATGACACTCTTTTGAAGTCTAATAATTTATGTCACCTGGGTTAAAAATGCGTAAAATGTACAATATTCCATTTTTGTAATTAAATTAGTTAGATAATGCATTTATTTTAAATATTAACCCCTAGTTAGTTATTATTAACATTTTTCATTTTTTTACTTATACAGCTAAATCATGAAGCATCGAGATTTCAGTGGTTTACTCCAATTTTCAAATAGATTACTAATCTTGAAAACCCAGAGTGTCAAAGTGGCTGTAGTTTATTTTTTATTAATATCAAAGTGACTGTAGTTTAGATAGACAAATTATGCCTTAGATAATTTCATAACTTAACCTCATTAAATAATAATAATAATAATAATATAAAAAAATATATAAAATAAAACTTTATATTACGCGATCGGAGGATCGCATTGGAGTTTTTAATCGCATCGACTTTTTTTAATTGATACATTTTTAAAGAACCCCAATAAACTCATCATCCCGATTTGACGATTGCGAAAAGGACATGGAGGCATTAACTTATGTTTTGTTTGAGTTTCAAAATTACTCATACGTATGAGTAAAGTGGAGTAGTAGTTATAGTTTAATATTAAAATAATATTTAATATTTAATATTTAATTTTAAATTAATTAATATATAATATAATTAATTAAATTACATTAAAATTAATTAGTTAGTTAGATTAATATTAATTAATAAACAATTTATTAAATAATTAGTTTAGTTTATAATTAACAATTAAATTAGAATTAATTATCAAATAATTAGAGTCTAATTTAGGATTAGATGATTTAATTAAAATTTTGATTTTCTAGCCCAACGACAGAATTTCCAGAATTGTGCCAGATTTGACTCATCAACTTTGGAGGCTCATAGATTGAGTTTTAGTTGGCCAAATGAGGCCCAGGATGGCTCATTGGAAAGATAAAATCAAGGAGAACATTTCTGAGGAGGTTTCACTAATATATTTAGTCATTTATTGGGTCTAAAAAGAGGTAGAATATTAAGCTCCAAATTTCTAAACAAAATCAATTTTCTAAGTTTTATTTTCTTCATTTTCATTTGCTCAAGCCTCTTCTAAGTGCATATTCATTCATCAATAATATCTTTGACCAATTAAATCATCACAAAAATCAATAGAAAGCTTGGATTCCCTTTTCAATTGTTTATTTAATTAAATTTGATTAGATTTATTTAATTCCAGATTTGGCATCTTAATTTATTTTGATTTTTTTTTTGCAGAAAAATAGTAGAAGAGATATGTAGAAAAAGATCTCAATCAATGAGAAGGCTCCAGCAATTGAAGATTGAAATTTTTTAGCAAATAAAATTAGATTGGGTAGATTTTTCTTCAACAAACTTTCCTCTCAAAAATACCTTTGAAAATATTATAAATGACAGATTGCAGAATGTAATAAGGGGTTGCTCTCCTCTGCAATTTTGGACTTCTAAAAGCACTTTTGCAATAGGAATTTAGAGTTGTAGAAGGGAGGAGAGAAAAATCTCATATCTGAGGATTATTGATGATTTTTCCTTTGTATCTTGAATTATGTATGATGGGCAGAGTTTGCACTATTGAAACTCTAGTTTTGAAAGTAGAAGTTCAAGCAATGTAAAGGACTGTTGGAGACCAGGGTCAGAGAAACGGATTAAATAAATTGGTATTTCTAATACTACTGTTTCAAATACTAGTTTTATTTTATGATAACAGGAATGTGTCATTTTATTCATATTTTTTCACTTGTGTTGATATGGGTAGTTTGTCTCAATATTGTTATTATGTATCTTAGCTTTTATGGATTAAATTCTGATTTTTGAGTAACTATTTACTCAAAACGCTGTCTTATAAAACTGATTTATTAAATAGTGACATGTTATGAACTATTTCTGCATATTATTGTTTAATTATTAGATTTACTAATTTGATAATCAATATCATTTTTGTGAATTACTTCCCGGAATGTTGTTGGTTTATTATTTTAGTTAAAAGGTCTCAATATGACGTGTTTCGGTATCCACAAATGTCAATTAATTGAACTACTTCGTTAGCTTGATATTAATTAAAAATCAGACATATTTAAATCCTTATCATTTAATTATCTTGCTCTTAGTTGGGTTAGATCTATATCTACCTAATTAAAATAGGATTAATATTAGTTTCTTTTGCTTGCATTATATAATAAATTTGCATTTAGATTAAGTTCTACATTCTTTTAAGTCCTTTTCTCGAAGAGGCAAAATTTTAGTTTTGGCTTGGCTGAATCCAAATCAGCTTAAGGGTCATTCTCTTGCTCGATCAGTAAGAAGAAGTGATCTGATATCCCCGTCTATTGATAGTTAAATATACATCATAAACCAATAGCGATAGGGAGAAGGTAACTGGACCTAGTTAAATCAGTCAGAGCTACTACTCCAAACGGAAAAGAAGCTGCTTTAAGGTTCGGACCGGGTGGTTATCCCCAATGTTGTGGCTGACATTTTTGGCCCTCAACATTTTTGGCGCTAGGAGGGCCTGAAACTTGTTGTCTATTGGAGTCTTTTCAATTTTAACATTTTATTTAAATCATGATGACTCCTCTTAAACTTCCAATTTGGAGTTGTATCCATGGACGAGCATCTTCCAACACTCCACCCAAAGTGGTAAGACTTTTGTCTTAGGTAAAGTTTAATGGTAAGAGAAATTCTTTTGCTTTTAATCATGTCTTTGAATTTATTAAAAAAATTTCAAATTATGATTTTTAAGGAATTGATGAAGGCATCTTATGCAGAATTTTTACTCTCACATTTGTGGCAAAAGCCAGAAAGTGGTGTAGAACTCTTCCAGTTGCCTCAATTCACAGCTGGGATCAATTTGTTACAATTTTCATTTGTAAATTTGACGGTTATGATTATGAATAGGGATGTGATGAAATTGAATATCTACGAAGATTTGAAAATGAGCCTGTTAGAGATTTTAATATTCGATTTCATTTAAATTGTTTAAGATTTAAAGTTGAAGATAAACCTATGGAAGAAGAATCACTAGCTTGGTTTGAGTATATTTGTTCTCTTCTTCCTGTTACTAATCCAAATGAAATTAGTTTAAGATTTGTTCCATCCCCTTCCAACATAAATGAGAATTCCAATATGGATGTGAAAAGAAATTATGATGAAGTGGTCTCATAAAGCTTAGAAAATATTTCTTACCAAATGCAAGAAGACAACATCAATAATTTTGGAGAAGGAGCTGCCTTGAAATCTGAAAGTTACTCTATAGTGAATTCAGAAAATCAAATCACAAATCATCAAGTACAAACATCAATCAAGGTAAATAAGAACACGCAAAATGCTGTACAAATTTATGAATTTTTTCATGATAAGCAAATGCCAAATTCAGAGGACCAAAGCACAATTCTTCAAGAAAGCGCGAGTAGACAAAGGAATGATCTACAATCTGAAATTTACAATGAGCATAATGTACAAGAGTTCTCAAACAGAGACATTTTTAATTGCATTATTTCAGATTCACATTTTTCCCTTTATCCTGATATTTTTAATGATGGTAATTTTTCCCCTCTTGGTATTAATGATATTTCAGAAAATACAAAGGCTGATCTAAATGAAATACCAATTAATTTTTATGAAGATAAAGGAACAATAATTGATCATTCTTTTGCCATTAATGAACATGAAATTCTTGTTCTCCCTTGTTTTGATATATTGGACGAGATAGAAGGGAATTCTAGATAATATTGTGAAGTTGTTTATGATAACTATTTTGGCATTGAGGATGTTGATTTCTATTCTTCTCAAAAGAATCTTCATGATAAAATTCAAATAACATCTGAGAATGAGGAACGTTTCAATTTAGAAATTATTCCAACCAATCATCATTCTAGAGCAACAAATTATCTTCATGATTTCACCATTTTAGAAAACATTCTATTTTATGATTCATATCATGATCAAGCTCTCATTCATACTCATAATCATAATTCTCTTTATAATTCACAAGTTGGAATTGACAATTATTCAAATTCCATTATTCTAGTCAATCCTTGTGAAAAATAAATTATTTTAAAACAATCTCAATTGTGTTGTAACATTAGTTGTACCAATAGTGATTTTATTTTATTTTTTATTTTTCACTTATTTTGTTTAAATTTAGATTTATTTTCTAATTTTATTTTTCAAAATTTTGACACTTTACGTTGGCATATTGAGCACTTTAATAGTGAACACTCAATTGATGCATTGCCCTATTGGGAAATTGAAGTTTCATATTATAATCATGAACATCAAAAGCTATTAATATTTCAATTTCAATCAATGCTAATGTTTTATCAAAAGCTTCTATCTTCTCAAAGGCAATGTCAACAAGAGAATGTATTTTTACAATTTGGCCAACAATCCAATTCAATTAATAATCTTCCATTATATCTAACAGATTTCCATCCATTTTTCATTAACTCATTTGAAAAATATTTGGAAAGTTTTCCTTCAAGGAAGATTGTTAATAGTTTAACATTTGTAAATAACACTAACAATTTTTTTTCAGGCCTTTGGATCTAAAAGCTCAACTCCACAATCTAGCCTATTATCTTCTCTTTTCAAACCTTTCCAATCATTAATAGAAATCCATCCAAATTTCTATGATCCAATTGGTATTCAATTGGAAAGGAAATTTCAAGAGAAGAAAATTTTAATTAAGTTGCTAACAATAACTATGAATTCTACTTACAGATTTACTTTTCTTAGTTCAATTATATTTGTATTTTTATTACTAACATTTGAACTGTGTGCATATAAAGGAATTAAAATGAGAGGATGGTTACACTGGAAATATGAGTATACCTAACCATTTTCCTGCATATGGTTAGAATAGGAGTAGAATTAATGTAGTTAATTTATTTTCAATAGTTCTGCAGATATAAATAAAGCAAAGCAATCAACCCTTCTCATACATGTTCAGTGAAACATTTTCTCCTCATCAGAAACTTTTTGATTCTTGCTTCCCATTTTTAAATAAAAATCTATTGCAACAATGCCTCTACTCATGACTATATCTTTGCCTATTTTGAATAATGTCTTGACTAAATTCAATTGAGTTTGCACTTGGCACCGATCACCTCAAAGCCACTTTTCTTTATTTTGAGATTTCCTTCTAAGATTTTCTTTTGAAATTTATATATTGAAGGTTTTGATGATAAAAAGCTTTTTGACATCATTATTCCGTGAAAAATATAACTGTCGGCGTTCAAAAGCTTATTACCAATTTGATTATTATTAATTAGTCTAACTTTTCACTATAATCACATGAAGCTTATGTTATTTTCCTCGAAATTGGTTAAAATGACCTTAAGGGTGTCCATGCTATTATGTGCACACATTTGAATCTGTAATTATATTATTTCATAATTAGCGGCTTTATCCCATTCCGATCTTTAATTTATTATCTAATGTTGCAATACACATCATATTTATTTACTAAAGGCATTGTTGAATAGTCACTATAATAATACAGATTTTTCTCAAGTTAATTCGGAATGAGCAGAGGTAATAAATTGCAGTTGCAATTCAAAAGGGAGCATATTCTCATTTACATTTCTAATGGATTCTATGAATTTCAAATTTTCTGAACATGAATAATTGATTTCCTTCAGCTTGATTGCCCACTCTAATTTAGAATAAATAATGAGATGATTTTGAACAAAGTCAGAATTTTGATAAATCGAAGGAAGAATTTGAAGATTCATGAGGTAAAATCTACAGACAATTTCCTTCCAGGTACGCATTTACAAGTTCATTTTCATCTATTATTAGTTTATCTTTTCCTTAGTTTATTTTTTATTCTTGTTCTGTTTTATTTGCAGGTTTTCATTTGTTTTCGAAACTTGAAGTAAGCAGCAAACCCATTTCAAATTTGCAATAGGTTCAGGGAAATTTTATTTGTTGTTCATTAGAATTTGAGCATTCTTTAACTTTGCTTTCATTCATTAGAAAACCCAATAGAAAATTTAAAACAGTATCGCAAGATTCATATCAGAAACATTTCAACTTGATTTTCATATTGCTGATACTACAGTGAATATATATTTGCAATATTCCCATCCCGCTCATCTTCGTCAATTATTTCATTCCGATATCGCATCATCCATATCACAACCATTTGTATCGTAATATTTCATCGGAAGTAGCTCTTAGCATTTTCTGATAACAAATTGCTGATGCAAGACCTCTGATGTGTTACCTCACTCATTCTCTCATAAAATGCCATATCGCATTTTGCATATCAGAGGTTTTCAGTTGAATATACTTCCATTATCTTGAATCACCGATCTCCGATAATCGACTTCGTCAATATTGCGATGTCCACACAATTCCGGACCCAATATGAAATTTAAATCAAGTTCATAAAAAATATCGCGTCCATTCAATTGCGATAATGATAGGGGCATAAGTTTAAAAGTACTGATGTCTCGGATGCGATATGATATTAAAATTTCATAATAAATTTATCGGGTCCATTCTTCATCGCATATCGGCGTATCAAAAATATTATATCCTATACTTAAGTTTGCCGATCTTCGATTTCTTTTGAGGTCCAAGGCGGGTCCCACCTAAGAGTCACGTCATTCATCGCATTCTCACTATCGCAAGAATCATATTGGAATTTCCGACATGACTATTTTTCGATATTCTGATATACCGATATCGCAATTACTTCATCGCATTTTTATTTATGTTCATATCACAATTCCGAAATCGGCAATGTGCGATGTGGGAAGTACAAATCACGACATGAGTATTCCCCGATCTTCGATATGACATTTCTTCAATATTGTGATCGCTCCATCTCATCAGATGTATTCTCATCGCATGTTCTTATATCGCCAATTTGCCATTGCAACTTCCGATGCGATAGACTCCAACACATGCCTCTATGCCATTAACATTTAATCGATATATGACATATCAACAAAGGTGAAATTTCGCAGGTTAAACTTTAAGCATGGTGAAGAAACATGCAATGCGAATCATCCGATAAGGTGTTGTGTTATTTTAAAAATCAATCTTGGGTAACCGCTATAGTACTAAAGCAATTGATGACAAATTTGCAGCATATTTAAATCATTCCAATTTCTCATATATCTCAATTTAAAATATATAATTCCATAATTAAATATGAAATTCAAGACCTTTCTATCTTCACATTTAAATTTCATTATCTTGGATTTGGTCTTAATTCTGAACAATTTATAAAAATCATGGAGTTTATATGAAACTTATAATATTTTGAGAACATTCATCACTGCATATTCTCATTCTCATTTCTGATGCATTTGTTTTAATTTTGATTCCCTTGAACACAAAACATTCTCTTTTTTATATTTTACTGCTTGCTTTAGTTTAAATAAAATAAATAATGATTTTGGGTTATAAGATTTTGGTTAGTTTGACTTCATGTTTTTTATTTTCACTAAAAAAAAGAAGTCAATTAATATTGAAGAAATTGATACCTCTCAGGTAAGATCAAATGCAATTATCCAATGGCAAGATTGATATACCCACTTTCATTAATTTCCATTTCGTTACTTTAGTTTCAGTTTTGTTTTTAAAATTTTGTTGATATATAAATCTGTTTTGCAACTCTTCATAAAAGCTTTCAATCCTCCGCCAGATCATATTTTGAAGTCCTATACTCTTTTCCTGGTTTTATTGCAAGAAGCAACGATAATCCTCGTTGAAACAACTACACTAGGAAGTTTCTGAACTTTTAGTTTGTTTCATTAAGAATTTCTTTTATTAGAAAATGATTAAGATGATGCTTTGAAACAAGAAGATTGACATCAGACATAAATTTTTCATTGCGGTTGAATTTTTATCATCACTGCTATCTGAAGCCTAAAACGTTTATAACCATGCAAGGTCAAATTTATCTAAATCGTGGCATAAGAAGGAATGGTTACATGATTATTTTCTTTTTCTTCATCTTGTCGAGACATTGGTATAAACAATCTTGTTAGATTTTATCTTTTAAAACTAGGATTTTCCTTTCACTTTTCAACTTCTTTCATTTTTATTTTTGTTTGTTGATTTCTTTTCTCACTTTAGCTTAAGAATTTTTTTTTCCTTTTGTTTTCAGTTTTATTTTGGTGACTACCATGATTTATATGGAAGGCCTTATTGTTACCTGATAGTGGTCGGCATACACAGGGAAAAATTGTTAATAATCTACTATTGGCTTTTTCTTAAATCTCTTAATAAAGATTGTTTTTCTTATGATAAAGGTAGACATACTTAGGGAAGAGATTACAAAACAAGAGAAGTTGGCAGAGTATCATAAAATCTGAGAAATTTCTTTGTCATTAAAATTGTAATTATTTTGAGATTTCAATATTTTATTAAGATATTTCAAAATTCTATTATCAGTCAAGAAAAGTTATTTTTAACCAAGTAAAGACACTTTACAACACAACACCTTTAACTGCGAAATTGTCATTCTTAACTCTTAAGGAGTCAATAATTCTCCCAGCCCCAAAAAGTCTTATTTTTCTAAAGTAATCCAAAAATAAATTTAAAACTTAAAAGATAAGAGGTCTCATCATGAGCCTGCTTACCATGATCATAGGGGAAAAATACGCTGACATTACCAACACTGCTAAACAAACCAGGGTAATGGCTTATGATTGCAAACAACTATAAGACGAGGGGTTTCATCACGAGCCAACTTGGTCAGTCCAATTATAACCAGTGAATGGCATTGTCAACTATATGGCTACCAAACCAGGACAATGGCTTTTAAGAACTAAAAAATAAAAAACAAATACAAAGAAAATAAACATATATAAATGGATTTATCTTTAGGTCAATAATTTTTAAAAAGATGGAATTCTGAATCATTGATGATTAAAAGGTAACCCTGTCGAGACTATAGATGTTTGCTGGCAGCAGTGGCTCTACTTGTGACAAATGAGTATATTTTAAAAGCTAAGCTGTAAAGTGACCCCTGCTTTATCTCTACAACTAATTAAGGACTGATATAGAGTTTTGAAATATTTTAATTTATGA
Organism: Pinus tabuliformis; assembly: GCA_031772625.1. Taxonomy (NCBI): domain Eukaryota; kingdom Viridiplantae; phylum Streptophyta; class Pinopsida; order Pinales; family Pinaceae; genus Pinus; species Pinus tabuliformis. The sequence continues at coordinate 1,281,638,255 of CM062809.1, forward strand.
GGAATTTTAAGAAAATTACAATAAGATGATTTTTGCTTTTATTCAGATTAATGAACCTAGTCAAGCATTCCAAAAATAATTTTCTCTTCTTTAATTATTTTTACTTTAATTTTAGGAAAATATCATTCATATAAAATAGAGATAACTGGTTCTTCTCCCATGTGTCGCCATTGTAGTGGTAAAACAAAACCCGCCATTTTTGACTTGTTTACTTCAAATAATGGGGACCCTTTCTATAAAATTTTTGGTTAAACGCCTTTTAGGACTTTTATTATCCTACGATTTTCTTAATTTTTCATTTTCTTTAGATTCTTGTTTTGATTGCTTTGTTGAAATCGATTTTTGGCAAGCTTCCCATTAATACTTATTTTGCCTCATTTGGTCAACTGGTTTGTAAATTACACTCTTTTGAAGTCTAATCATTTATGTCCCCTGGGTTAAAAATGCGTAAAATGTACAATATTCTATTTTTGTAATTAAATTAGTTCTATAATGCATTTATTTTAAATATTAACCCCTAATTAGTTATTACTAACATTTTTCATTTTTTTACTTATACAGCGAAATCATGAAGCATCAGGATTTCAGTTATTTACTCCAATTTTCAAATAGATTACTAATCTCGAAAACCCAGAATGTCAAAGTGGCTGCAGTCTATTTTTTATTAATATCAAAGTAGCTATAGTTTAGATAGGCAAATTATGCCTTAAGTGTTGCATCAGATTTTTTTAATTGATACATTTTAAAAAAACCCCAATAAACTCATTATCCCGATTTGTCGATTGCGAAAAGGGCATGGAGGCATTAACTTATGTTTTGTTTGAGTTTCAAATTACTCATATGAATGAGCAAAGTGGAGTAGTAGTTATAGTTTAATATTAAAATAAGATTTAATATTTAATATTTAATTTTAAATTAATTAAATTAACTAATATATAATATAATTTTTTTAAATTAAATTAAAATTAATTAGTTAGTTAGATTAATATTAATTAATAAACAATTTATTAAATAATTAGTTTAGTTTATAATTAACAATTAAATTAGAATTAATTATTAGATAATTAGAGTCTAATTTAGGATTAGATCTTTTAATTAAAATTCTGATTTTCTAGCTCAGCAACAGAATTTCCAAAATTGTGCCAGATTTGACTCATCAACTTTGGAGGCTCATAGATTGAGTTTTACTTGGCCAAATGAGGCCCAGGACGGCTCATTGGAAAGATAAAATCAAGGAGAACATTTCTGAGGAGGTTTCACTAACAGATTTAGTCATTTATTAGGTCTAAAAATAGGCAGAAGATCAAGCTCCGAATTTCTAAACAAAATCAATTTTCTGAGTTTTATTTTCTTCATTTTCATTTGCCCAAGCCTCTTCTAAGTGCAGATTCATTCATTAATAATATCTTTGGCCAATTAAATCATCACAGAAATCAATATAAAACTTGGATTTCCTTTTCAATTGTTTATTTAATTAAATTTAATTAGATTTGTTTAATTCTAGATTTGACATTTTAATTTATTTTTATTTCTTTTTGCAGAAAAACAATAGAAGAAATATGGAGAAAAAGATCTCAATCAATGAGAAGGCTTCAGCAATTGAAGATTGGAATTTTTAGGCAAATAAAATCAGATTGGGTAGATTTTTCTTCAACAAACTTTCCTCTCAAAAATACCTTTGAAAATATTATAAATGATAGATTGCAGAATGTAATAAGGGGCTGCTCTCCTCTGCGATTTTGGGACTTCTAAAATCACTTTTGCAATAGGAATTTAGAGTTGTACGAGGGAGGAGAGAAAAATCTCAGATCTGAGGATTATTGAGGATTTTTCCTTTGTATCTTGAATTATGTATGATGGGCAGAGTTTGCACTATTGAAGCTCTAGTTTTGAAAGCAGAAATTCAAACAATGTAAAGGACTGTTGGAGACCACGGTCAAAGAAATGGATTAAATAAATTGGTATTTCTAATGCTACTGTTTCAAATACTAGTTTAATTTTATGATAACAGGAATGTGTTATTTTATTCATATTTTTTCACTTATGTTGATATGGGTAATTTGTCTCAATATTGTTATTATTTATTTATGCTCTTATGGATTAAATTCTGATTTTTGAGTAACAATTTACTTAGAAATCTGTCTTATAAAACTGATTTATTAAATAGTGACGTTTTATGAACTATTTCTGCATATTATTGTTTAATTATTGGATTTACTAATTTGATAATCAATATCATTTTTGTGAATTACTTCCTGGAATGTTGTTGGTTTATTATTTCAGTTAAGAGGTCTCAATAGGATGTGTTTCGGTATCCACAAATGTCAGTTAATTGAGCTGCTTCGTTAGCTTGATACTAATTAAAAATCAGACATATTTAAATCCTTATCATTTAATTATCTTGCTTTTAGTTGGGTTAGATCTATATCTACCTAATTAAGATAGGATTAAGATTAGTTTCTTTTGCTTGCATTATAGAATAAGTTTGCATTTAGATTAAGTTCTACATTCTTTTAAGTCCTCTTCTCAAAGAGGCAAAATTTTAGTTGTGGCTTGGCTGAACCCAAATCAACTTAAGGGTCATTCTTTTGCTCGATCAGCAAGAAGAAGTGATCTGATATCCCTGTCTATTGGTAGTTAGAGATGCATCATAAACTAATAGCGATAGGGAGAAGGCAACTGGACCTAGTTAAACCAGTCAGAGCCACTACTCCAAACGGAAAAGGAGCTGCTTTAAGGTCCAGACCGGGTGGTTATCCCCAATGTTGAGGCAAACATTTTTGGCCCTCAACAAGCCTCCACCCTTGTGATGGGTTATTCCATTAAGGATGTTGAGAAGAATATGGCTGAAATGGTTGATTAACAGGTTGGGGAGGATATTGAGAAGAATAAGGCCAAGAAGGAGGTGTGGACCATGATGGATGAGTGGAAGAGTACCAGGGTGGAAAGGGTGTATTTTGGTTGGGATGGTAATAAGAGTAAGATGAACCTTGCAAGCCCTGCTAGTATGGCTGAGGTCCTTGAGGCCTCCTTTGATTTATAAAATAGAGTTTATCAGATCTACCTTCTACCCCTTGGTATACATCTTTTAACCCAGGAAAAGAAGGACATTTATCTGTGGCATGGTTTTCCTCACAGACTGAGAACACCTCTATGGCATTTAATGGGCATTCATTTTTGTGGTGCCTTTTAGTGCATTTAGGGCATAAAATAACTAAGGTTCTCTCTGCTTCCTCTTGTCTCCTCTTCATCTGCATGGTATCCATTTGTGAAGAAAAGGTTTGCAACATTTCACTTTTAAAGTCCTCCAACATGTTTCCAATTTCATTCTTGGTGGATATTGTGGAAGGAGAGGAACTGACCAAGGCTCGACTAGCCCTACCTTTCTTCCTAGCAACCCTAGAGTGGTTTTTGAAAACTATTTTGATGTCTTCATAAGATAACTGATAGATGTCTCCCCTAGACAACATGTTGAGGGTTTTCAGCATGTCCTCCCCGATCCCTCAGAGAAGAACTAACTTGAGTGATTAAGAATCAAGGATGGATCTGTCCCTTCTATAACTGAGCTGAAATCTCTCCTCATAGTCTTTTCGTCAGGTCCAAGAGTCATTCTAAATATTTCTTCTTTGGTTTCTTTGGACCTACACTAGTCCCTGTACTTTTTATTAAAGGCCTGTTTCATTTGAGCCTAGGTAGTGATGGTATCCCTAGGCAGATCCCTAAACCAACGAAGGCTACATCCTCAAGGATAGACGGGAATAACTTCAACTTATGGTCATCAAAGGCATAGAGATAGGTCCTACAAACAACAACAAATTTAAACATAAAAGTATCAGTATCCTCAGAGGTTAAGCCATGGAAGTGAGGGAGGGTTGTAGGGCTAATATTCTTCATTGTAGCCTCTCCATTAGTTTATTTGATAGGGAAAACCTCATCATTCCTGTTTTCAACCATGGTTTGGGTAGGTGAAATGGGTTATTATTCTTCCCTAATAGGTTATTCAAAGATCTAAGGTTGTTTACCTTAAGGGTCTTCTAACTCCCCTGTCGTCAGAGAGGGAAGCTAACAGTTACTGAAGAAGAGTGAAAGTTGACTGTTTGAAGGTGTGGGGGTGTTTGGTAAGAATTTTTGGGTATCTCTATTCCTATGAGGCATGAAAGAAAAATGTTCTTCTTTTATGTGATTTTTTTCAAAACTAAATGCAAAACAAAAAGTAATGCTTAAGAATAAATAACATCTACCTAGACACCTCCCCGGAAACGACGCCAAAAATTGGTGGCCTTGGTATTGCACCAAGAATGCTGCAATTCCCAAGGGCTCCTCAACTCTATTTATCAACTCGGGGTTCATACAAACTTTGAGGTGAGAGTGCTATATAGATAGTAGATGGAATTCTACTCATGCCACCCTTAACTAGGACATTTGATCAATAGTACTCCAAGACCATTCTTATACCGAATTAGGAAGAAATTAACTACTGAAAGTGAAATTCAGAATCTAACTCTAATGTCAAAGGTAAATGCTTTTCAAACTCTAACTTGTAGATGCTACCAACTTGTAAATGCTACTGAATCAATTCATGAAAGAACACAAGAGCTATACTACCTGTAGATAGGAATCTGCAATATTTTTCAATAAACCATCTAGCTATCAAATTCACTTGTAAACATGATATTATCCTACCAAATCATAACTCAAGATTTCATGCATCATCTATCTAATTCACACTTGCATATAAATCAATTTTCTACTTGTGCTAAATATGTGATAAAGAAGCTAATGCTATTCTATCTTGCAGTGAAGGAAAAATGATGGTTGGAATGGCCTAGGTGTTGCCCTTGATCATGGAGTCCAAGCTGGGGGTCAACCTACTCCTAAACTAAGTCAAACTTGCATCACAGGTCAAAATAGGGGGTAAAAGTGGTGCTACAGGAACCCTGTATTGCTACAAGAAGGCCTGTAATGCTATAGGAAGGCTATCGAGAGGGTTTGGAAGGTAGGAATGATGAAATCAAGGGATGGAAAGGTGGATGGAGGTTGTGGTAGATGGATTAAAGGTGGTCAACACCCATATGGAAGCTCAACACCTCAGGAAGGCTTCTTTTGGACTAAGAGGGCTGCGCACGGTGACTTAAGAGAAGGAGCTTACGAACAAAATTTGTGATTCATAAAAGAGGGTGAAGAAGGCCTGGATGGAGATGGTTGAAAGGCCCCTCGGCTACAAATCAAACAATCTTTCAAGATCACATGCACATGCTCTATTATAATTTACAAAATAACATAACCAATGGTGGAAAAGATGAGTTGAATTTAAACACTACCTAATTTATGCCAAAAATTATGATCTAGGCAATGAATCAACTTCTAAGCTATAACAAACATATGAAAAACAAGATAACTAATATAGACCTTCTTCCAAGAAATCATAAACATATCAATTTTTGCCTTTGATTGTTGATTTCTCTATTCATGCTCCCATGAGAGAGATGAGATAAAGGTAGAAATCATATGCTTTTTGAGGAATTATATTCTAATAAAATGCAAAAAACTAACAAACATTCTAAGCTAAAAATAAATACCAATACATAAGAGGGACCTAAGCCACTGGGGTTGGGCCCAAACCCAAGAGCCTCGTCCCTATGAAACTAACTTAGTGATGGATCAATAATAAACTTCTCATTATCATTGCATCAATGTCAAATACATCACATAACAAGTCAAAATTAACAGTATCAAGTGCTTGAGCTCAATAACCTCTTAGTTGAAAACAAAGTTTGAATCCTAATGAACTCTTTGGAATGTTTATTTATAAAGTAGTGTAGCTACCAAAAATTCCTTAGAAAATAGGGATTTTTTCCTCCCAAAACTAGAGAAAGGTGGATCTAGATCTCCTTGAACTGCACTTGCTTGACTACCAATGACCTCGAGCTTATGAGAGAGAAAGTGGTGATTTTGGCTGATTGAGGGAGTTAAGGAGGTGGAAAACCTCCTATAATATCTCCCTGTTGTCTACTTTGAGCTCTTGCATTGAAATTATCTCAAAATTGCTCCATTTCCTACATTTAAACCATATTAGGCCACATGACATAGCAAAACATCTTTTACCCCTCTCACTAAGCATAATATAACAAAAATTGTAAATAAATGTGATAAAGAGATAGTTCTAAAGCTGGAGGATGGCATTATGACCCTTATGATATACCTATTGATGAGCCTCATCAAATATCAACCCCTATCTCTTGGCCAAACAAGAAGAACAATTGTGAAATGTACTGAGGCAACACCTGGATGCTTTTGCTTGGGATTATAAGGAAATGAAAGGTTTGCATCCCTCAGTTTGTACTCATCATATTTACATCAAAGAGGGATGTAAGCCTATGTGCCAACCCCAGAGAAGGATGAACCCAACTCTTAAGGACATTGTGAAAGAATAATTACAAAATCTACTGGATGCAGGGTTCATATACCCCATTTCAGATAGTGAGTGGGTGTCACCTCTTGTTTTAGTTCCCAAGAAGAATGGGAAATGGAGAATATGTGTTGATTACTGGGAGCTTAACAAGGCTACAAAGAAGGACAATTTTCCTTTGCCCTTCTTTGACCAAGTCCTAGATGGACTTGAAGGAAATAAATTATTCTCTTTCCTGGATGGATTTAGTGGATTCAAATTAGCCCTGAAGACCAAGATAAGACCACATTTACATGTCCTTGGGGTACCTTTTCCTATATAGTTCTTCCATTCGGTCTATGCAATGCCCTTGCTAACTTTCATAGGGAATTTCTGAGTATTTTTTCTGAGCTTGTTCATGACTCGGTTGATATATACATGGATGATTTCACTCCTTATGGATGTGACTTCCAGGAATCTCTTTCCAATTTGTGCAAAGTCTTGAAGAAATGTATTGAAATGAATCTCTCATTGAGCCCTGAGAAATGTGATTTTTTGATGAATGCAGGGACTATCCTTGGCCATTCCATATCCAAGGAAGGAATACAAGTTGACCCAAACAAGATTTCCATCATCAAAATGGTCCCTATCCCTCAAAATCAAAGAGATGTTAGGAGTTTCCTTAGATTAGCTGGGTATTATAGAAGGTTCATTAAATATTTTAGAAAACTGGCTTCACCCTTGTTTGGACTATTAGCTAAAGATTCAGATTTTTGTTGGACAAACAACTGTCAAGAAGCCTTTGAAATACTAAAAGAAAATTTGATCACTGCACACATCCTCAGGGGTCTCAAATGGTCATTACCTTTCCATATACACACATATGCCTCAGAAAAAGCTGTGGGGAATGCCTTAGGACAAATGGAAGAAAAATTGCCTTATGTTATCTATTTCATTAGTAAAAATCTCTCTAAAGCTGAGAGGAATTATACTGTCACTGAAAAAAACTCTTATCTGTAGTACATTATTTAAACAAGTTTAGCCATTATATCATTGGTTATCAAACTTTGGTTCACAATGATCATGCAACCATTAAGTATTTAATGAATAAACCCAATGTTAATAGTAGGTTAATTAGATGGTTGTTATTATTGCAACAATTTGATTTGACTATTGTTGATAAACCAAGGAAAGAGAATGTGACTGCAAGTTTCTTGTCAAGAATAAACCTGCCTGTAGAAAGGGAAGAAATGATAGATGATTGACTTCCAGTTGAACATCTCTTTGCCATTTTAGTGCTTTCACCTTGGATTGATGATATATCCAACTATTTGGTTGCTTCGAGGTTCCCTCCTAACTTATCCTCCAGAGAGAAAAGCAATATTATTAGGAAGAGTGCCCAATTCACCTGGATTGGGGGAAACCTTTTTAGATTGGGGCTAGATGAAATCCCGAGAAGATGTGTGAGCGAGGAAGAGGTATTTGACATCCTCTCTACATGCAATGATGGACCCTATGTGGGCCACTTTGTTTCTAATAGGACAACCTTCAAAGTTTTACAATTGGGTTATTATTCGCCCACTTTACATCAGGATGCTAGGAGGTACACCACCAGGTGTGATCAATGTAAAAGAATGGGTAAGCTAACACCCAAGGATGAAATTCCCTTATAACCTCAAGTGACTCTAGAGCCATTGGAAAATTGGGGCATGGATTTAATTTGACCTATTGAACCCCCATCAAGACAAAATAGGTAAATCATTGTATGCACATTTTACTTGAACAAATGGGATGAAACAAAAGCAGTAAAGACAAAAACTGAGTAGAAGGTGGCCAATTTTCTAAGGGAGAAAATATTCTATAAATTTGGTTTTCCAAGGGAAATAGTCACTAATCAAGGAAAACAATTTACATCAAGTTCGATTGAAGACCTTATGAAGCAACACCACATCAAGCACATGACATATACTGCCTATCACCCTTAAGAAAATGGGTAGGTGGATGTCACCACATTGGAGAACTTGCTTACCAAGGTTATTAGCAATAACAAAAAATATTGGGCGGACAGACTTGTGGAAACCACTTGGGCCTACAACACCACTTGGAATACCACCATTGGACTCACTCCATTTGAGCTGGTCTATAGGAAGAAGGTCCTATTGTCTATTGCATTTGGGTACAACACCTTGAGGATGGAAGCTCAGTTATATTTGAATCTCACTACAACAAAATAGGAAAGGCAACTCCAACTTAATAGTTTAGATGAATCTAGAATGAAAGCTCCCCTACACACTGAGGTAATTGATGATCCCCAAAAATGGACAATTATTTGGGCTCATTCAACCTCCTAATTTGACTTAATCCACCATTCTCATTAGTTTATTGCATGTTTTTGATTATTTTTATGTTAATAGAGTGAATTTGGTTAGTCATTATGCCAACAAGTCTAATGGATGCTTTGTGTAGCATTTTTGGTCCACTTGGAGACAAAATTGAAGGTCTTAATGAGCACTTGGTAGCCAAATTCGTGGGAGAACAAGCTAGAGGATTTGTAGGAAGGTGTCCCCCTCATTTATGGGCCCTTACCTCGAATTCTCCACCATCAGCTCGGAGTTCAAGGGCCACCGAATCAATCAGCACAAGGGCAGCCAAGCAAGTCAAGTAGGACTGCTGTTAACTCCAAGTTTTGGGCAGCCGAGTCCCTAAAGTTTAGGAGGACTGTTGGGTCCTCAATTTGTATAAATAAGAAGGCTTAGGGCCTCGTTTTGGTTAGCCAGTTAGTCATTTTATTAGCCAGTGGATGTTAGCTAGTTAGCCAGTAGATAGTAGCTAGTAGTTAGTCATTTCATAGCCTTGTTGTAGTCATTTTGTAATTCGATTTGTATGCAATAGATTAGCTTTGCTTTCAGCTCATTCTCAAGCTCTCCTTGTGGACAGTTTTGATGTAACTCTTCATTTCTTGATCAATAAAGATGAATCCAGCTTTGCACCAGCTCTAAATCTCTCTTTGGAGGCTGTAGCTCTTGGGGTTGGGCCCATCTCAAGCGCCCAGTACCTCCTTTGTTTATCTTTATGTGTTTTGCTGAGTTCTTAAAATAAAATCTGCTATCTAGATTTAGATCTTTCTTTGTTATTTAGATTTCTTTTGATGGTTAAAGTAGCTTTTTATGTTTGGAATAGAGTGGTAGGATTTAGTCATGCATTCAGATCTTTTGGACTGTTCTTGCTCACGTGTTGTACATGGTTTCCTTGCAAATAAAGCTGCTGTCCATTCTTGTTACTGTTAGCTAGATCATATTAGGGTAGCATAACTAGATCTTTGTTTTCTTGCATGTCTTTGTTTGTTTAGTTTGAAAAACCACTTGCAGAGTACCTGTTATCCTTCCTTACCTGCCCATACTCCATCCAACCTACCTGCTTCATCCTTCACTTATAAACCTTACCTTACATTTGCCTCATCCGCTTACTTTGCCATGATTCTCATCTTCTTGTGCAACATCGCTTCATCCATCCTTGAACAAATCCAATCGCTCCTTAGCCTCATCCACCAAGTTCTAGACCTCTTCACACCCCTATTTCACCTCCATACTCATTCCTCCATCTTTTTCCCTCCATCCATGCTCCAAAATCCCATTTCGAAACATCCTGTAGAAGAATTACAGAACATCCTGTAGAAACCCCTGCAGACTTCCTGTAGAAGTTCATAAACACGGTTGCATGGCATCCAGACTTTGTGGAACTCTCGGAAAGAATGTTAGGGATCCCTTAGACCCTCTCTGTACCTTCCTGACCTCTTCCATGCATTTCTCCTCCTTGATCCACCTCTGCACAGTGAAAAGCCAGTTAAAAGCACATGCATGATAATGCTAATAACTTAATCAAAAATACAAAAAGATGTTTTCTTCAGATAGTGATAACTTAGACACATGCATTTTACCTTCCTAGAAGTAATGGCATCTATTTTCGTAGTTTGCATTCTCTCCTTTGCATCAGTAGGACTAGCTGGTAGAATTAGGGTTTGCTAGGGTTTGCGTTTCTTTTTGGCTTTCAGTTTCTTTTTGCAATTAGATTAGCTTCTTTCGAGTTAGCTTTCATCCATCAATTAAAAAACTTCTTCTAAGAGCTCATAGAAGTTGGCTTAAGCTCCTAGCGGACTTGTGCCAGCTGACCAAGTGACAGCTGCGGCAAGAGCTAGTACTTGTGCATACAACACCGTCGCTTCCAAGTTTGTTACGAACTACTGGGTTGATAAAATTAAAGAAGGGAGTTCCAGGAGTTGTAGCATTATTGCTACAATACTGGAGCCCACCATCTTTTTGGCGCCGTTGCCGGGGAAGCGTCAGAGTATTGGTGATTGTCGCTTTTCTTCTATTTTCCACTACAATCTTCTGCTAAGTAGTTTATTTCATTTCCATTATGCAATTTCGTTTATGCAAAAGTAGATTAGCATTTCCCGCTTTCATAGATTAGCATTTCTCGCTTTCATAGATTAGCATTTCAATTCTGCAATTTCATTTCTGCAAGCGTAGATTAGCATTTCAATTCCGCAAGCGTAGCCTAGCATTTCATTCCTGCAATTTCATTTGAGCAAAATAGATTAGTCCTTTCCTGCTTTCATTTCAATTCCGCATTTTCATTTTAGCAAGATAGTTAGTTGCAGTTCAATCTATTTCAGTTTTGCATGTAGAAGTAGAAAAAAGAAAAAATCAACCAAAAAGATTTCATTTCATGTCTTGTAGGAGTAGAGATAAGTTAGAAAAATGATTGCACAACACCCCCACTGCTTCACACAGCCAACGTTCTCTCTTCTTCGATGGTTGTGATTAAAGAACCCCTGGGTGGACATCAAGGCATATTTAAAGAACCTCTAGGGGAGAAGAAGAAGAAAACATTCCTCTGGAGCAAATGGCTACAAGTAGAAATGTTGGGAGCAACATCTTGTCCAAAGATGAATTTGAAAATTAGATCAAAGATTTCAAGAGTGATATGAGGCAGTTTCTTGCCATGCAACTGGATACCTTGCGGATCCAACAGAAGCAAGAGGAAGCCAAGAGGGCTTTCGTCATTTTTTGTCCTAGGTGCACTAGAAAGCATCCTAGGAACGAATGTCCATTGTACTCCATAGAAGTGTGTTTTGTCTGTGAAGCATACCATCCTACAGATCAGTGCCCTTCCTTACCCAGATTCAAAGCTGCATATCAGAGAGCCAAAGGAGCCACTGAATCACTCTATTACATGAACCAAAGTTGGCCGCATGGACCTAGATCTTACCAGCAGGAACTGCAAGGGACACCCGAGACCTATTATGACCCCTATCAAGCCACTTTCATGCCTTCTTGGGGTCCCCCTGCTCATCCTTCCTGGTTCACACCTCCTCCTTGTTCCTTCACAGATCCATATTATGCCCAACCAGTTGCTCATTCATTTCACTCTTATGCTCAGCCACAGCCTCAGTGGAATGCACCTTATCAGGAGTGGAGGCCCCAGTACAACTCTCATCCCGCTCATTTTCCTCCACCACCTGCTCATCCACAACCATCGCCTCCTCCTCCACCAAGGCAACCCCAAATTCCTACCCAACCACAATGCCATCCATCTCCATCTCAATTTCACACCTCCACTCAACTACCCGTACCATTTCCAAAGCCATACAATGGAGCAGCTCAACCCCATTGCAAATCTGAGGCACAACATATGCAAATGACTCCTTTTGAGCTCAATGATGTTCACCAAAGCTCAGGAAGAGTGTTGCAAAAGAGAGAATCTATTGACAACATTGAAGGACCAAAGGAAAAAGAAGGTTCCAAAGAGGAGATCAAAGAACCATGGGCTGCACTTGATGAAGAGAAGAGATCTAAATCAGAGATCGAGAGAGTTCCCTCATGGTTATCATCAAATCCTCCATGTACTCAAGAGAAAGATCAACAAAAAGAGGAAGATCAGAAGGTCATGATAGAAGGTGACATGAAGAATGATCCAAATCAGCAAGAGGACCAAGGATATCAAAGCTATATTGAGATATGGTTTCAGAAGGTCACTAAGTTGCAGCGGTACTCTCTTCCTCAGCTATGTTTGATCCCTTCAAAGTCAGATCATTTGGTCTCTAAAGTCCGGATAGTTGTCCAAGCATGCATTTCGAGCCTTCACATCATCTTGTCTCTAATCTCGATGTGCACATGGCTCCATTGGAAGTATTCTTATACTTGAGAACGATTTTGTTTTTCAAGTAGGGTAGGGTAGAAAAAAGAAAAAAAAAGAAAAAAAAAAAAAAAAAGAAAAAGAAAAAAAAAAAATGAAAAAAGAGGAAAATAGAAATCTAAGGTGAAAACCTCCTCGGAGGCGCCTTAGATTGGCTCATTGATTGAAAACCTCCATGAGGCGGTCAATGGGTTGGAAAAAAAGAGAAAAGAGAATAAGATCTTTGGGTGAAAACCTCCCTTGGAGGCGCCAAAGGCAGGCAATTAGGGTGAAAACCTCCATGAGGCGCCCTAGTTGTTTTTCAAAAAAAAAAAAAAAAAAAAACAAAAGAGAAAAAGAAAAAGAAAAATAAAAATAATTCCATTGGCTAATTGCAGGTTGCAAGAAGGACGTTTCATGACAGGAGGAGCACTCAAATCAAGGTTAAAGGAATTTTTTTTTGCCTTCTACAGGAAGCTCTGTATTTCTACAGGAAACATCCTGTAGAACCTTTGGACGAGCCAAATCCAATTTCAAAAGTGAATCTAATGGTGGGAATCTGTTGATTAGGCCTACAAGCACTTGTGTGTCCATCCCTTGCCTTTATCCATCATTTTTTCCACCTCCTTGTGCTTCTACATGAACTTCTTGTAGAAATTGTGGGAAACTAGACATGGATTTCAAAAAGTGGTTTGGCGAACATGGTAGCTTCCTCAAGGGTTTAGAAGTCCTCATGCAATCTTCCAACTCCTCCTCCATCATCTCCATGCCTGCATCACAGCCCAAGCTCAGTTTTTCCTTCCATGCAAACATTTGCAAAAAGCCTTGAGGCAAAAATCCATAGAGCAAAATTTGTTTTTGCCATAACTTGAAAACCATGCATCCATTTGACAAACTGTTTTATGGGGAATTTTACAAGGGTGATGACAACATGCCTGAGTAGTTTCATGCCGTTTCGGTGCACAGTTTCCAAGAAATCAGCCTCCATCACCATCAGCCATTTTTGCATTTTCTCCATAACCGTGCATCCGTTTCAAAATCTGTTTCATGGGGATATGCATATGAGTGATGGTAACCTACCCAAGCAGTTTCAGCCGATTCCGATGCACGGTTTCCGAGAAATCGATCTCTGAAATCTTCAGCCATTTTCCATTTTTCTCGAAATCCGTGCATCCATTGATCACGATTTTGCTATGGGAGATGCATCATGATGATAGAAACATGCTCAGCAAGTTTCAGATCAATCCGCTTTACCGTTTGGGAGAAATGGCGAAAACAAGTTCTGGTTCTGTGACATTGCAACAACAGCAGCTTGAACGTGCAGATCTGAACGTGGAAACAATTGCATGCAGCTCAGATCCGGCCAGAGGACACCTGCACAAGGAAAAGCAATCAAAAATCATCAGCCAAACCCTCATGCAATCAAAGGATCCAAGCATGCAGCAGCAGAATCAAAGCACGCAGCAGCAAAAAGCTTCACAAGCAGCCGTTTGACTTCAGGTACGTGACTAAACCTTGTTCATCTATTGCATGAATCTAGTCTAAGCATTGCATGAACGAATGGAATGGTGAAATTAAGCAATGAATGTAGCAAGACACCCAGTTCTCTAGCACTCACGAGCAAGTCACGCAGCATGCATGGGTCAGTCATGCACGTGAAAATTAAAAAAAAAAAACGGACAGTGTGGGCAGCCTAACTCCAGTGCAACTGATGGATGAGATTACAGGCAGAGAACACACAGTTAACCACTGCAGTTCATGATAACACAGCAGTTGCATGGGCCAGCACCCGTCTGTGCCACCTCACTCCAAAAATCACGCAGAAATCTGAGCGCTCAGCTGAAACTCATAGACTGCTGTTAACTTGCACTTGCATCATGTCCAACTCGAAGTATACATCCTCTGCTTCCACAACCGGCTTAACCTATCGTCCTCCGCTGAGTTTCCTAACTGTTCTCGAATTCCACTCGTGCATCGGGCTCACTCAAAGGCAGAATCACATTCTACAGGAAACGAGTGGGGTCTTCTACAGGAAAGTGCAGCAGAGTCTTCCAGAGCAGAGAAGCCTAAGGTTCTTCATCTAGTTTGGAGCTTGAAGAAAGCTCTGAGATCCGACACCATTGTGGAATAAATCCAGTAGCAATAACAGGCCATGGAGTCAGAAACGAAAACTCCAGAGTTCACTGGTGGTCAGGAGATTGCAACTTTTCTTGTCTCATATGGACTACTGCCCAAGGTTTGGGAAGAGTCTCTTCATGCAAGCAATTCAGAGGGCTTTACTGTGAATGAACATGAAGATTTCGTATGTGTCGCTTTCGCTTCAAAGAGTAGAAGATTTCATTGTCAACCAGAGTAAACGTGGAGAGGACAATATAAAAACTGTTCAAAAGGTCTCCTCTGAATGCCTCAAGGGTGATGATGGTGAACCAGCCTTCATTCATCCAGGAGCTCTTATGTTGTTTCTCCATATAATCAAGAAAACAGATTTCCAAGCAAAGTTGCAGATTTACACGGACTTCAAACAAAAGAAACTCAAGCCCATAATATTTGTGGGTCACTCCATAGGAGGGGCAGTTGCAACCTTGGCCACATTATGGGTTCTGGGAGAAGGCTAAGGCAAAGCTCTCCCTTTTGTATCACATTTGGTTGCCCTCTGGTCGGACATGAAAGGCTTGTTGAAGCAGTTGGCCGTAAGAACTGAGGAGGAAACTTTTGTCACGTGGTTTCCAAGCATGATATTGTTCCTCGGATGCTCCTTGCACTGATTGAGTCCATTGATAGCTCCTTGACTACCATTTTTCCTTATTGGCAGGGCACAAATGTGCCTGATTCTTTAATTCAAGATGCTTGTAGGACTCTTCTGAAACAGATCTTTGTTTCTCCAAGCAGCCCATACAGACCTTTTGGCACTTACATGCTTTGCTCAGGCAATGGTGTAGCTTGTATTCAAAACACTCAGACGGTTTTGGAAATGCTTAGTTTGACTATGCGAAGCCAACAAACTTCTTTTGATGAGATTGTACAGGCCTGTCTTTCAGAGCACACAAGGTATGATTCTGTTTTGGAGGAGGTTTTGCAAAACTCCATAAGAGGGATACGATCAATAGAGAATTCCAATTCAGAATCCCCTTACGAGATGGGTATTTTATTGCAGCTTGAAGTTATTGACGTTGGAGCTCAGAATGATCATGCACAGCTGGCCCTACAAAAAGCTGGAGAAACTGAAAAAGGGTATAACACAAATGTCGACAAGCTAGCTATTGAATTAAGCGTAAAACAAAGTAGCATGGCAGAGCTTGAATGGTATAAAGAGAGATGGAAGAAGGTTCAGTTGCATGGCGAACATATCATAGTCCAAGGCCTCAAGTACCAGCCTCTACACCACCACCAATTTGTTTCTCAGCATATCCATCAGGCCTATCAGCATATTGATGAGCCTCGTCATTGAGTTTTTGGGAGAAAATCATGGCAATTTTGGCTAATTAAGAGCAGAAACTTGAATGAGACAAGGAGGAGAGATTATAGGAGATAGATCCTCCTCATTAAATCCTCTCTCATTCAAATATTACTTAATCAAATCACACTAGCTCAGAGTTGCAAGAAACAGGCAGTGAGGAAGAAGAGCAGAAAGGAGGAGAAGATGAAGGCTGCCACAGCCCAGCTGGCAAGATACAGTGGTGCTGTCTGTTTCTACAGGAAGACAGAGGACTGTTTCTATAGGAAGCCAGCGAACTGTTTCTACAGGAAGTTTGAAAAGAGGGAAGCCAAAGGAGGAATCGGCCGAGATGTTAGCCAAAGAAGCCACCAGGGCCATCAATGATGAGGAGAGAGATTGGTTGCTCAGAGGATGAGCAACACTTTCAGTAGGGGGGTGATGATGAGCCCCAAAAATGGACAATTATTTGGGCTCATTCAACCTCCTAATTTGACTTAATCCACCATTCTCATTAGTTTATTGCATGTTTTTGATTATTTTTATGTTAATAGAGTGAATTTGGTTAGTCATTATGCCAACAAGTCTAATGGGTGCTTTGTGTAGCCTTTTTGGTCCACTTGGAGACAAAATTGAAGGTCTTAATGAGCACTTGGCAGCCAAATTCGTGGGAGAACAAGCTAGAGGATTTGTAGGAAGGTGTCCCCCTCATTTATGGGCCCTTACCTCGAATTCTCCACCATCAGCTCGGAGTTCAAGGGCCACCGAATCAATCAGCACAAGGGCAGCCAGGCAAGTCAAGTAGGACTGCTGTTAACTCCAAGTTTTGGGCAGCCGAGTCCCTAAAGTTTAGGAGGACTGTTGGGTCCTCAATTTGTATAAATAAGAAGGCTTAGGGCCTCATTTTGGTTAGCCAGTTAGTCATTTTGTTAGCCAGTGGATGTTAGCTAGTTAGCCAGTAGATAGTAGCTGGTAGATAGTCATTTCGTAGTCTTGTTGTAGCTAGTTTGTAGTTCGATTTTTATGCAATAGATTAGCTTTGCTTTCAGCTCATTCTCAAACTCTCCTTGTGGACATTTTTGATGTAACTCTTCATTTCTTGATCAATAAAGATGAATCCAGCTTTGCACCAGCTCTAAATCTCTCTTTGGAGGCTGTAGCTCTTGGGGTTGGGCCAATCTCAAGCGCCCAGTACCTCCTTTGTTTATCTTTATGTGTTTTGCTGAGTTCTTAAAATAAAATCTGCTATCTAGATTTAGATCTTTCTTTGTTATTTAGATTTCTTTTGATGGTTAAAGTAGCTTTTTATGTTTGGGATAGAGTGGTAGGATTTAGTCATGCATTCAGATCTTTTGGACTGTTCTTGCTCACGTGTTGTACATGGTTTCCTTGCAAATAAAGCTGCTGTCCATTCTTGTTACTATTAGCTAGATCATATTAGGGTAGCATAACTAGATCTTTGTTTTCTTGCATGTCTTTGTTTGTTCAGTTTGAAAAACCACTTGCAGAGTACCTGTTATCCTTCCTTACCTGCCCATACTCCATCCAACCTACCTGCTTCATCCTTCACTTATAAACCTTACCTTACATTTGCCTCATCCGCTTACTTTGCCATGATTCTCATCTTCTTGTGCAACATCGCTTCATCCATCCTTAAACAAATCCAATCGCTCCTTAACCTCATCCACCAAGTTCTAGACCTCTTCACACCCCTATTTCACCTCCATACTCATTCCTCCATCTTTTTCCCTCCATCCATGCTCCAAAATCCCATTTCGAAACATCCTGTAGAAGAATTACAGAACATCCTGTAGAAACCCCTGCAGACTTCCTGTAGAAGTTCATAAACACGGTTGCATGGCATCCAGACTTTGTGGAACTCTCGGAAAGAATGTTAGGGATCTCTTAGACCCTCTCTGTACCTTCCTGACCTCTTCCATGCATTTCTCCTCCTTGATCCACCTCTGCACAGTGAAAAGCCAGTTAAAAGCACATGCATGATAATGCTAATAACTTAATCAAAAATACAAAAAGATTTTTTCTTCAGATAGTGATAACTTAGACACATGCATTTTAACTTCCTAGAAGTAATGGCATCTCTTTTCGTAGTTTGCATTCTCTCCTTTGCATCAGTAGGACTAGCTGGTAGAATTAGGGTTTGCTAGGGTTTGCGTTTCTTTTTGGCTTTCAGTTTCTTTTCACAATTAGATTAGCTTCTTTCGAGTTATCTTTCATCCATCAATTAAAAAGCTTCTTCTAAGAGCTCATAGAAGTTGGCTTAAGCTCCTAGCGGACTTGTGCCAGCTGACCAAGTGACAACTGCGGCAAGAGCTAGTACTTGTGCATACAGCACCGTCGCTTCCAAGTTTGTTACGAACTACCGGGTTGATAAAATTAAAGAAGGGAGTTCCAGGAGTTGTAGCATTATTGCTACAATACTGGAGCCCACCAGTAATCCAAATATAAAAGAATATTTGGCATGAAAAGCATATGAGGGAAAGGAATTTTCAAGAAGGATATTAGGCTATCATGTATGATTCTAGATTCAAGGATTTCAAGGGGAAGTTAATGAAAATATGGCTAGGTCCCTATATGGTAGAGAAGTGTCATAAGAATGGGTCTATCCAAATCAGAACAAATGATGAGGAAGGGATTCCCTTACTTGTCAATGGTCATAGGTTGAATTTGTACAAGAAACCTTTGTCCAAATAAGAATTTGTCAGTCCATTCAATAGAGAGATAAATGTGATTGGGAGGCTCATAGCCCTCAGTCCACAAAATTTCTAAAAAAAAAGAGAAAAAATAATAAGAGGGCCTATACGAAAACCTCCATGAGGCATCTGAGGCAAACTCCTGAGTTGAAAACCTCTCTGAGGTAGCTCAGGATCAAAAAAAGGAAAAAAGGAAAAATAAAAGATCCCTAGGTGAAAACCTACTACGAGGGCCTAGGGTGGGCACGCAGGTTGAAAACCTCTGCAGAGGTAGCTTTCTTGTCTAAAAAAAATAATAAGAAAAGAAGAGAAAAAGAGAAATATAAGGAAGGAGTTCTTACACTTTCTGCTAACATTTTCTTTTTGCTGGACTCCAAACAATGAAAAAATCGTGGTTATAGTGAATAATATACAAGTGTATTCCTCCATTCTTCCACCTATACATTTCATTTCCACACTCTCCACTCGCATACCTACCTCTCTCCATCATACAATTTACAAAAGACTCCAATTCTGACTCCTCGCTAAGATGTTATAGGAGGAAACTGTAATGCTACAAAAGGAGGATCCAATGGGAAAAATAAACTAGATGGCTATGATGTCTCTAACAAATGCTAAGAGGGGTCCTCCAATGCCAACCCCATCACCCACCTACTCCATTTAGCCAAAATTTGCCCAAAAAATCCACTATGTCATGCATCTAAAAAGCACAAAAAATCCCTATTTCTATTCTTTTATCACCTACACCACTTCCTCATGATCCTAAGCCTACCTTAATTCCTTTCATCACTTTCCCTCAACCTAGAATGAAAAATGGAGATCTGAAGAGATGATTAAATGACTGTGACAGGAAGGAAACTACTCCTATAGTAGCCTATACAGACACAACAAGAACTCCCTGATTTTATTTTTCATCCATAAAGAGCATCATGGAACCCATTTTATAACATAGAGAGGAACAACATCCTTAGAAAGGAATCCATCTACTCCACCAACAATAACTTAGACACATGGAAGGCACATACACACACAGTTAATTATCAATATCAAGATCATCAACTACAAAGACATGAACATAAACAAGCAAAAGAAATCAACTCCATCAATCTCATGACATTATGAGGTCTGTCTCCAGCATGAAATAAACTCCATAAATTCGATCCACAGGTAGGCTCAGGTATGACAACCCTCACCTCTTCCCTATGCATAAAATGCCAAAATGTGTTAATAGTCGAGAAAGGAGTTTTAATAGGTTGGAGGTGGCCAGTGAACTTGGCCACCCTTGGCTAGTAAACTAAAGTCTATCTTAGTCACCCATGCAATGTGGAAATGTCAACTCAAGTGAGGTGGTGCTTACGAGAAGTGGGGTGATAATCACGAGGAGGAGGGTAATGATTGCAAGGAGTGGGGACAATGGTTCAAAAAAGGAAACTTGTGTATGTGCCATGTCACCAAAGTGCTTCGAGCTCTTACCACAAAGGGAATATTATGTACTAGGCTCGACTTCATTTGCACCATCGCTCATTTCTAAAAAAATAGTTGGAGGAAGGATGAGCTAGTGTTATTAGATTGCCTAGGGTGCCACCGAAGTGTTTCAAATTCTGTTTGCAGGTGCTATAGGAGGAAGCTACAGGGAGGTCTGAACTGCTATAGGAGGGTCGAGAAGAAGCTACAAGAGGAATTGAAGGGTGAGAGAAGGCCACAATGACCTAAAATTGTCTTCAAACCCTCATGCATATACAAAGCTATTTTTAAAAAGGAGTAAGTGGTTTCCTTCCTCCTTGATTTCCATACAATTGCATGAGAAATTATGCCTGAAGTTGGTATCCTGTAATAGACAATTGAGCAGTAGGTCTTGTTGGAAATTACTGTGTGTAAAGGCAAGATAGGGGAAAAGAAAAAGAATTTGTTTTGATATAAATTCTAGCATCCTTCTCCCTCACTAATAAGAAGGAGGTTTAACATTGTTTTTACCACTGAGATTGCTCTGAATAAAATTGAATTCCACACCTAAGTAATACCAAGAAGGGGCAGTAGAAGAAATGGGGGAGGATTTAATAGAAGAGAACCCACAGACACCAAGAGAATTCACCAACACCCTCCTGTAGTGAACATTTTTATAAGGCATCAATGGTTGGGTTTATTTGAACTATTAAAAGGGTATGATTATGATATCACTCGTGAATTTACCATGGCATTGCATCCTCAAGGGGAAGATAGTGCCACTACTATTGTTGGAGGATTGGCCATATCCTTAAGTCCTGAAACCATATGTAGAGTGACCACCTTACCCTTAGGGGTTCAATGGAGCAAGGAGGAGAAGCCAGTAAGTGTTACAACTAGGAATAACTTCATTCAGAGAGAGAATCCCATAGAAGATAAGAATAGAGTAAGAATAGAAGCCCTACCTTACCCCTAGGATGAGGTGGCTTATCACATCCTAAAATTTATATCTTGTGAAGGGAGATTGAGTATTTCCTATCATTTTAGGTTACTTCATGAGTTAAGATTCAAAGAAGAATTGCCTCTTCCTCAAAGACTTAGTGTTCCCCATTTCCTCCTGCACTCAATCATTGAAATGAACCAAAAGGTGAGGGAAGGAAAGCATCAACACATAGCCCACCATGGTCTCATGAAGTTAATTATGATGGATGCTTTGACCCACTTAAGGAACCTATCCTTTGGACTTATTTTGTGGACATGGAAAGGGAGATCTTCATTGAAACCCAAGCCATCACACTTACAGAAACACCAACCTCTAGCACTAGCGGTAGGGGAGGAAAAACAGAGGAAGAAGAGGCAGGAAAAAAAGAGGAAGAAAAAGCAGGCAGAACAGAGGAAGAAGAAGCAATCATAACAAAGGAAGAAGAAGCATAAATTAAGGAAGAAGAAGAAGAGAAACAAGTAGAAGAAAAATAGAGCCCTGAGAAGACTTCTAAACCCCAAGGAAAAGAGGAGCCAAGACATCAAATGAGTCTTTCTCCAGGGAATACAAAGCAAGAAGTGGCCGCCAAATTGGCCACATTGAGCACACCTATCAAGCCCAAAAGGAGGAAACCAAGGAAAGGTCCCCTATATTTCAAAACAAGGAAGAGAACCAAGATCAGGCAGGGGAAACCAAAGCCTCCTTCAGAGGTCCCTATCACTATTGAGGAGTCACTCAGTAAAAAGGGAGAAGTGGGGCCTAGTGAAGGAAAAATTGATGAGATTAACTCTCCTAAGGGAAAAATCAAACGATCTATGACATATGAGAGAAGGCCTACCACCAGGGAAGTGACCTTCAAGAGACCCAAGACACAAGCTTCCCGTGAGCAAGAAAAAAAGGAGGAGCTATAGGAAAAACAAGGGAAGCCACAGGAGAAATAGGAAATGCTACAAGAGTAGAAAAATGTGCTACAAGAAGGAGGAACCACCTTAAAAGAATATGAAAAAGGCCTCCAAGAGATTAAATAACCTATTCCACAACCCAAATTAGGGTCATATTACAAATTTGTTGAGGGAGGAAGGATCATACTTGAAAATTTTGTAATCCCACTCCTCTATGTGTTGGAGATAGAGAGAGGTAGAACAAATAGGTGGATGCAAATTTCCAAATCCAAGAATGTAGAAGATGTGGGCCTCATGGAGGAGAAATCACTGAAATAGGTAAGGAATTGAGTGGTTTGAGACTAAGAGAGTCAATTATGAGGGATCAACTACAAAAAAAAAAAAAACACACACACACACAAGGTTGAGAGAATAGATGCAAGAGAAAGAAGCACAACTTGGCACTATGGCAAGTCTCTCTATGGAAGCCATACAATGCAGGCAACCATCAAAATCCTATGCTCTTTTCCTCAAGGAAAAATGGTTGCAATTCCAAATTAAGACACTAGCACAGTATGGATCTTTTCCTTTTCAAGACTACATGTAGTTTATTTATTTTTTCAAACAAGATAGTATGGAAGATAGGGAAAAGGTAGTTGAATTCTATATGCACAATTTCATTCTAACAGATCTGAATTTATGGGATCCCAATTCAAGATTGGGAGACATGCAACTAATGGAATTAGCATCTTGGTTGACTCATGAAGAGGAAAGGGTTGAGGAAGTGAAAAATGTGATGACAAAAGAAGAGAAGGAACCCTTGTATATCAGAGTAGAGCTAGTAAGCTCTAAAGCTGTCATCAACAATCATAACCTTATTGCCTCTAATCCTGCTTTAGAACCTAGATACATAGCAACCCAAGAGAAAGTAATTATACATTTTGAGGACACTTTTAGGATGTCAGGAACAAAGAGTCTACAAGCTTGTCAGAGAAGGTGGCATGCCTTACCCCACAGTTTACAAATTAGAGAGTATCTCTCTCCTGAAAGGCTAAGGAATGCCTTGGAAAGAACCCCATTGTACAAAATAAGCATACAAAGACTCAAAATGAAATGGATAAGATTCAAACTTAGTCCAGATTTGCTGTTGGGCTTACAAGAAGAAAGAAACCAAGTAGAGGAACAAAAGGTATGGGCAAAGATAGAGGCAAATGCAATTTTTTATCCATAGGAGGGCATACCATCTAAGGTGCCTTGGGATGCCAGAGAGGCCACCAAGGCCTCAAATGAGCTTCATATGGATGAATAAGTTTCTCAGAGGATG
Source organism: Pinus tabuliformis (assembly GCA_031772625.1). NCBI lineage: Eukaryota > Viridiplantae > Streptophyta > Pinopsida > Pinales > Pinaceae > Pinus > Pinus tabuliformis. The sequence continues at coordinate 1,281,661,594 of CM062809.1, forward strand.
AAAAACACCTTCGACAGGGGGTGATGATGGATCCCATCAATTGGTATACCTTGAAGTTCATTATGCTATCCTCCAACCTTAAAATTATCCTTTTCTCACATTAATTCACATTTTTGGTTATAATATGCTTAGTAAGAAGACTAAAAGGTGTTTTTCATAGTATGTGGCCTAATGTGATTAAATTGCAGGAAAAGAAAGCTTTTTTAGGAATTTACTATGTAGGGGCTTGATGGAGACAACCAGGAGGGAATCTAGGGATGCTTGTCCACCTCCTTAACTCTCTAACTCGACTTGAGATCACTAAATCCTCACTCACAAGCTCAAATTCACTAACAACCAAGTAACTCCAAGTGCATGAGAAGCTCAAGGAGGACAAGATCCACAATTTTCGAGATCAAGGAGGGAATCACTCCTATTTTCAAGGGAGCTTCTATCAGCTACCCTTTTGTATAAATAAATGAGTTGAAAGGCTCATTAGGATTTGAATTTTTGATTCAACTAAGAGTATTTATTGATCCCAAGTCTTTACCTTGTTATTTTTAACTTTCATGTGATGTATGAGACTACTATTTTCTGCTAATGAGAAGTTTGTTATTGAGCTACATCTGAGCTAGTTCTAGAGGGATGAAACCCTTGGGTTTGGGCCCAACCCAGAGGCTTTAGTCCCTCTTCTGTATTTCTGTCTTGTTCTTGTTTCCAAGCATTTCATGTCTTTCTTTTGTTGCAGTAGATGTTAAGCTATAAAAACTTGTGATTGCAGGCTTCCTTATCACCTCTCTTTTGGGAAAAGTGGTGGGAAAGATTCACAATCTCAGTCCAAAAATATTTGTTTATGATTTCTTGGAAATAGGTAGATGTTAGTTATCATTTTCCATATTTACTTTCTGCAACCTAGGAGTTAGTTCAGTGATTAGAGTAGCATTGTGAAATAGAATAAGATTGTAGTCAAATTCAACTCATCTTTTCCATGAAAATTTATGTCACTGTGTTATTGATCATTTAATGCATGTAGTGGGCTAGTTGCAGGGTTGTGTTGACCTACAGGGGTGGCCACATCTTTCATCTCCACTTGGACTTTTCCATCTTCTCCCTTTACCTCTCACACTTCTCTCAAACTCTGTTTCCACAATCATTTTGTTTAGGCAATTAGAGACACCGTGGGAATCCATCTTGGTGCAAGATAGACCTCCGAGAGGTCTTGGGCTTGGCTAGGAGGTTTCCCCAAACTTCATTCACTCCCTCCTACCTTCATCCATCTCTTCCTACCCTCAAGAAACCATCTCCACCCTCAAAGGACTCTTGAAACCCCTCCTGTAGCATTACATGGCCTCTTGTAGTAATACATGACCTCTTGGAGTAGTACTTGTAGCCGACCTGTAGCACCATTTTCCTCTACCTATTTTTCTCCCCACTTCAACCTTAGCTTGGTTTAGATGAATAATGACCCCCAAATTACAATTTTATGATCTAGAGAAGCTCAGACCACACCAACCTTCTCTTTTCTTCATTGTGAAACAACGTAGAATTAGTGTTTTTAATTCAGATGCATGTTATAAGTTAGATTTATGATTTTCAAGCAATTGTAAAGTAGATAAACGATACATGCAAGTAGGTTATTGATTTGATGAAATGTGAAAAATAGAGTAGCTTCATTCCTGCAAGTAGTCTAGCCATTTTTCTCATGTAATGTTAATTAGCATCTACAAGTTGAATGAATGATAATTTCACTTTCCTAGTTAAAATCAATTTCATTGGGAGTTTTCACTATAGTTAAGTTGGAGGAATGGTGTTAGGTTCCTATACTACTAGTGTAACCCCTTATTGTTATTAGTGCAACCCCCTTATTGTATTATTGTGCCCATATAGTCACCATGTTGTTATTATTATGCCCTATAGAAGCCCACTATTGTTATTGTTGTGCCCCTACAATATTATTGTTATGTAGGCTCTAATTGTATTGGGACCTATTAGACTCCTATATATAGGAAGGAGGTCTTGTCATTTGCATAATACAAGAATTGTTCATTTGTGTAATGTAAAGGAGGTTCCCCCTTAAAGAGTCTGATTTCTAAGTCATTGATCTATCTTTTCTATCTTTTTGTGAGATGGTTTCATAACATTTGGTATCAAAGCTTTGGGTTCTAGGGTTTCGCTAAGCCAAACAGGTCATCGTGGAATTTTCACTATATTTTTTTCACTTTAAAGTTTCAGAAGCTAAAAACAAAACCCATTTGATCTAAAATTGTTCTTAACCTTGGGTAAGAATTTTAGCTCTTGTCTCACTATATTTTTGGAGATATGATCTAAGGAAGTTAGGGTTTTTGCAAGCTCCAGAATTCCATATCAAATAGGTCATCATGGAATTTTCGCTATAATTTTGTTTCTACGAAGGTTTAGACTCTAAAATTAAAACCCATTGGAGTGGAAATATTGGTGAAGCTCTGGCTTGAATTTAAGATCTTGTTTTGCTATATGTTTGGAGACATGGTCCAAGGCATTTAGGGTTTTTAGAGGCTCCCGAATTACATCCCAAACAAGTGACCTTGGGAAAATTTTCATAACTTTATCTCTGAGCATCATATTGAAATTCTGTAAAAAGAAACAGAAAGAGGATGGACTATACTTCTCTGTATATCATTTTCAAGTCTGAATGTTGAAAAGGTGACACGTGGAATTTCGTACAAGTTCACTCTACTGGAAAAGTATATAATCAGGTCATCTTGGTAGATTGGGCATAACTCTTTCTTGGAGAATCCAATTTTGATCAAACTTGTGGAATTGGAAGGAGGACGCAGAGGGCTACTGGTTTTCACAATTCCAAACCTTGGAGATCCGTAATTTCAGAGATACAACAGATTCAAGATCGAGATCCTAAAAGAAAGAAAAAGAATGACTCGAATCAAGAAAATAGAAACACCTAGTAATCAAAATTGGATGGATGATTTGAAGAATGCGATCGAGGCTAAGACAAATAGTTTTATCTATTCCATGGAACTTGATATCAATGGTATGGAATCATATTGGAAGAAAGGCATGGAAGATTTGAAGAAAGACATGGAAGGTTTGAAAGAAGGTGGGACAAAGCTGCTACAAGAAAGGTCTCCTAATGGAAAAAAGGTAGTATAGGAAACTCATGATTAGAATAAAAGTAATGTTAATCATGATTTCATATAATCTAACGTTGGATTGAAGACCCAACATATTCCAAAGATAGATATGAGGAAGTTTGATGACAAGGATCCTGTAACATGGATACTACAGATGGAGAAATATTTTTTTCTACATAATGTGCAAAACGCACAAAAGGTATGTATTACATCTTTATATTTAGAACTGAATCGGTTTGTATGGTATAGAGGGATTTGTTCTCGTAAACAACTTATCACCTAGTCAAGTTTCACGGAGGAAATGATAGCACATTATGAGGATACAAAGAGAAACACCTTCTTTAGCCAATTGATAAATCTCAAACAAAAGGGTTCAATGGAAGAGCACATTGAGGATTTCCAAGAAATGAATATAAGGGTAAATGATATTCCAGAGAAGCAGAGGATTGATGTCTTCATAGGGAATTTAAAGGATGACATTAAACATGAGGTTTGCCTTTGGGAACCTAATTCATTGGAGAAGGCATTCAAGTTGGAAAGAAAATTTGAAAGAAAAATTATGGCAACAAGAAATCCTACCACTCAAAATTATAAATATGGAAGTGTTGTTGCTCCTAGCCTTCCATAACCTACAAGGTTGACACCACAAAAATTGGAAGAAAAAGGAGAAAACGACCTTTGTTACAGTTGTGATAGAAAATACACTAAAGGTCATAAGTGTGCTGTTAAGAAATTATTTTACATTGGTTGTGAAGAGGAGGAAGAAAATGATCAAGAAACGTCAAAATAAGAGGATATACACCAAGAAACAACCACAGAGAAAGAATAAATGAATCCAACCATATCTTGTAATGCATTGGTAGGAATTACCACTCCTCAAACTCTCAAGATAGAAGGACATATCAAGAAGAAAAATGATAACCTCACTTTCATGCAAAAACGAATGAAACAACATGCATATCAATATCGCAGGGAAAGAAGTTTTGATATAGGCGACTGGGTATTTTTACAAATACAAGCATACAAACAAATGTCCCTCAAGTAAGCTAAGAAGGATAATAAATCATCACCAAAGTACCATAGTACTTACAAGGTGTTGCAAAATATTGGTATTATGGCATACAAATTGGAGCTTCCTGCATCTTCCTAAGTGCACCCAGTTTTCCATGTTTCATGCTTAAAGAAGGTTATAGGTGAGAAGATCCCAGTTCAAACAATATTGCTAGAACTTGACGAGGAAAGAAAAATCATATTGGAATCAGAAGCAGTCACAAAAATAAGAAATCAACAACAAAAAAATCGATCAATTTTAGAGTATCTCATCAAGTGGAAGAACTTACCCGCTAAAGATTCCACATGGGAGGATGAGAATTTTATACAGAAGCATCCAGAACTACTCAAGCATTGAGGACAACATTTTTTGAAGGAGGGGCATGTTAGGTCCCTATACTACTAGTGTAACCCCTTCTTGTTATTAATGCAACCCCCTTATTGTATTATTGTGCCCATATAGTCCCCATGTTGTTATTATTATGCCCCATAGAAGCCCACTATTGTTTTTTTTTTTTTTTTTTCCGAGTAAAGACTAATTCTATTAAGAGATGAAAATATAGTACATTCAAGCCTGGAAACAGGCTTAGCAGAGAAGCTATGGAGCCGAAGGTGATAGGGAATCAACCTTGCTCCAAATAGACAGACCAGGGATAGGTCATAGAAGCAAAGGATTACAAAGGAAGGTACTAATAAAAAGGCTACCCCGAAGGGTTGTTTCCTACAAATCGACCTTTTTTGCCTTTTTTCTTGCTCACTTTTATCCACCCAGTGGAGTTTGGTTGTGTCATGACAAGTTGTAGATTATTTTGTCCTGAAGGCTGATCATCCTTGTCAGAGTCTGAGGGTGAAGAGAGATGGCTACGTTTATGAGAAATCTGCTGGTTAGAGGGAGCCTCCTGGTGAGCTGAGGGGGCGTCCTTCGGAATTTCCTCATTCTGCAGATCAGCTTCAATTTCCTCATCAACCTGCTCATCTGCCTCAGATTCCTCCTCCTCCGAACTCGAGAAGCCTAAATCGTCCAACCAACGGGGTGGTTAAAAAGGATTCCATCTTTTGGATTTGGGTTTACGATTCAGATTCTTCTTTTTATCTTTGAGTTGTGAACATGTACTCTGAAGGTGCCCTGTTTGATGACAATGGCGACAGCGGAAGGCTGTGTTCTCGTAATCCAGTGGTTGAGTCCAATGGAAATCTCCAAACTTGAGATTAATCTGATCCGGCAGTCCTTTGCTGATATCTATTTCTGCACATAGTCTGCCATACGTGTAGAGACCATTTTCCCTTCTTGAGGTATCTGTAGCCAGGTATCGTCCAAAAGTGTTTCCAATAGCTAGGAAGACAGAGAAATCCCAAAAATGTGCCGGAAGATTCAGGAGCCTGACCCAAATGGGGATCTTGGAGATGACTGCTATAGAGGGGTCGAAGTCAGGAAACCAGGGGGTTAGAAAAAACCCAGCTGAACCCCAGAACCAAGGGCCTCCCGTTAAGGCTTTTTGGTAGTCTTCGCTTGATTCAAAAAGCACCAAGAAAAAACCTTTTGAACATAAGAAGATTTTACACTTTTTAGTCCAAGAGGTATGGACCCATTGATAAAGATCTGCTGTGCGAGGCCATAGGCCATTAAATCTGCAAATGAGTGCGGATTCTGCAAAGCTCTGGTAGCGACTTTCAAACTTGGGATTAGAGAAGTCGATGGAGGGAATTTTCTCTGATTTGTCTACCAGAAATGACTTTGGAGCTTCATGTAGCTGGGATGCCTTTGAAGAGAACTGAGGTTGGGCAGCGTTTTTGCGTGCTGCATCTTTGTAAGAGAAAGAAGGGGCAGAGGAGGTTTGCCCAAATGAACCACCTCTTAGACGGAAAGAAACCCCAATAGATGTGTCCTTTTGAATGCTGTAAAAAGAAAGAGGAAGGGAATGCATAAGCTGCTTACCCTTATACAGCAATCTGAGGCAGGAGGAGGGAATCCCTAGCCGACATTCAAGTTTTTGCAGAAGATCCTGCACAAGGTCTATTGCACAAACCCATAACATTGTCATTTTGCCAGAAAGATTAACTTGGATCTGGAATGCATGAGGTTCTTCTGGTAGATCCACCTGGTTCACGATCGAAAGCTGCTTCAGAGTTGATCTCGTCTGCACTTGCCTCCTGCAAGCTGCTTGTCCATCGATCTAGGTTTTTTTAAGGCCCCAAGATCTTCTGGGCTCCAGATTTGATGGTTTACCTGCAGATCTGATCAGCTGACTACCATGCATAGTCTGTGCTCCCGATTCAGAGCAGATCCATGACCCTTGACATCGGATCTTGAGGATTCGAAGGCCGCAGATCTGTGACCCAGAGGATTCGAAGGCTGCAGATCTGGACAATAACCAAGGGTGTGACGCTGCTAAAATCGCTTCCAAGATTCTGATCAGTCCGGCTAAGCTCCGGCTCCAAGCAACAATCCTTCAAATCCTCCCAATCCTTCAAATTAGTATCTGAGAAAGCTTCGAAAATTCTAACCCCAGCGTCGTTACATTTCACATAAAGTCTGCCATCCGGCGCTAAATTCAACCTCCCCGCGACCGGTCTGTAGTCCAGGAGAGGATCTAAGAACGCTTCCTTCCATTTTCCACCGCAGAAATTTTCCACAGACCTCTTCTCAAAATAATACACAGCTCGGACGTACTGTAACTTCATGCTCAGATCCGAATCGTGGAAGCCGAGAAAATGCCGTGTAACCCCCTAGAAGCCCACTATTGTTATTGTTATGCCCCTACAATATTATTGTTATGTAGGCTCTGATTGTATTGGGACCCCTTAAACTGCTATATATAGAAAGGAGGTCTTGTCATTTGTATCATCCAAGAATTATTCATTTGTGTAATGTAAAGGAGGTTGCCCCCTCGAAGAGGCTAAATTCTAAGTCGTTGATCTATCTTTTCTATCTTTTTGTGAGATGGTTTCATAACAAATGGTATCTGAACACCTTGATATGATGTCACAACTAAGGGTGGCATGAGTAGAACTTAACCTACTGTGCATACAACACTATTACCTCTAAGTTTTTACGAACCCTGGGTTGATAAGTTAAGTTCAGGAGCACTTGGGAGTTGCAACACTCTTGGTTCAATACCAAGGCTCACCACTAACCACAGGAGGGCACACCATATGAGATGCCTTGGGATGTCAGAGAGGCTACTTGGGCCATGCACGAACTACATATCAATGAGTAAGTTTCTCATAGGGCGAGCAATACTTTTAGTAGGGGGTGATGATGGGTACCATGAAAAGGTATATTATAAGGGCATTTTTCCATCCTCCAACCCATAATTTCTTATTTTCTCACATTAATTAAAATATTTTTGGCCATAATGTGTTTAGTAGGAATATTAAAGGATGTTTTTCATTCTTCATGGCCTAATGTGGTTAATGTGTAGGAAAAAGAGAATTTTTGAGTACATTTATGATGTAGAGGTGTAACACCCTCCTCCCACATTTACCAAAGATAACCAGTCCACTAGGTTAAAAATATGATGAGAGGCTACCATGATGTGAGTTAACTCCCCATCTACAGTTAAGGGAGTGGAATCGACAAAACAAAACCAATCTAACTTTCCTCAGGAGCTACAGGCCCTTCAGGAGGCAACCAACCCATCTAGGTGCTTAACCCCTGAGACAACTTGTCATTTTACTGATGAAGACCCTCAACCGCTTCCATGAAAAATCCATGCATGTGACTGAGACCCTCCAGTTGTTCCCACAACAAGGCATGTCATCGACTGTGGCCTTGTTTAGGCAGTTTTGTGCCAACAACCCCAAATTTTGTGCCACATTTTCAGCGCTAGGTCTTAGGCCCTTGCCTAAAATTTCATGAAACTTTCAGAAATGATAAATAAAAATGAAATAAGGCTACTAATGCAACATTGGTACAAGGACTTGACTGGACCCCTACTAGCCTGTTGTGCTATTCAACAACCCCCATTTTTCTATTTTATAAATTTCCTATGAAATTTATTTTATTAAAATGGGGACCCTTAATAAATTTTAAAACATAAAAATTGTTAATAAAATCTTATAATCAAAGTTTAATACTTAGGATTTTTAATTAAAACCCAAGTATTAAACCTTAATTATCCAAAAAAACCAAATTAAATAGCCCCCGGAACCCAAACTATACTTAAGCTTGAGTATTAAACATTATGGGTTATTTGATTAAAAAACAAAATAAAACCTCGCATCGCATCCATACCCCACATCGCAAGTTTCTTAAGGCTCAAGACCACTATGCCAACTCCATTGTGATATAAACCAGACCCGTGAGGATTATCCAATACAAACCATAAAACTCTGCATCCGTAACTATGGCAAGACCAAAGGCTTAAGGCCAAAACTTGCTACACAATGTCGATTACGATTGCGATATAAGCCATGGACCCGCCAGGAAAATCCATTATAATTCATAAAACCCCGCGTCCGTGACTACCGCAGGTTCTAAGAAACAAAGCTTAAGTCCATACCCCACCATCGATTGCGATATGCGATGAAGCCTGGACCCGCTTCACTTCATTAAAATCCTGTGTCCACGCAATCACAAGAACCATTTCCTTATGACGATTGAGATATGAGATAAGGACCAGTCTCGATAGGATTATTCACTGTAATTTATATTAATATCGCATCTGGGGCCCATATCGTAATCACAAAGTTCTAAGAAGTCATGCCTCATCCCAACGCCGATTGCAATATGACGTCGGCAGTGACGTCTGTTACACTAAAATTTGTCACCATGACTATTTGCAGTTAGTATGGCTCCATCAACTGTCATACTATCCTCCTTGGCAAGTCTCATACCTCTGCTCCTCATGTCAAACTCCAAGAAAGAGAGAAAGTCCTTAAAAAGTCAATTAACTCTGGTTACGCAGTTTCTCTTAACCTTACCTGCGTGTGCGCACCCCAAGTTCACAATACCTGCGTACCTGTACGCTCTGTCTGTAAAGGGGTGGGTGCGTACTCCTGTAAAGGTCAAAAGGCGCGAGTTTTACTTCAAAAAAGTTACTTGTGGTCGATTCTAGAGCATTCTAGAAGATGGTTTGACGTGTATTGAGCGCCTCCAGATGGTTCATGTATCCCTATGAAAGAGGAACTTATCCCATCAAGAGGGGAGCTATCCCATTGAAAGAGGGGCTTATCCCATTGATGGTGGACCTGATTAACTTCCTCCAAAGCATTATAAATACAGGCATTGGGCCAGAGGGAGGGGAGGTTGAAAGCTGAACATTCCTAAGGGTAGATGCTGCTGAAATTAGGACTCCCTTATAGAGCTTGAGAGGAGAGATTCCCTTGGAAGTGGGTGAGCTGATCAAAGTAAAGGAGAACTCTTGCTGGACCCTAGGAGGGACCTGCACAACACCAAGGCACTGGTTGGAATGGTTTCTTTTGTTTCCACTTAATACAATTAAGTTCATTTTTCTCAACAAGTTGTTATAAATAATTTGTTTCATATACTCCTTGGTCTTTATGATGAATGTGTTTTATTTTATGAGTTATTCAGGTGCTATGTAATCGTTTGCTTGTTAGTGAATGCAAGTTTCAAAGAGAAGGAGGAGCTCATCTGGATCGGAGAGGTTGGACTGCTACAAACAACGTTGGACTAAAGGTATGCTTTAAACACCTGGTTTCTTGTATTTTAAATGCATGTTTAGGGAAAGATAGTGCTTAATTGTCTTGTTGGTCACTAGAAAGCCTTAGCTTCTAGGGAGGTCGGTTTTGTCCGCAAAATTGACTCTTTCCGCATGACAAAATGGCGACTCCGCTGGGGAATCCATGGATTTTATTGATTTCTCTTTTGATTGATACTTTGATTTGAGAAAAGTCGATTTCTTTCTGGTTTTTGGCTGATTGACTGTGAATTTGGGTAGAATAGCTTAGGGTTAAGTTAGATTTTGTTTTTCTTGGTTTTGCTAGCAGTATGCACCCTCTGCGTTAAGCACAGTGCGTACTTGTACGCACTGCAGCTTTGTACACAGAGCGTACACGCACCTGTGCAAACAGGCTGCCTGCGTACCCTGTCAAAAGTTGAGAAATTTCAATTTTTTCCTTTTAGATTTTGTTTATAATTTGTTTTTTGCTGCCCAAATCCACTGGTTACCTGTCAAAAGTCTTCATCTAAGCTTGTTTCATTAGTATCAAGGGTTTTAGTGAAATTCATAGAAGTTCTAGCCCTAGAGTTTGATTTTTGCATTGGTCCTGTAGTGACTTTTGCTTTAGAAGTTGTAAAACCTTGGATATCCCTGGTCTTTTCAGTATTCTTAGGAGTCGGACCTTTCATAAAATCCACCTTTGTGAGAAACCATGTTGTCTCTTTGCAGAATTTCGAGAAAGCTTGTTGGTAAAGCTGTGAATTTCATTCTTATGAAAAAGAACAAAAGATTTTGATTTTTGTTTTTGACTGGTTTATGATTCTGCATGAACTAGTCCTTGGTTGAATTGTGACTGAGTAAAACATCCTAGAATTATACTTTGTAGGTTTTTGCCTCATTAGATTTTCTTTTAGGTGAATTTCTCTTAGATTTGCTTTTAGGTAAAATTGTTTTGATTGTCATAGATTTTTTAAAATTGATTTTGTTAAGTAGTTTTACATGCTTTGTTAATATAGGGAAAAATACAAAAATCTCTTTTGAAGAAAAGTTTGTTTTAGTAGCATTTGAAGTCTTTGAAAAGAGAAAGGAATTTTCGTAAAATAATTAGTGGTCATGTGTTGTATGCTTTGGAAAAGATAAAGAGATCTTTTCTTTGATTTTCATTGCCAAGAAAGTTGTCTTTATATCAATTTTGCATTCTCCAACTCTCTTAGCTAGGGAATTCATTGAAAAGGAAAGATAGTATAAATCATCCTAGGTGCATCTTTTTAGTGGATTTGAGTCGAGTCTACACACCATCAGTTTCATCTCCACTACCTTTTGTCCTAAAGAAAAGCCATAAAATTAACGCTTAAAGTAAAATTAACTTAGTAACTTTTTATTTACTAGGGCTCTGAAACACCAACATAGATCAGGCTAGTGTCTTGGAGTAGGAGAGTAATTAACTCTCCAAGACAGCAAAACCAAACAAGTAGCTCATCTTGTGGTAGGATAAATCCAGCTGTTACATTTATGCTCTGGGAAAGCTCCTCTTAAAGGAGAAGCACGAGATCGTGTCCGAACCAGTGAGGGGATCAATCCTCCTTCATTGGGAACGACGCCAGATACACACGTACTACAAACGGTAAACCTCAGATTATTGTCGAGGAGCCTGGGGTCACTTGTCGGTAAACCTTGGATTATTGTCAAGGAGCCAGCAAGGGGATTGAGCTTGTTACTCTGCCCTTGCGTGCTATCGGATCGTAGACTGTTCCCCCAGGTATATTTGTTGCTGTTGGTGACCTTAGTGACCATTATCTTTAGGGTTCTACCCAAGGTGATGGTGGAGGGAAGATCCCACTGTACCTGGAGAAGACGTCGGCTAGACTCACTTGGATTTTCCGGGGGGTTCACTTCACTCGAGACGGTTAAAGTGGAGGAACTTGTGCCGGTCTATTCATTAAGCAGGTTGCCGGGGTAACTGTTCCACCCGCCACTTCTGTACTGAATTCGGCGATGTTTGACTTCATCATCAACTAGTGTTTTCGGTCCGGAAGGCTACTGTTTGTGTATGGTTTGACGCCCTAGATTCTTTAGGCGTGTGATTCGAATTTGTTTGGTTTTTTAGAGACTTTAGGCGGTTTGCTTTGAGATTTTACTTTGTTTGCGTGTGCAGTAGTTAAAAGTTTTTAACTGTGGCTGAATTACCGAGACAGTCCTGTAGACTTCGGGGCTAGTCTCCTGAGATTGTAACCGTGGCCGATTTGTTGAGGAAGTCCCGTAGACTTCGGGGCCAACCTCCTGAAGACGTCCCGTGTCATTACGAAGGTTTGAAAGTCCTTGTCACTCCTAGTGGCAGTAAAGTAGGTTCACCTGAAGAAGGACAGTCTTCGTTGGTAGTTCATCCTGATTACCAAAGTCTAGAAACAGGTTATAATCCCGAAGCTATTGCAGTTTCCGAGCTTGCTGGTAGTTTTTCATCTACTAGTGATATAGGCGAAGAACCTGAGATAACTGAACCTGTTACTCCAACTTCTAGTGCTCCTGATTCACCTAGGGTAGAAAGAGTCATCACCGAAAATCTTCCTTCTGGTTTGATAGCTATTGAAGAACTTGCTCCAGAAGAAGAAATAGGCGTCCCTATCCATGAGGGTCAAGTTTTTCTCCACCTCGTACTCCTTATCCACCTGGAGGTATTTATACTCCCATAAATATGTCAGGTCAGTCGTCTATGTTTACTCAGTCTCCTGAATCTTTTTTGTACGGCGGTCCTTCTGTTCCCTCTGGGTATCAGTCACTTTCTGGTACTTTTGTGGGAGCATCTCCTCAACCCATTGAACATGGGTTATTAACTGGAAACAATGGTAATAAACCGTTGGGTGTAGGAGACATTTATATGATGTCAGGTTCAATTCCCAGTTCTCAACCTCAAGGTGGCCAGTTACCGCCTGGGGGGCAGCCTCAATTAACGCCTAGGGGGTAACCTCAAGGTACACAAATTGCGTCTGGGGGGCAACCTCAAGGACAGTATGTACCCGTGGTGCAATACATTCCTCGAGGTCAACCCCAGCCTCAATATGTACCCCATGGTCAAACTCAGTATCAATTTATACCTCAAGGTCAACCCCAGTATCAGTACTTACCTCAAGGGTATCTACCCCAAGGTCAGTACTCGAGTCAAGGTTATCAACCACCCCAAGGTCAATCTTATGTTCAAGGTACGGGAAACGTACCTTTCAATTATCAATCCTACCCTCAATCCGGTTATGGATCTCAATATCCTCAACCTGTTATGGGTCAATACCCCGGAATGAACATAGTGTGGGATCCATCGCAAGTTCAACAGGTATTGCAGCCAAGTGTACAGTTGTCATCTCAAACTGGACAACCCTTAGTTTCTGGTTCACCCCAGCAACCAGTCCAGTCTAATGTTCAAACTTCTGTACCTTCGGTAGTTTCTCATTCTGGGCCTATTGCACCTAGTACTCCATCTCAAACGATTGCTGTAACTACCGCAACATCTATTCAGTCTACCACACTTACTTCTGGAGTATCGACAGCTCCGGTTTCTACTGTCTCTGTAACTACTCCTCAGACATCTTTACCATTGTCTGGATCCATGATTCAAACTACGGTTCAGATGCCTGTAGGACAACCTGGTTTAAGTACGGTTGTCACTAGTCAACCACAATTCGCTTATCAACCATACCAGGGACAGTACCAATACGGGCCTGTTGTCCAGCAGCCAGTTTACCAGTATCAACCGTATCTTGGGTATACTTATCAATAACCACAACAACCCCAGTACGGTCCGGTTAATCCTGGTTTTCCGGGAGGATACAATATCCCGAACGCGATTCCTCTTCCAAGTTATCCTGGATATCCTCCTCCTGGGACTGGTCTCGTGACCCAGAGTTTTAGGGATCCTAATCGGCAATTACCATTTATCGCAACTTTGGATTTACCAGACTTGTCGCGCCTAACGAACGATTCAATAAATTATCTTCCGTTTTGGCCGCCAATGCCAAATAAGTTGCCTAGTGACATACCCAAGTTCGAAGGTAAGTCTGGAGAGGATCCGTCGAATCATGTGATGACTTACCACCTCTGGTGTGCCTCTAATTCCATCTCGGATGATTCGATCCACTTGCGTCTTTTCCAGTGTACTCTCATTGGTCTCGCGGCCAAGTGGTACATTGAGTTACCACGGGCCTCTTTTTATAACTTTAGCTAGTTAGCTACCTCGTTCTTAACTCATTTTCAGTTGCCGGTCAGATACGATAATGACACGGAGTTACTAACTTCATTAAAACAATCGACGTCCACTTATATTTCCGATCATATTCATGAATGGAGACGTCGAAGACGATTAGTGAAAGTTTTTATCCCAGACCAAATCTTAGCTGAATGGTTTGTTAAATCATTGTTACCGAAGATTACTAAAGACGTAGCTAAGGCCGGAGTAGTTACTGAGGAGCAAGTGATTGCTCAAGCGCAGTACCTTGACTTAGTTTACACTCAGTCAGGTACGTTACATGAAAAGATCCCAGATCTTCCTAAGTCAAATCAAATCGCTGCTGCTCCTTCGGGGTCTCATGCCGTTGATGGTATGATTGGTACGGTGAACACTAAAAGCAAGAAGAAATCCTCAAAGAATTCTTCTCCTATTATAACCTTACCAGACTCCCCGACAGGAGAATCTTCTGCTGAAGTTTCCGCTGATATTCACGCTGTAGAGTCATCTATGGCTAAATCTAAATCTGGTGGGAAAAAGAAAGGTAAGAAGAAGAATAAAGCAGACAAAACTCCAAAGGAGAAAACTGAAAAGTCGGAAACCAATGACGAAAAGCGCAAACCTCGATATCCTTGTCTTATTTGTGAAGAGGATCATTTTACGAGAGATTGCCCTGATCGGGCCGAGGTTGTGAAAATCGTCAAGGGTTCCCCAACTCCTGCTGTTTTGAAAGATCCATTTCCAAAGCAGGAGAGTAAGATGATAGGTTCTTCCTCGAGTGCCAGTGAAGAACCCATATTGATGATGTCTCATGTAAGGATTGCGACTCGATCGCAGGATTATGGTAGTAAAAGTCCTGTTGATGGCAAAGAAGCAAAATCTTCTCATTCTAATCCATCAACCTCAGCTCCCGGTTCCGCTCCACTACAGATCGAGAAGCCTAACCCGGACTTAGTAATCAAACCGCCTGCCAAGGGTGTACTTCGAAGGTCTGCTTTCAATCCACATGCGAGAGCGGCCCAGAATTACAACATTGTTGAGGATTTAGCTGTTTCACCCTCAGCAATGTTGGCTTTGGAAGTGCTGCAATCATGCCCAGCACAACGCAAATTACTTTTGTCGGCTATAGGAGCTGTTGATGTTCAGGACCCAAACCTAATAATCTTTGATCTAGAAAATAGTACACCTCGTTTACCTCATCAAATGGCTTTCCAGATCCCAGTGATAGTCAAAAACAGGTCTATTCATCGGACTGTGATTGATGAGGGAGCTTCCACGTGTATTATGTCGATACAGTGCTGGAGATCGCTTGGTTCTCCTTCACTAAATCAATCCCCGACAATTATTAAGGCCTTTGATGGCCGTGGGTTCCATCCGTTTGGCATTCTACAGGATTTTCCTATAGGGGTCGAAGGAAAAACCGTTAGTCTGGATGTGGAGGTGGTTGATGCCCCTCTAGACTACAACCTTCTCTTGGGTCGAAGTTGGTCTTACGCTATGACAACGGTCGTTTCATCGGTTTTACGAGTAATAAAGTTTCCATATAATGGCAAGATCATAATAATAGACCAGCTGGCTTACTTTTCATCCGACCCAGCCTCTTCAGAGAGTATCCAGCATGTCGGTAAAACGACTATCCCTTATAAGGATGTTGGAGTCGGATTAGTTAAAGATGCTGGTTTACTGGGAACTTTTCCTTTTCCTCCAATCAACGCCTTGTCTTCATTTTCATCCATTCATATGATTACATCAGATACCATTGTTTATGACGATCCTTGGATCGTTCCTTCTGAATCTGAAATAGACTCATTTGGTGATGCTATGCCTTTGAGTCCATATGAAATTGCCTATGAAGCCGTGCAGTCTTTTACCGACCCGCGTTCAACCAAAATCGACCAAATGAATGTGGTCCATGAGGACTCACTTTTCACGTCAACCTCGGAGTTAATAGCGTTTCCCGAAGTTGTGTCATCTGACGAGCAACTTCGTGAAGTCCTGTGTGTGGACGATTTACCATGGGAAGATCTCCATAACAGATCTTCGTTTTTACCTGAGGATGATCGTTTTGAAAATGATTTCTCATCAATATTTACAGCTGAATATGTCAAAGAAGCTCAGAATCCAATGAAACATCCTGATTCAGAGCTGAATTTGGGAAACATCTCTCGCACTATTCCCATTGACATTTTAGTTAAGCCTAGAATTGTTGAGCACATTCATATAGGTGCCTCGTGTTCAGATGACGAAATTCAGACATACAAGGCCCTATTTCAAGAATTCCGCGACATGTTTGCCTGGTCTTATGAGGAAATGCCAGGAATTGATCCCGCGATTGTTGTCCATGAGATCAAGACTTACTCGGATGCTAAACCCGTCCGGCAACGTTTGCGTCAGATTCACCCACGAAAAGCAGCTGCAATTAAAGCAGAAGTCGAGAAGCTGTTGAAAGCAGGTTTCATTTATTCGATCCCGTTAACGGATTGGGTATCGAATATTGTTCCGGTTAACAAAAAACAGGGAACAATAAGAATTTGCATCGACTATAGGGATATCAATCGAGCTTGTCCCAAGGACAACTACCCAACACCCTATATCGATCAAATAATTGACGATTGTGCCGGCAGTGAAATATTTTCCTTTATGGATGGTTTTTCCGGTTACAATCAAATCAATATTCTACCTGCCGATCAACCAAAAACGGCTTTCATTTGTCCATGGGGGACATTTGCTTATTGCAAATTACCCTTTGGGCTTAAGAACGCCGGAGCCACTTTTCAAAGGGCGATGTCTTATGCGTTTCATGACATCAAACACATTGTGCAACCGTATCTCGATGATTTGCCCGCTCACTCATTACATCGAGCTGATCACCTTGTCCATTTACGAGCAATTTTCATGAGGTGTAGGCATTATCGTATTCGGTTGAACCCACACAAATGTGTCTTCTATATAGAAGTGGGACGATTGCTGGGGTTTGTAGTTTCGAAAGCCGGCATTCGCGTCGATCCCTCGAAGGTAGAAGCTATCATCAAATTGCCTCCTCCTTCGAGTCTTCGCCAACTCCAAAGTTTGCAGGGGAAAGCAAACTTTTTACGACGATTCATTCCTAACTACACCGAGATTACAAAGGGTTTTACCCGGTCGTTGAAACAGAACGCTCAATTCTCTTGGGATGAGATAGCTCAGAAATCTTTTGATGCACTCAAGCATGCATTGACCCATGCACCGTTGCTGCATCCTCCCAACTACAACCAGGATTACTTTTTGTACCTCGCCGCTGCCCATTCCACCATCGGGATGGTCTTAGTTCAGGAAGATGGATTCAGAACGGAACATGTGATATATTACCTTAGTCAGACGTTAAATCCAACTGAGCTCAAATATTCACATGTGGAGAAATTGGCATTGGCAGCCGTTCAAGCTGTCCAACGTTTTCGTCACTACATTCTACTCCGTAAAACTATAGTCATTTCGGATTGCAACCCTATGATCTACATTTTGACTAAACAATTGCTAGGGGGCAAGTACTCCAAATGGATCGTTATCCTGCAGGAGTTCGACTTGGAATTTGAAAAATCTAAGTCTAAGAAATCTTTAGTTTTTGCAGAGTTAATGTGTGACTTCCCGCGTGCTGACACGAAAACTGTTGCAGAGGAACCCATTGCGGACGAATCTTTGTTTCTCATCAGCACTTTAGATTCGTGGTATGGAGATATCATCGTCTATCTCCAGACCCAATCCTTTCGGCTCGAAGTTTCGAAGTCGGAACGTCAGAAAATTCGCTTCGAGTCCCAACAATACAAAAGTATTGGAGATACTCTTTATCGCCGTGGGGCGGACTTGGTTTTTCGACGTTGTTAAACTCACGAGGAAGCTGAAAGGGTTCTGAATGACTGTCACTCTGGAGCGTGTGGCAGTCATATGTCTGGGTATGCCACAGCCCAAAAGATATTGCGCGCTGGCTACTTCTGGCTGTCCTTGTTTAAAGATTGTATTACTGCGGTTCGGAAATGCCACAACTGTCAAGTGTTTGATCGAAAGATGCGCGCTCCACCTGCTCCTCTCCACCCTATAATTTCCGTTGGTCCTTTTGCAAAATGGGGTATTGATTTTATTACATGTAACCCTCACTCGGCCGGGGGGCATGCGTATATCATCCTTGCGGTAGATTATTTTACTAAGTGGGCCGAGGTGATGCCTACATTCGAGGCCGACGGCAAGACAGCTGCAATTTTCGTATTCAATCACATTATTGCTAGGTTTGGTGTCCCACAAGCGATAATCACTGACCATGGGCGCCATTTTCGAAACGTTATGATGACAGAACTTACAAGCCAGCTTGGTTTACGTCACGATAGCTCAACTCCTTATTATCCACAAGTGAATGGTCTGGTTGAGTCTATCAACAAAGTTTTAGTTATCATGATCCGATGAATCATTGGTATTCGTCGGTCGAATTGGCACAACATGTTATTTTCCACGCTTTGGGCGTACCGAACCTCAGTGAAAACATCAACAGGGTTCACTCCTTTCCACCTAGTTTATGGTTTGGAAGCTGTGCTGCCCATTGAATGCGAAATCTCGTCACTTCAAATGGCCATCGAGTTACTTCCAGCTACTTCCAAAGAGGAGAAGCATTTATTATACTTAGCTCAGTTAGATGAGACTCGACGTAATGCTGCATTGGCAATCGAGACTCACGCAAAACGTATGAAAGCTCAGTACGATCGAAATGTGACCCCTCGAAATTTTTCGGAAGGAGACCTAGTGCTGTTATATGATCAAGCTAACGATAAATTAGGTGCTGGAAAATTCGTTCCTATGTGGCATGGGCCCTATATTGTCAAGCGAAAGCTAGCAAAAGGGGCCTATGAGCTGGTAGACTTTGACGGGGACTCTTTGGGTAAACCCAGAAATGGACTTTACCTAAAGAGGTACTATGCTTAAATGATGGGTATGGAGATTTTAGTTAGGTTAGATTTTTCTTTCTAGCTGGTGTGTTTGTTAGTTTAGACAGTGTGCTTAGCTTAGAAAGTGTGTTTTTCGTCATTATTCTGCTTATCTTGGTTTTACGCTTGATGTTTGCAGATGTCAATGCCTCTCCAAACATACATTGGATTTGTTGATGGTTCTTGTCGTAGTACACGGAATATCTCTTCCGCAGCTTGGGTTATCTATTCGCCCTCTGACGAGTTAGTTTCTATGCATGGGGTAAGCCTCGGTCAAACAACAAACAACATTGCAGAGTACAGTGCAGTGACTGAGTTATTGTCTGAATCTATTTCATTTGGGATTTGGAGTTTGATAGTGAGGTTAGATTCTGAACTCGTTGTATTACAGCTTAATAGAGTGTATGCCATTAGAAATCCAGTGTTATTAAGGTTATATTTGAGAGTGCGTCTCTTGGAATGTGAATTTGATTACATTGAATATCAGCATATTCCAAGGTCTTTAAATACATTAGCAGATGCAATTGCTTCTCGAATGTTAGACAGACATTTGCAATAATCATACATGTAAATTTAAAAACATTTCATCACACATGTTTAACAAGATAAGCCGGTAATAATGATATATATAGATAGGAGTGTGTCAAAAAATACATCGTCTTCGATCATAGGTTGAAAAACACCTTATGATCGGCAAAAATGATAAGTACAAAAAACCAAAATGTCACATGTGTCTACAAAAGCGACCATCCAATCACTGGTGATGCTCCCTATACGACACCACTGCACGAGCCACCCTACACAAGAACCTCCTAAAAGGTCCTGGGACTGCGACTACATAGCGCTGAAGCCTGATAGGAATATCATCTATAGTAGTCTCTGGTATGTCTGCTGTAAGACGCTCTAGGTCTTGTTCCAACTCAGCTAGGGTCTCTGTGGCCTCGTCCCGTGGGGCCGATGCCGCTGCAACTGGTAGTCTCCTCTCGAAAGGCCGGAGATTGGTTGGACGACGTGGGCCTACATCTGCATTTTGAAAATTATTACTGTCAGTTTTGAGACAACATTAAAAACAAAAAAATAGATAATTTTGAAAAACTTGTGAAAAATGAAGTACCTGTGTCATCCCACTGTTCTCCTGGTGGAAGAAGCATGTCCGGATCTCCACGAAAATCAACTCCGGCATAAGGAAAATCCTGTATAGAAAATATATGGTCCTCCAACCAGTGAAAATACTCCGAAGTAAATCAAACAACCTCCGTGCCCTCGTCAGGATGATGGGCCATAACCGTAACCCATCGCATCAATTTAGGCTCTCGGGGAGGCCCAACCTCAACAGTGAGCTGCTGTGGGATCAGCATCAGAACCCTCTCTAGGGCAAAACTCACAACTAAAGGCCCATAACCAAAAGTCTTTAGCTGTCCGTTTTTAGTCCTAGTCAGTTGGCCCTTTAAGTTGGCCAACACAACATCATACCAGTTGAAAATGGTGCCCTGATAGCAATCAATCGCCATCCATCCAGTGGCAATGTGTAAAGCGGCAGCCCCGCAAAGTCTGGTAACTGTAAAAGCAATCACCATAAGTTCAGGTCGGGATATAGTTTTGATCTCTATCCCCTTCTCCTGAGACTGAGTGTTACACCACTCTTGTCGGAGACTAGCGATGGACTGGCCACCCGACCTAGTCCCGAACAGAGTCAAGTGTTCGCCTCTCTTGGGCAAACCAGTGAGGAAGTAAATATCTGAGGGCTCTATCTCGAGCTGGTGCCCTCCAATATAAAAGCACTGGTCCTGGACGTTCCATCTCTCTACTAGCCACTCTAGAAAGCGCACCTGGGCCCTCATGTCAGGTATGGCCCAGTATTTGTAAAGGCCGCATGCCTTCAAAGCATCAATGGACGGTTGATGATTAATGGCGGCCAAATCAACATCTTCGTGCTCTCTCTCGCGCCAATCAAGCATGGTGGGCAATCTACACACCAAAAAACATCTGTTAGATTCAATGAAATCAAAAAATTTTGGTCCTTTTTGAAGAAATTGGGGTTTGAAAACTCGTTTTGCGGGGTACGCACCCCGCCTTTAGGAACAGGGCGTGGGTACGCGGGTTCCCTTAAGGCAAGGTGCGTACGCCCAACATTTTCCCAACTGAGAAAATGTCGGGGTACACGGGTCACCAGTGGAGCACCTGCGTACCCCGAAAGGCGGATCTTGAAACCCCAAAGTCTCCAAAAAATGAAACTAGGGCCTAAAAACAAATTCTAAACGGATGAAAATGAAGAGGAGGATGTTGTAGAATACCTGAAAGAGACGGCGTTCGATTTCGACGGTCGGATTCTCCGCAATGTCCACGGGAAGTTTCTTGCCAAAAGCCCTTTTTCTCTCCTCAACAGTAAAATGGTAAAAATGAATTGGTAAAAGCCCTTTTTATAGGTTTTTTGGGTAAATAAATGGTAAATTTGTTTATTTTTCACCATGAAAAGGTATTTTTCAAAGTATTTTTATCTATCTTTAAACAGGTATGAGTAATGTGTTGGTTTTTGTGCAGGATAAAAGGATTTTCAGGGAAAATTGTCATTTTTCACAAACAAAAACATCAGAGTCATCTTTAAGCCCTTTTCTGACTCGTAACACATGAAAAGATTGCCGAGTGTTTCTTTTACACTCGTTAAAACGGAATTAAAAGACGGTCCCCTTATAGCACTTTTATGACCGTAAAAACAGGAAAAGATTGCCGGATTTTTGTCGTTTCAAATTCGATACTGGAAATAAAACGACGTGTCCTTGATCGCTTTTTACTTTTAGGTCAAAGACACTAATTATGAAAGTACTCCTTGGTCGTAAAAGATCAAGCGGTTCTCTCAAGTATTATTTTATACTTTTTCGGGCTTGGGAGACACAAATTTACGAAAAAGTTCAACCCTGGAGTCTTCTTAAGTTTTTTCAGACTCTCTAAAATTGAAAAACGCCGAGTTTCTCCTATACTGGACTCGTTAAAATTTCACAGTAAAGGACCTGTTCAATTACAAACAGGAACGGACCACTCCTTCTTAGGGTTCGAATCTAAACTAAGTTGGACTCATCCGAAGGATGAGTTTATAATCAAGCATATGTTATCCTCCTCAAGCTTGTAAAAAATAAAGAGGTACTTGCCAGAAATGGTGGGGGAAAAGAGAGAAAAATGAGCCTGTTTGTTATCCTTTGTCTTAGAAGAAACCTTATCGCCACTCTTGAACATGACACTTTTCATTCACCTGGGTTGGGAAATCCTTTACCTAACAGTTGATCAAACCACATTGAAAATCTTCAGCCGGTTCCGGATATTAACTTTGGGTCAATTGTCACCAAGCCATCTGTCGTGTCGTTATGTGTTCAAGAGGTCACTGCAAATAAACCATTCATCTGCAAAATACCTGTCTTCCATCTCGACCATCCCTGAGTCAGTCCTTACAGCTATATTTCTTCAACTTGATCTATGATTTCGTGTTGTGGGCTTGCCTGCAACGGGTCGCTTTCTATCGACATCAGCACATTATCTGGAAAGATGACCTAGAAATCGTCAGTACCTTGAAATCTGCATGCATCAATGGCAGGTTTCTCGCCTTTGACGACAGTTTACATCATTGACTTTCGATCGAAGGATTCCGTGACATGTTCGACCTCAACGCATTCATTCACATCTCATGGATTGTACTGGGTACTTTGAGAACCATTGACATCACTGGTGGTCTCTCTCACACTTGTTAACAGTTTACATCATCGACTGGTAATCAAGTGGTTTCTACCATGTTCGACATCAACTCATTTATTCGCATGGATAGAATCGTACCATTTCAGGAAGTAGAAATGAAGACCCTGGATCTAGTTTCCACCATCCAGGCTGCGAGGAGTTTTGTATTCATTATACAGTAGACTAATCATAAACAGATGGCTGCGTCCATACTGTGTCTACATGAGTTTATGATTACGATGTACTGCGAAATCATTCCTATGACAGAGCAATAGTTAGTTTGTTAGTTAAAGTTTTCAATCTGAGTATGGGAATGCCTACCTCAGTGATGATATGATCTTACATATGTATTTTGTGTTGGATATTTTCAGGTTCCGACTGGGCTCTCCACAAGATAATCCTTGAAATGACAAAGTACTTCACCCTTTCTAGATGATATGAAACCCTAATATACTACAGGCTTCGCACTTTAGGGGGCAATCTGTTACACTAAAATTTGTCACCATGACTATTTGCAGTTAGTATGGCTCCATCAACTGTCATACTATCCTCCTTGGCAAGTCTCATACCTCTGCTCCTCATGTCAAACTCCAAGAAAGAGAGAAAGTCCTTAAAAAGTCAATTAACTCTGGTTACGCAGTTTCTCTTAACCTTACCTGCGTGTACGCACCCCAAGTTCACAATACCTGCGTACTTGTACGCTCTGTCTGTAAAGGGGTGGGTGCGTACTCCTGTAAAGGTCAAAAGGCGTGAGTTTTACTTCAAAAAATTTACTTGTGGTCGATTCTAGAGCATTCTAGAAGATGGTTTGACGTGTATTGAGCGCCTCCAGATGGTTCATGTATCCCTATGAAAGAGGAACTTATCCCATCAAGAGGGGAGCTATCCCATTGAAAGAGGGGCTTATCCCATTGATGGTGGACCTGATTAACTTCCTCCAAAGCATTATAAATACAGGCATTGGGCCAGAGGGAGGGGAGGTTGAAAGCTGAACATTCCTAAGGGTAGATGCTGCTGAAATTAGGACTCCCTTATAGAGCTTGAGAGGAGAGATTCCCATCCTTTCTTAGCTTCATTTGGAAGTGGGTGAGCTGATCAAAGTAAAGGAGAACTCTTGCTGGACCCTAGGAGGGACCTGCACAACACCAAGGCACTGGTTGTAATGGTTTCTTTTGTTTCCACTTAATACAATTAAGTTCATTTTTCTCAACAAGTTGTTATAAATAATTTGTTTCATATACTCCTTGGTCTTTATGATGAATGTGTTTTATTTTATGAGTTATTCAGGTGCTATGTAATCGTTTTCTTGTTAGTGAATGCAGGTTTCAAAGAGAAGGAGGAGCTCATCTGGATCAGAGAGGCTGGACTGCTACAAACAACATTGGACTAAAGGTATGCTTTAAACACCTGGTTTCTTGTATTTTAAATGCATGTTTAGGGAAAGATAGTGCTTAATTGTCTTGTTTGTCACTAGAAAGCCTTAGCTTCTAGGGAGGTCGGTTTTGTCCGCAAAATTGACTCTTTCCGCATGTTGAGGGCCCCGAAATCGGGTCAACAACAAGGGGGATACCCACCCGGTCGAGAACCTGGTTGGCGGCTCCTTGCCCGTTTGGTGTAGCGGGTCCGACTGGGGATGATGGGACCAGCTTCCCAATCTAAAAGATGTGTGTGTGTGTGTAGATTTTGAAGATACTAATCTAAAGGTAATTTTAAACTAATTTAATTCTAGACTCTAAACTGACTCTATGCTACTGTAATCTAACAAAAACAACACATCTAATCTATACTAACCCGGGGTAAAATTCTTTCATTATGCGATCTAAAAAGATTTCATACAACAACTGGTAATAAAGATCATTCAGCTATCATAAGAATATAAATCAATTAAGATGAACCATTCTGCATAAGAAGTTAGGCAAAACAGTTGTGAACAACATATCGCATAATCAGTTATTCATATGTCAAGCACAAACAAATGATTCCACCGTACAAAAGTGCCAAATGGTAATCCAGACATTCATACATTAACATATAAACAAATCAGCTGTATATCACTCTAAGAATATGAGCAGAAATTAATCAAGAGATAAAAGTACCATTTATGACTGATTTTCACTCACAAACTTCAAGCAATAATGATTTATCTCTACTTACTTCTAACATCTATTAAGAGTACAGAAGTGCAACATCAGTAGCAAACATTAAAATGTAAACATAAATAAATCTCGATCCATCCATTCATCAAAAACCCCCTCCGAGGGTGCAAAAGTGCATGTTCTGAGGACAAGTTTTTTGACAAATTTCCGGACCCTTCTCCAAATGCCATGAGAAGGGTTAAATACTACTAACTAACTAATCTTAATTACACAAATTTAGGGAACGACTTCAAATGACCGCCCTTTTACTAAAGCAAATTTATTTCTAAAAATTGAATCTAATTTCTAACCGTTTCTGTATCTGCTCCTTAGTGCTGTAAGCAATGTGAGGTTTGCCTGGAAAGAGTCGGCTGGTTGTATTTTCCTTTTGCTTGGGCGATAAAAGTAGAAATAACAAAAGCTGGCACCTCTTTCTGACAAACTAGAAGATATTTTTGAAAATCTTCCTCTGGCTGGGTGTTTTTTGCTGTGTGTATACTTAGTATAACCTAGATTTCTTTCAAACTGATTGTGCTGTTGCTATTTCGGTTTCCGGCCGTGTGAATGACTCAATGAGTTAGGGATTTTGTTGCCTGAACAATCTTACGTATTGAAAATTGCTTCCATTCTTTGTTCCAGGATTTTCTGAAGCATCATCCCTTTTCAGCGTTTTTCTTTTTGCTTTACCCAATCTGAGCTTCAGGATCTTTTGCAAACATGCTGCTTTTGTGCGCCTTTGACTCTGAGTCTTGGATAGTTTATTTTCATCAGTGTCTGTGGAGTGATACTCTGGAATCCGCGGCTCTGCTGTATGCGGCATTCATTTGCGAAGGCATCTCCTCTCTGTTCTTCAAGTATTGGCGCTTTCCCCTTTTCCTTAGATGTTTCCTGCATATAGATTTATATCAGTTACTGCCTTACAGTTTACGCAAAGGAAAAGAGACATGACGAAAAGATTGACATGAAAGCTTTAAACTCTAATGAATGCATAATCATGACACTCATAATGACTTGACTCTTTGAAAAACGCAACACGATCATCTTTGGATACTCAGGCGTGCAATCATTAATTTGCCTTAAGGTGCGCGCTCAATTTTGGGTTTACAGATCATGCTGAAGAAACTTTGCGATGAGTGGTTTCTGCGATTCGCATCGCAGCAATTAATAGTCTCATTCGTCGCAGATCGCAAATCGCAAAATCGCAGTTTGTAGGATCGCAGATCGCAAATCGCAATATCGCAATTTTCATTTGCTCATTGTGTGCTGCTTTTGCGACGTTTGCGATATGCGACGTCGCATATCGGCCGTCGGCGATTCCTTTTTATTTTCTTTTAAGGGCGTTTTCAAAATATGCGATGCGATGAATTTCGCATCGCTTCTTTGCAGCTTGTTTACGCGCATAGGAAAACTCTTCACTCTCTCTTTGCGATGCGATATAGCTCTTAGGGAGTTAAACACAAAAATTTGGATAAAAATATTTTTGGGATTTTTTGTTAAGGGTCCCCCTTTGCTTGATATTATTGCTAATACTAATCAAAGAGGGGGGTTGTTGGTGACCACAACAATGGCGATTCACTGTGAAGAACCAGTTATCTCTGCTTTTCTATTGACATTTCCACTTCCGAAACAGAAAAGTTTTCATATGTCTAAATTTTGTTATGGACAGATAGAGTAGATTACCCCTCATCCTGTCAATGATACTTTGTTTCAACCCTTCTTTTATTCCAATTGTCTGCTTCCTTTAGGCTTAGTTCTTGCATTCATACCAGACATTACTTGGTCCCTTTTTAAAGATAAAATAAGGTCTTCTCTGCGTACTGGCTTTAAACTATGCTCATTTGTCGTAGGTAGAGCCTCTGCTGCCCGCAAGCGTCCATAGCCTCGACAGGGTTACCATGTTATCCAGCAATGATCCTTTTTCCTGCTTGAGGTTATTTACAACACTTCAGAGAAAAATCCTTTTTGACACTTTTTCCTTTTTTATTCTCTAAAGAACAATGTCTTGGTTTGGTGGCCAATTTATGACACAATCATTCACTTGATTTACACTTTTGCTGAACAAGCTGGCTCATGATGAGACCCCTTGTCTTTTGATTGCAACAATCTTGAGTTGTTGCCCTATTTTGATAGATAGTATTGGCAAAGTCAGCAAGTTATAATATCTGTGATCATGATAAGCCGACTCGTGATGAGACCTCTTATTCTTTGAGATATAGTGTTTTCTCGGATTGTTTCTCTAAATGCTGCGGTTTCCTTTAGCAGGGAGGAAGTCATTGTTTTTCCTTAAGAAAGCTCTGGACGACAATAATAGAGTTTTGAAAATAACAACTTTGCAGAGAATATTTATTTTATTATTGATGATGCCTTTCATTGTGCTGGGATAAAACAATTTTTTACCAAAGGTTGCTTTCATCAATGTCTTTTGAAAGGTTGAAACTAATATCATTATTCAGGCTAAAGTTAACTCTATTTTTCAATAATAAAAATCAGATTTTTCGAAAAGTTTTTCTATTTGTACAAGTGAAATCAAAATCTGATAGAGAGTTAGTGTGCTCTTTCATGAATCTTATTCAATGATCATTTACAACCAGTTTTATTTATAAGAAAGAAAAAAAACAAAATAAAAGAAACTAAAACTATCCTACAAAAAATGGAAGAGTGATCTTCTATGGAAAATACATTTTAAGAATCTGTCCATTCACAGGCAAAGAATCTCTTCTACCTGCCAAATCCTGCAACACAAACGTCGATGGGCCTATGACTTCTACAATCTGAAAAGGACCAAGCCACAACTTCTGAAATTTCGTATGTTTGCCCTTTTCTTCATGAGCCTTATCCCATTTCAAAACTAAATCTCCCATCTGAAAGTTCTTTCTGGTTATGATGGATGAGTCAAAAGAGGATTTTATTAGCGCTTGGTGGTGAGCATGGGTTTTCTTAGCTTGTTCTCGGCGTTCTTCTAGTTTGATTATCTCCATTTGTCTTAATTGCAAAGAGGAAGTAGATACTTCATCGATGTGTTGTACTAAAGACAAAGAGGGAATGACTAAGTGAGTTGGAAGAACCACTTCTTTCCCATAAACTAAATTAAAGGGAGAAGTGCCGATTGAAGCTTTCTTCGTGATTCTGTCTGCCCATAAAGCATTTACCAGCGCTTTGTGCCAATTCTTTTGGTTTTGGTCGACTGTTCTTTTGATAATCCTGATTAGGTTTTTGTTTGTTGATTCAGCCAACCCATTACCTTGTGGATAGTAATTAGCAGAATATTTCAATTTGAACCCTCTTTTTAATGAAAACTCAGTCATTGCATTTCCAGAAAAGTATGATGCATTATCAAACATTAAGGCCGTTGGCAATCCAAACCTAGTGATGATAAATTGATCTATGAATTCAATAATGTTTTCAGAAATAACTGTCTTGAGAGGAACTGCTTCTACCCATTTAGTAAAATAATCTGTTGCCGTGAGGATATACCTATGCTGCTTAGAAGAGTGAGGAACGATCTCACCTATTATGTCCAAGCCCCATTGGCTAAATGGTTGCTCGATGTTGACCGGCTGTAGTGGCATGGACGATTTCCTTTGTTTCCCTGTAGCAGTCTGGCAGATTTGGCATTTCCTTACGTAATTGTATGAGTCTTTGAACAGCGTGGGCCAATAATATCCTGCACGTAAGATCTTATGCGCAGTAGTCTCTCCAGCATAGTGTCCACCTGCTGGTCCATCATGGAGTTCCTGCAAAACCTTTTCGGCTTCAGTTTTCTCAAGACACCTAAGAAGTACAGAATCATAATTCCTTTTAAACAGAACATCATTTATGAGCTGGTATTGTTTAGCTTTCAACCTTAGAGCTCTTTTCTTGGTGTGATCCAGGTGTGATGGAGCATACCCGTTCTTAAGATAATAAATGGTGTCCGCATATAATGATTCTGCGTCGTTTAGGCTTACCTCATACGTGTGTACCTCTTCAGATGAGTTCTCAGGAATTTGCGATGCTCCAGCTAACATCTTGCAGAAGCCTTGACCCCTTACGATGTTTGCTGGTTTGATCTCAAGATCGTATTCTTGTAGAGCGGTAATCCAATTTGCTCTCTTTTCGCCCACATCCTTTTGTACCAAAAGGTTTCTTACCGCTCGAAATGGTACTACGACTTTGGTATGGGCTTTAAGTAAGAAAGGTCTGAAATATTTGATCGTTTTGAAAACAGCATAAGCCTGTTTCTCCACTTCTGAGTAATTGAGTTCAGCACCTTGTAAGTTCGAGCTAAAGAATGCGATTGGAGCTTTCGCCTTCTCTTGATTTACTTGAGTCAAAATCGCGGCATAAGATTTCTCTGAGGCAAAAGTGTATAAGATGAAAGTTTCTGAAAAATTTGGGGTAGCTAAAGATGGAGCGTTGATGATAGCTTGTTTGATCAAGTTGAATGCTTCGTGCTCATCTATGCCCCATTTAAAATTTGAATTCTTTTTTATCATATTTTGTAAAGGAGAAATAATAAGTGAAAAATCGGGGACAAACCTTTTTACAAAATTGATTTGTCCAAGGAAAGATTGCATGGCATTTTTGTTATGGGGTATGGATATTTCAGAAATTTCTTTGATTCTGTCAGGTTCAATGTGAATACCAGATTTCGACACTATGAATCCGAGCAATTTCCCTTCACTTAATGCGAAAAAAGATTTCTTTGGGTTAAGTGAAATTCCATACCTTAAGCATCTTTGAAAGATCTGTTTCAAATCTTTGAGATGGTCGCTTCGCTTCTTGGAGTACACTGTTATATCATCCAGGTAAATCACTACTGATTTATTGACTAAACCTTTAAATGCGATGTCCATGGCTCTCTGAAAGGTAGCGCCGGCATTGATCAGACCAAATGGCATCTTCCGATATGTGTATGTGCCCCACTTGGTTCGGAATGTGGTTTTCAACTGATCATCGGGATGTACCAGCACTTGATTGTATCCTGAAAATCCATCCAGGAAAGACATTAATTCTGAGCCCGCTACTGCCTGTAGTATTTGCTCCATAGGTGGGAGGGGAAAATTGTCTTTCTGACAGGCTTTGTTGAGATTCCGGAAATCAATACAGATTCTAATATCTCCGTTTTTCTTCCTAACAGGCACCATATTGGATACCCATTTGGAGTGTCTGACTGGGAAAATTATTCTGGCTCTCAACAATTTATTTAGCTCAGTCTTTATCTGATTTTCTAAGTTGGGGTGGATTTTTCTGAGCTTCTGCTGGACAGGTTTTTCATTGTCAATCATAGGGATAGTGTGTTGAATGATATAAGTGTTGTATGTTTTTAGCTCATCGTAATTCCATGCAAAAACGTTTTTGTATTGTCTCAGAAGACGGATATACGCTGATTTTTCTTCAGGGGCTAGGTCGTGGCCCAGATTAACGTTTTGCGGCTTCTGATCGGTTCCTAGGTTCACTAATTCATAATTCAGAGTTGAACTGTAGAGTTTAGAATTGGCAGACCTTTTAAACCGACTTTTCAAATCATATAAATCTTCTAACTTAACCACCGATTTAGGTATAGCGTTATCAGTGCTATTTTGCTGAATTTGGTGATCATGATGGTCTTCGTCAATTATTTGATTTGAGTAGGATCCTTCAGAAGTGAGGAAATTTACAATGTCTGGATCGTCATTGAATACTCTCCAGTTGGTGATGTTGTCAGGGATGGATGGTTTAAAGATTAATTCTATTGAAAACCTATCGGGACTAAAATCTTCGGAGGGAATCAGTCTAGAGGCTACGTTAGCTAACAGGTCTGCGCTCGCATTTTGGAGTCTTGGGATTGACGAAATATTGAATGCTATGAAATGTGAAGTTAGATCTTGTACTAAAGATTGATAGTGCTTTAAATGACTTGACAGGCAATGTATGGTGTTACGTACCTGTTTGACGACAATTTCGGAATCTCCAAAGACTTGAAGATACTTAACATTCAAGCCGATTTCTTTGTATAGGCCTTGCACCAAGGCTTCGTATTCCGCTGTATTGTTTGTGCAATCGAACTCAAGTCTGCATGTAAGCATGGTATTGTTCCCATCTGGGTTAATCAGAACGCATCCTGCTCCTGCTCCCTCGTTAGATTTAGAGCCATCAAAATATAATTTCCAAAATAAAGATGTATTTACAGAATTATCTAAAAAATTAAAACACTTTGAATCATCAGTTTGGGAAAAATTTTCAACTTAGGACACAACTGAATTTTCTAAGTAAGGTGAAGTGTGAGCATTGAAATTGCCGAGGAAAGAATCTACCGAGTAATTGCCTATGATACTGCTGTTGTATGCTATTGCTTCGTTCTCTCCTTCCAATTCTGTCACTATGTACTTTTGGTGTAATTCTCGTTCAACCTTTATTTGATTGGGTTTGCCGTTGTAGGGTAACCACATGTGCGACCAGTCGGTTGAGAAATATCCGTGGAGTTTCTCAGACCAATCCCTGCTAAGAATTAAACCATAGAATTCAGGGATATCAGCTACTAGAATGTCGATAACCTGACATACTTTCGGGTTAGACGACAATCTTATGGTCACCTGGTTAAGTTCACCAATCACTTCGACTTGAGATCGATCAAGTTGAACTATGCGCACTGCAGATTTCTGAGGTTAAACATTCAATTTGGCACATATTGATCTGGGTAGAATATTCGTTGAAGCACCAGAATCAATCAGGCAATTGTGCACGTTTTTATTGAAAATTTCATAAGTGAGGAGAAAAGGAGGAGTATGGGATCTTGACCTTCCTCCAATCAAGGCAATGTCATTCGGATCAATCTTATTGATCATGTTGGTTGGAGGTCTTCCCATGTTGTGGGAAGCTACAACTGTAGGTAAAGATGTAGTAGGCACGACATGTAATTCTTTCATCATTATTTTCTATTGATGTTTCAATTTGCTCAATTCGTACGGAGTGATATTAGCCCTAGTCTTTTTCATGTCGTCGATAATGTTATACTCCATTTCATCTGACACTATCAGTGTTCTTGATGGAGGTACTTGATCTGATTGGACTGGGCTAAATTGGGTCGCTCTAGTGGTTGTTTTCTTTGTTGCGACCTTATCTTTTGTTGCAGGGCTTGCGCCCTTTTGTTTAGGGGTAGTTTGGGGAGGATCAAGTTGATTTTTACTTCGTGTGCTAATCGGAAATGCTTCTTGATCCTCTTCTTGTGGGAGGATGAAATCCCATATTCCTTGTAGTTCCACAACTTCTTCATCATCGGTCTGCCCTTCAGTGGTATTCTCTTCTTCTTCTTCTTCTTCAGATTCGACGTTTGAGACAACATTG
Source organism: Pinus tabuliformis (assembly GCA_031772625.1). Classification (NCBI taxonomy): domain Eukaryota; kingdom Viridiplantae; phylum Streptophyta; class Pinopsida; order Pinales; family Pinaceae; genus Pinus; species Pinus tabuliformis. Next base: position 1,281,693,700 of record CM062809.1, read on the forward strand.
GGTGGTTTCACCTCCATGGGAAGGTTTCTTTTAAAAGATCTGTAGGGCTTTTTTGAAGAAGTTTCTGCTACTTGCTTTCTTATGTCAATCATCTCGTTGGACATGGCCTTTAACACCTTTTGTAATCCTTCCATATCGAAAGGATCTTTCGTTTGCTTCTTCTTGGTGTCTTCTTTGAAAGAGATCTTCTTAGATTTGCGTTCTTCTATTGCAGATCTCTTTTCTAGGGCAACTACGCGTTTTTCTACTGCTAATGCCTCAGTCAAGTTTTCAACTAAGGTCGTCTTGTTTGCCCTATCTACGAAGATGGCCAAGTTTGATGGTAAGGCCGTGATGTACCATTCACATCTTACTTCCTCGCTGGGTTGAGAAGCAGCGGGAATCTTGTTGAACCGTAAATTGAAATCTTTAATGGGTTCTCTAGTCTCAGCTTTAAGATTAGATAGGTCATTGATCAATGTCGCTGTTGATCTGTCATCGCCAAACTTGGTGAGGAATTGACTTTGAAAAATGTCCCAACTTGTGATGGACCCGGAAGGTAACGAAAAGTACCATGACCCGACTGTTCCTTGCATTGTGTAAGGAAAAAGTCAGACGACAGCATCTTCGTTGGTAACTCCGTTGAGATTAACAGAAAGCATGAAATTATTGATATGCTCTTCAGCTAGCATGCCTGTTTCTGGATTGAATTTAGGTAGCCACTTCTCAGGATGGGCCGGTATTGGGCTCAGGGGTGGAGGCATTAAAACCGCCCCAAGATTGTTCCATGGAGACTGGGCCATCGTTGATCCGCTAGTTAATGAGAGTGCAGAAGACGGTCCCTGATGCTGAGAAGATGAAGGTATTATGATCTTTGATGATTGAAGAGGAAGTGTTGTGGAAGATGGATGAGTGATTTGGGATGAGGATGTGGGTGGTTGACTTCGCGGTGAGGGTGTTGAAATGGACGAAGTGGATGAAAGAGTCTCACGGTCAGACTCTAGTGGTGCTTTCCTTGCTCTTTTCCTAGTAGGGAGAGGGAGTTCACTTGGTTGAATACCAAATTTTTCACTCTTCAATCTTGTCAGAGGATGAGCAGGATTGTACTGCGAAGTCACGCTGCTGTTAGATTTATCAGACCTATGAGAAAAAATAGAGAATCCCTGGAGTTTACGAATCAAAGTTTGAATTTCAGAGGGTTCAATAATGAGTTGGTCTGATATATTGGAGTAGGTAGCAGCGGTGGATACTCGAGCGACTTCTAACTCCAGGTTTAACCGTAGTGGAGAAGTTGGGGGAGTTGATGAGGGTGATTTACTCTCAGAATGGCATTTAGATTTTGACTTGGTTGCCATTCATAGTTCGTGCCCTCCTTCTAGCGCCAAATATGTTGAGGGCCCCGAAATCGGGTCAACAACAAGGGGGATACCCACCCGGTCGGGAACCTGGTTGGCGGCTCCTTGCCCGTTTGGTGTAGCGGGTCCGACTGGGGATGATGGGACCGACTTCCCAATCTAAAAGATGTGTGTGTGTGTGTAGATTTTGAAGATACTAATCTAAAGTTAATTTTAAACTAATTTAATTCTAGATTCTAAACTGACTCTATGCTACTGTAATCTAACAAAAACAACACATCTAATCTATACTAACCCGGGGTAAAATTCTTTCATTATGCGATCTAAAAAGATTTCATACAACAACTGGTAATAAAGATCATTCAGCTATCATAAGAATATAAATCAATTAAGATGAACCATTCTGCATAAGAAGTTAGGCAAAACAGTTGTGAACAACATATCGCATAATCAGTTATTCATATGTCAAGCACAAACAAATGATTCCACCGTACAAAAGTGCCAAATGGTAATCCAGACATTCATACATTAACATATAAACAAATCAGCTGTATATCACTCTAAGAATATGAGCAGAAATTAATCAAGAGATAAAAGTACCATTTATGACTGATTTTCACTCACAAACTTCAAGCAATAACGATTTATCTCTACTTACTTCTAACATCTACTAAGAGTACAGAAGTGCAACATCAGTAGCAGACATTAAAATGTAAACATAAATAAATCTCGATCCATCCATTCATCAAAAACCCCCTCCGAGGGTGCAAAAGTGCATGTTCTGAGGACAAGTTTTTTGACAAATTTCCGGACCCTTCTCCAAATGCCATGAGAAGGGTTAAATACTACTAACTAACTAATCTTAATTACACAAATTTAGGGAACGGCTTCAAATGACCGCCCTTTTACTAAAGCAAATTTATTTCTAAAAATTGAATCTAATTTCTAACCGTTTCTGTATCTGCTCCTTAGTGCTGTAAGCAATGTGAGGTTCGCCTGGAAAGAGTCGGCTGGTTGTATTTTCCTTTTGCTCGGGCGATAAAAGTAGAAATAACAAAAACTGGCACCTCTTTCTGACAAACTAGAAGATATTTTTGAAAATCTTCCTCTGGCTGGGTGTTTTTTGATGTGTGTATACTTAGTATAACCCAGATTTATTTCAAACTGATTGTGCTGTTGCTATTTCGGTTTCCGGCCGTGTGAATGACTCAATGAGTTAGGGATTTCGTTGCCTGAACAATCTTACGTATTGAAAATTGCTTCCATTCTTTGTTCCAGGCTTTTCTGAAGCATCATCCCTTTTCAACGTTTTTCTTTTTGCTTTACCCAATCTGAGCTTCAGGATCTTTTGCAAACATGCTGCTTTTGTGCACCTTTGACTCTGAGTCTTGGATAGTCTATTTTCATCAATTTCTGTGGAGTGATACTCTGGAATCCGCGGCTCTGCTGTATGCGGCATTCATTTGCGAAGGCATCTCCTCTCTGTTCTTCAAGTATTGGCGCTTTCCCCTTTTCCTTAGATGTTTCCTGCATATAGATTTATATCAGTTATTGCCTTACAGTTTACGCAAAGGAAAAGAGACATGACGAAAAGATTGACATGAAAGCTTTAAACTCTAATGAATGCATAATCATGACACTCATAATGACTTGACTCTTCGAAAAACGCAACACGATCATCTTTGGACACTCAGGCGTGCAATCATTAATTTGCCTTAAGGTGTGCGCTCAATTTTGGGTTTACAGATCATGCTGAAGAAACTTTGCGATGAGTGGTTTCTACGATTCGCATCGCAGCAATTAATAGTCTCATTCATCGCAGATCGCAAAATCACAGTTTGTAGGATCGCAGATCGCAAATCGCAATATCGCAATTTTCATTTGCTCATTGTGTGTTGCTTTTGCGACGTTTGCGATATGCGACGTCGCATATCGGAAGTCGGCGATTCCTTTTTATTTTCTTTTAAGGGCGTTTTCAAAATATGCAATGCGATGAATTTCGCATCGCTTCTTTGCAGCTTGTTTACGCGCATAGGAAAACTCTTCACTCTCTCTTTGTGATGCGATATAGCTCTTAGGGAGTTAAATACAAAAATTTGGATAAAAATATTTTTGGGATTTTTTGTTAAGGGTCCCCCTTTGCTTGATATTATTGCTAATACTAATCAAAGAGGGGGGTTGTTGGTGACCACAACACCGCATGACAATGTCAGATCCACGTTAGCTGCCATGTCATCTCGATGTCTCTCGCCATGTCATATCCACGCCATCTGCCATCTCACCATTCCACGTCATCCACAATGTCATAGTGACATCACCATGACGTCACTCTAGGATCCCGCAATCGCAAGTTTTAAAGGGAGATTGCTTATAATAAACACTTCGCCGTCGATTTGCAATATGCGATATAAGACGGACTCGACAGATTATACATTCCAGTCCATAAATTCCCGGCGTCAATGCAAACGCAATTTCCAAGAGTCATGCTTCTTGCCTCGTACCTATTGTGATTACAATTTGCGATCTAACCCAGACCCAACAGGATTATTAACTCCATTACATAATTTGTCCCGCGTCCATCACATCGCAAGTTTCATAACATCCGCTATACCATAACCCTTTGCTAAAGGAGATTTACGATAAGAGCCACCTCTGCCACGTCATCCCTGACGTCATACTCCACGTAACCTCGCATATTGCAATCACAAAAAATCAAAAGGCCCATTTCATAGTGCTAGATAAAAAATTGTGGTTTGCGATTGCGATTTCTCGTATCATGTCATCATCACTTCACCACTCAGGATTTATAATTGTGATTTGTTTGCGATTGCGATTATTATGCTTCTATATATTGTTGTGATTGTGATTTAATTAAACAACCACAAGCCTTACGATGCTTTCCACTTCAAGATCATTCCTTTGTCTCTGCTCCGATAGCCGATTGTGATATAACTCCACCATATCCCTCTTCCATCTACTCTACCACAATTATGATATTTCAAATGAAATTAAAGGCTTACTCCTATTTCTCCTCCCCGGTGTTTACGATTGCGATTTTTATGCTCCAACTTTGAAACCTGATTTTCTGCAAATGTCATTTGTTTCAAATGAAACTCGCTTATCAATGTAATTTAATTTTAGCTTATCAATTCCTGTTTTCCGTGTTCAAATTCATGATAGAGGAGGACAACTATGTTGATAAGTGGAAGTTCAGTTTAGATAAATCAGCAAACACCCATAAATCTGATCAAACAATAAGGCTAATTTGAAAGAATAGCAAGGTTAAGATATTATGATGAAAATTCTATTTTTCAAATACGTGATTAAAAGGAATTGTTCAAATCCCTTAACGCTAGAAGCAAAAGAAGTTGTTTTCAGTAGCATCTATTTAAACAAGTTGTTTGCATTATACCAAAGGTCTGAAATTCGAAAGAGAAAGCCTTGGAGGCTTGCACTATTGTACCTCTTAGTCTTTTTAAAAGAATGAGAGGTCCTAATTCAAGGGAGAGAAGCTTGTAATACTGTAACTGTGGATTATATCTATTGGTGGAGAAGCTCTTGTTTATCATGCACTACTGCTGAAAGGAGGAGACATTTTCTGCAAACAGAGATTGATTACAGATTCCAAAGGATTGTGCACTACTATCGTTCTGTGAGAATCTGTAATTTGATTTCATTTATTAATAAAGGATCATTTCAGTTAATGATGTTTAACACTATTGTTTACAAGATTTAACTGAAATAAATTCTTAGTTCAGTCTTTCAATTTATATTTTGAATGTATGAGTTAATAATTGGATTCATGTACTATTGTTGAATCTTGAGTGTTAATTCATTTAAAAGTATGCTCAGACTATTCTACACGCTTAATTTTAGATATAATATGAGATCTAAAATTTTCAAAGGAATAGATAGTTATACTATTAGATCGGCAAGCTATCTTCCAATAATAATTGTTTGCTTGCATACATGATGTCTTATTTGAACTAATTCAGTAATGCATCATGAATCTTTGTAGTTCTTATGCATATGATAAATAAGGAATTGGATATATTTTCAATAGGCACTTATGTAACTATTTACTAAATGTTCAATTGTTAGTATTTATGCTAATGAGGAATTAGATCTTGTAAGCTATCCCATCGATCTCATTCCTCCATCTTAATTCTAATTCTTTAAAGCTTCTTTTCCAATTAAGTTAAGTTGGCTCTCGATTGAGAGAAAGGTTACCCTTTCCTTCAACCAGGATAGGTTATATTAATTATATTGTAGACTTAGTCTTGCATGTGTTATCATAGATCTTTCACTTTAGAATTAGTTTGTATTTAGATTAATTCTACATTCCTAGACGCCCTATTTTGAGGAAAAACTTTAGATTGGTTTGGTTGTTCCACAAAAACAACTTAAGGATCATTCTTCTTGCCTGATCAGCTCGAAGAATTGATCTGATGGCCCTAGCTATTAACAATTGAAGATATATTTAAAGTTGATAGCAGTTAGGAGAAGGTAATTGGAACTAGTTAAACCAGTCATAGCCACTATTCCAAATGGAAAAGGAACTGCTTTAAGGTCCAAATCGGGTGGTTTTCCCCAATGTTGTTGCAACGATTTTCGAAGCCTCAACATTTTTGGTGCTAGAAGGAGGGCCTTGAATTAGTTATTTGTTTAAATTTTGTTATATCATTTTTAACTAATCATGGCTCCCATATGCATTCCTACACTTGGTCATGCATTCAGTTCATCTAAGCCTACACGAGGCATGCCCAAGAAGCAGATCGAGTCCTTGTCACAGTTAAAGTTCGATGGTGAGAGTAATATTTCCACATTAAATCACATTGTTGGTTTTGTTAATAGTCGTAAATATTTTAAATAAACGTTGATAATGAGATATACAGGCATTTCACTCTCACATTCAGAGGACAGATCCACAAATGGTTCAAGGTGCTTCTCGAGAAGTTGATTCATTCATGGAAACATTTTTTCCAGGTATTTCTTAAAGCACATCAAAATTACAATTACAATAGTTGGTGTTTAGAATTAGATAATATTTACATGTATGATAGTGAATATTTAGATGATTTTAATAAAAGATTTTGGTCAATATGTTGTAGATTTCATTTAGATGATTTTCCTTGAACTGAAAATTTAATTGAACTTTTCACTTCTCTTGTTTCTTCCCACACTGAAAATAATGAATCAATTAATGAAGAACAAGATACATCTAATTCATTAACTAGTCTTGAATCACTAAACGGTTTTATGGAAGCCAAATCTGAAACTGTAATTGAATCACAACGTTCTTCTTTAGAAAATTTCAATTCTCATTTTCTCTTTGAAGATGCAGTTAAAACAAATTTTAATCACGCATGTGATTAATCAGTAAATCCAATAAAATCTAATCTACAACAAGACTTGGATAAAGAACATATCAATTTATCCTCTTTCAAGGAAAATTTAGAAAATTCAGAACATGTTTCTCTAATTAAAAGAACTTCCTTAAACCTAGATTATAATACGGCAAGTTCTATAAATGATTCATTTCAGCCGTCATTATATTCGGGAATGCATTATTTTCTTTATCCTGATGTAAATCAAAATATAGTCAATGATGATCACTTTAATCTTTCAAGTGATAATCGTCCTAGTTCTTGTTATGAAAATTCTATGTCTAGCAATAATTTGAATGCTAATCATTTAATTACAAAAACCTATTCTTTTGTATTTTCTGATTTTTTTAGTTCAGATCAGCCATTTGATTTTCATAAGAAGAAGGTAATTTATGATGATTGTCATGAAAATGAAGATAAAGAATCACATCTTGTACAAAGTGCACCAATTTCGAAAATTGATCTATCTTGTAAAGATTCACCCACTTTAATTTTATCCCCTGTTACTGAACACAAACTTAATTTTGAGAATTTGATGAGTTAATTTTGTGAGTTTCTAACATATTTCATTCTGATTTTCTTTTAGAAACTTGCAATTATAAGTTTTTCAGGGAATGTCATTTTAGTGGCAATTCATTGACTGAAATCCAAGATGAGTTCCAAAATTACCTTGTAAAATTATTTTGTAATTTTAGTTTTCATAATGATTTATTTGTTTTTACATTCTTTCCTTTTGCTTTCTTTTCTTTTTGCAAGCATGTTAAATCTATCAATATTGAATATCATCAAGATTTATTAAGAGAAAATGATGAATTAGTTTATCATAATCCTGAATATAAAAAATTATTTTGTTTCCAATTTAATTCGACATTCAGAAATTCATTCCAATCATTTTATCATTAGTCAAATTTAAATCTTGAGAGTGTTCTTCCTTCACAACATGCTTTGCCATCATCTCCTTTGGAAAGTTTTCATTCTCTAGCAAATATTCATCCATTGTTTTATGATCCCATTAATATTTGTTTAGAGCATGCTTTCCAAAAAAGATGGTTTACTAACAAGTTAATTGTAAATAAAATTATTTTGTACATAATTTTACATTAGATGAAAAAATAGATTTTGTTTCATTTTGATTGTTTTCATTATCTGGTTACTAACGTTTGACTTGTACACATGGGTAGGTAATAAAACAAGAGAATGGTTACATTGGAATTATGATTATACATAATCATGTTTCCTTCATTAAGTTAGAATTAGGAGTAGATTAGTTTAGATTAGATTCAATAAATAATGATTTCGAGTTAATTTCCTTGCATTGGAGAAAGTCATATCTTTCTAGTAATATTAAATGAAATTCTTTAATGGTAAGTCTCTTATACTCACTTTCATTCACTTCTTTACTTTTTAGATTTAGTTTTGTTTTCTTCTTTTCTACTGATATGTAACTCTCTTTTGCAGCTCTTCACAAACATTTTCACACCTTCAGCGGATCAAATTGTGAGCTCAAAGAAGTAGTAATGATTTTCATCGAATCAACCAAAATGGGGAAGTTTTAAACCCTAATCTTTTTCTTTAAAAACCAATGCTTTAATTTGAAAATGGTTAAATTTTTTTTTTCAAGTTTTCCTTTTGAAAAAGATAAATAAATAAAAAATTTCCTCATTCAAACTGAATTATTACTAAATTCTTTTAACTTTGCAAATTTGATTTATCTAGATTTTGACATAAGAAGGAATGTTTTCTTCATTATCTTTTTCCTCCTTTGTTAAGAAAATTGTATAAACAATTTTGTAAAGTTTTCCTTTCAGATTTGGTTTTGGTGATTTTACCAACATACTTGTGAATGGTCATATCTCGAGAATTCAGTTATCATATCACATTTACTTTTTATTTTAGATAATAATGTTAAATGACATACTCTTGGAATTTCATCAATATCTCTTAAAATCAGTTTGTGATTTTTCAATTTGACAGTAGGTATTTTTCAAGAAGTGGTTATGAAAATTAAAAAATTAGATAAAAATTATTAACTCTGAATTTTTTTCCATTAAGTTGTAAAATCTTTAAAAACCTCAAAAATTATATCCTTTTACTCTAGTTTCAGTAAAAAAAAAGGTTATCCTTAAAAAGTAAAGACCTTCTTATGAATAAAACACTTTCAACTCAGATTTGTCATCCAAAACTCTTAAGGAGTCAATAATCCTCCCCATCCATTAAAAATGAATTTTTTAGAGTGTAATTTTAAAATATAACAAGTCTAAAAAAGATAAGAGGTCTCATCACGAGCCTTCTTACCATGTTCATAGGGAATCAATTAAACTAACATTACCACATTGATCACCAAATCAGGGTAATGGCTTATGATTTTTAATTGTAAGACAAGGGGTCTCATCACGAGCCATCTTGTTCAGTTTGACTGTTACTGGTGAATGGCATTGTCATTATCTGGCCACCAAACTAGGACAATGGTTTTTCTAGCATCATTAAAATAAGAATTAAAATAAAATTAAAATTTACCTCTAATTATTGCACTATTGAATGGATGGGATATTGGATTGTTGGTGGTTAATAGGTAACCTTGTCGAGGCTATGAACGATTGCTGGCAATAGTGGCTCTACCTGTGATGAACAAGTACATTATAAGCTAAGTCGTAAAAGGCCCCCTACTTTATTTTTACAACTGGTTAATGACTGATACAAGTAAATAGGAGTTTTTCTTTCTCAAAATGTTTTTAAAAGAAATTCCAATTTAATGAGTTTTATAGCAAGAGTAATTTTTTTTTTAATCTAAAATATTTCGAAAATTTGTTTCCCCTTCTTGAATTATTTTTATTTAATTTTTGGAACTTCATTTTCATTCATCAAAGATAACTAGTTCTTCTAGTGAATCGCCAATTGTTGTGCTATTAACAATAACAATAGTGGGCTTCTTATATTAAGATAACTATGCAACTTATAGTACATTGTCCTTGAACATTAATCTCAACTGGGTCTTTCTCAGAATAGACATGCATGAGTTTCTGATGAGGGAATCTTCAGTTAACTGGAGTAGCACTAGTTGAATGCATTAATGCATCAACTGACTGTTAACTCACTATTAGTTCCTCAAATAGTTTGGAACTAATTTAATTGGACTTAACTTAGTAAACTGAGTTAACTAATTACAACTCAAATATAAATCAATCTTCTCTCCTTAATTTAAGGGATAACTCTTGCATGACTTCAGAAAGACTTCTAACTTGAATTTCTCCAACTAATTAATTAATTATTTCCAAGTAGCTGTTAAGACTAAATTCGATTTTAATTCACAATTTAATTCAAGGACAAATTAAATTGGAATATTCTTGTTTCCATATTTCAACACTCCCTCTCAACAAGAAAGGGATTATCTGCCACCCCGATCCTGTCTCTATGGAACTCTAATTTACACTTTGACAATGCCTTTGTCAAAATTTCAGCATCTTGCTCCTTTGTCAAAATATACTGCAAAAAAATGATCCTCCTCGCTACACAGTCTCTGAGATGATGATACCGGATGTCGATGTGATTGGACCTATCATGAAAGACTGGATCTCAGAGAGTTTGATACAACTATGATTATCACAATAGATCACAGTTGGATCCATCCTTTGATCAAACAAACCAACTAGGATTTTCCACATCCAGATGGCCTCACATGATGCCTGACTTGCAACCATGTATTCTGTCTCTGCCGAGCTGAGTACCACTGACCTTTGTTTCTTGCTATACCAAGAAACTGCCGCTGACCCAAGGTTGAAAATCCCTCCTGATGTGCTCTTCCAATTTGATGGACTTCCTACCCAATCTGCATCAATGAAGCCCTGTAGCTTCACTCCCTCTGTCCGTCTGTACCATAATCCATACTGAGATGTGCCTCTGAGGTATCTCAATACATGCTTTGCCACCTTCCAAAACATCTTAGTAGGTTAAACCATTGCTTGACTCTGTTGGTTCACCACATAGCACAAATTTGTTCGTGTGTTCATTAAGTACATCAGTGAACCCACAAGCTGCCTGTACACAGTAGCCTCTACCACTTCTCTTGAAGTAGCAACCTCCTTCCTCCAGTTACCTGCTAGAGGAGTCTGCATGGGCTTGCACTTCTCCATATGGAATCTCTTGAGTATCTCATTGGCATACTTGCCCTAAGACACAAACAACTCCCCATCCTTCTGCCACACTTCCATGCCAAGGAAGTAATGCATGAGACCCATGTCTTTCATCTTGAATTCTCTTGCAAGGTCCTCCTTGCAAGACACAATCAACTGATCATCACCAGTCAATATGAGATCATCAACATAAAGTACGATGATCAACAACTTACCTTTCACCACGATTTGGTACAGTTTCGCATCCGCTTCACTCTTTGTGAAGCCCAACCCCGTGAAGTAGTTGTCTATCCTGGTGTACCAAGCATGAGGTGCTTTCTTCAGCTCGTACAATGCTCTCTTGAGTCGTCATACATGCGACTCACGATCGAAGGTCTCAAAACCTTCCGGCTGCTCTATGTACACCTCTTCCTCAATCTGGCCATTGAGGAATGCAATCTTCACATCCACCTGATGGATCTTCCAACCGATCTATGCTGATAGTGCCAACATAGATCTGATAGATGAGTACCTTGCGACAAGACCAAAAGTCTCATCATAGTCAATCCACTCGACCTGTGAAAGGCCACGGGCAAAAAATCTTGCCTTATGCTTCTCCACACTACCATCAGCGACTTGCTTTACCTTGTAAAGGCAACAGGAACTCACAACTGACTTGTTCTCCAGTCTCGGAATCACGTCCCAAACACTGTTACGAACTATGGAGTCATACTCCTCCACCATAACATCAACCCAAATCTGCTGCTGCACTGCTTCCTCAAAGGAAGATAGCTTGGTCTCGAAAAATTCCCCAGCAAGGGCCATGTATCTAGTGTACCTCTTAGGTGACCTCCTCTGTCTGCACCGAGAAGTTGGTGCTCCCAGATTCTCTCTCACATCCTCCAACAATCTGTCAGCTTTGCTTGTGCGATTCCATCCATATCTGGAAGACTCTGCTTAAGTGGATGTCTCCACTCCTGGAACCTCTGCATGCAGCATAGTTTGAGGCTCCTCCTCCTTAGGAACCAATAGTTCCTCCACAGCCTGTAGTTGGAGCTCCATCTTAAGGGAAACTCGCATGGACTTCTTCTCATCAAACTTGAGATCTCTGCAAACCACTGTCTTCCGACTGGTAGGCAATTACGCTCAATAGTTGTGAGGTGTATTAGTGTACCCCACAAATATCCCCAACTCTGTTGTCTGCTCAAGATTCTTTCATGCGTCCTTTGTCACATGGCAATATATTGATGAACCAAAGATCCTGAAGTGACCCACATCTGGTCTCTTACCAGAGAAAGCTTCCTCTGGTGTCTTCATCCCAAGTATGCGATGCGGGCTTCTACTATGCAAATAGACTGCTGTGTTGCATGCCTCAACCCACAAGTGAAGTGGTAGGCCTTGGTCATGCAGCATTGCCCATGTTGCCCCTACAATAGTTCCGTTCTTCCTCTCGACCACCCCATTCTGCCATGGGTTATGAGGTGTCGTCAACTCTCATTTAATTCCTTCCGCTGCACAGAAGTCCTTGAACTCTTGAGAGACATATTCTCCACCGTTGTCGCTTCTCCAGGCCTTGATCTTCTTCCCTGACTCTTTCTCGACCAAAGCTTTGAACTCACAAAACTTTGTGAAAGTTTGGTCCTCTTCTGCATGAAATAAATCCAACATTTACGAGAATAGTCATCAATGAAAATCACATAATACCTTTGCTTCGCTATGGATGCCGTTGAGAATGGTCCACACAAATCAGTATAAAATCACTCTAAGATAGCCTTTGCTCAACTATCTTGATCATGAAAGGAAGACTTGGTGTACTTTCCCAAGGTACAACCTTTCCATGTGTCAACTTGCTCAAGTTTACCTTTGGGAAGTCCTGTAGATATTTGTTGCATTATCTTCAAAGCCCCATGATGAAAATGGCCCAACTGCTTGTGCCACAACTCACCAATGTCTTGGCTTTGCACCAATTTTTCTTTCATACTCAATGCTGCACAATCATCTATCTCTAGTTTATAGAGATTCTTCACCCAAATCCCTATCCTCTTGGTCTGAACCATGGTTATGTGTCTTAGGAATGCCTTTCCTTTACTGAAGACAACATCGTAGCCTTTTTCCTCCAACATCGTGACTGATACCAAGTTCTTCTTCAGTCCAGGCACATACATCACATCTGTCAAGGTGAGAGGAGCTCCATGCTCCCTCTGAAAAGCAACCGTGCCCACTCTTGAAACACTATACCTTCCATCGTCACCCATCTCTATGCAAATCTTAAGGTCTTTCTCCTTCGAGGCACTGAATAAATTTTTGTCACTGGTCATGTGGAATGAGGCTCTACTGTCAAGATACCAAACACAACCCATCATCGATGACACCATGCATGTGATGACGGCAAAGTCCATTTCGAACTGAGAGGCTAACGCCTCACCTTTTGATCCTTCTAAGGATCCCTTCTTAGACTTCTTCGATGGGAAATTAGTCACATAATGTCCTATCTTGTGACAATTAAAGCATCTTACTTTAGACATGTCACCCTTCTTCTCCCCATGAGAAGAATTCAATTTGAAATGGGAAGCCTTCCCCTTCCCTTTCCTTGCCTTACTTGCTAAGGCCAGATTTTCTTCATCATCATTCTTGGATGAAGAACCATCTTGTGTGCTCCTCCTGATCTCCTCCTACATAAGATCTGACCACAGTCACTCCCAATCCGGCAGTTTCTCCCTTCCATTCACAAAGTCCTAGTAGCTATTCGAACTCTTTGGAAGGCCAAGGAGAGCGAGGCTCACCATATCATCATCGGCAGTAGTTATTCCCACACTGCCAAGCTCATCTCTGCAGGTGGTGAGCTTGTTCAAATATGTGGAAATAGTATTGCCCTTCTCCATCTTGATTCTTTGAAGCTTATCGTTGAGAACCAATTTCCTTTGGTCGCTACGGTTCTGGTAGAGGTCCTTCAATGTCTTCGACATTGAAAATGGAGTATCCTTCCCATGGAGACTCGAGACAATATGGTCAAGAACTCCCTCAAGGATGATCCATCTCGCCTTCACCACACACTTCTTCCACTCAGCCAACTTTTGTGCATTAGTTGAAGATGGCTTTGAGATTTCTTGATCAATGAATTCCTTCAAGCCATTGTCTTCTAATATAGCCTCCATTCCTCCATTCCATCTTTCCATGTTATGTAAGTCAAGCTACCTTCCAAGGCATACTCGAGTCTCAATCCATAGAATGCCATTGGCCAACCTTGAAGTATGATATGAATTTGATTTTCACCTGCAACCTCGAACTTCAAAATTTGAATTCTCTTCTTAGTATACTGTTCATAGCTCCGCTACCATGTAGAAAATCTGTGATAGGTTAACCCAATAATGCAATATAAATCAAAGTAGAATACTAAAACCTACTTCTAATATCAATTTGCGGAAGCTTAAAGATTGACCTGAAAAATATAACTAGAAGAAGAAGAATCAATGGCACAATACACATGAAAATACTTTGGGGAAGTATCAGATAAAAGCTCCACACTATTGTATTATCATAGATGGTGGAAATACATAGGAATTATACAAAGTCTTAGCTCTCACAGCTAGCCAACTCTCAGTACAATCCTCACAAATGCTCACAGGAAATCTTTGCTTCTCTCCAACCTTCCTCTCTACCCTCCAAGCTCCTATTTCCTTTTGTTGTTCCTTGTGGATGATTAGCCTATTACCAAGTGGAAAAACAAGCCTTCAAAACCGCACAATCCTCAAGGACGAATCCTTGACTACATGCATGAGTTTTTTTTCATGAGAAAACACATGCAACTATTAGTACATTGTCCTTGAACATTAATCTCAATTGGGTCTTTCTCAGAATATACATGCATGAGTTTCTGATGAGGGAATCTTCAGTTAACTGGAGTAGCACTAGTTGAGTGCATTAATGCATCAATTGATTGTTAACTCACTATTAGTTCCTCAAATAGTTTGGAACTAATTTAAATGGACTTAACTCAGTAAACTGAGTTAACTAATTACAACTCAAATATAACTCAATCTTATCTCCTTAATTTAAGGGATAACTCTTGCATGACTTCAGAAAGACTTCTAACTTGAATTTCTCCAACTAATTAATTTAAAATAAATTAATTAAGTATTTCCAAGTAGCTGTTAAGACTAAATTCGATTTTAATTCACAATTTAATTCAAGGACAAATTAAATTGGAATATTCATTGCCATATTTCAACAGATTGCGATTGCGATATAAGCCCTGGACCCACCGGGAAAATCCATTACAATTCATAAAATCCCGCATCTATGACTATCACAGGTTCTAAAAAAAAAGAAGCTTAAGTCCATACCCAACCGTTGATTGTGATATGCGATTAAGCTCGGACCTGCGGGGATTATCAACTTCACTTCATTAAAATCCCACATCTGCACAATCAAAAGAACCATTGCCTTATGCTGATTGAGATATGCGATAAGGCCCGAACCCGAATGGATTATTCACTGCGATTTATATCAGTATTGTGTCCGAGGCCTATATCACAATCGCAAAGTTCTAAAAATTCATGCCACATCCCAACGTTGATTGCGATATGACATCAGATCCATGTCATCCTCCATGTCAGCTGCCACGTCATCGCCACGACTCCTGCCATGTCAAATCCACATCATCTATCACGTCACCATTCCACGTAATTCGCCATGTCATAGTGACGTCACCCTAGGATCTCGTAATCGCAAGTTTTAAAGGGACACAACTTATAATAAACCCTTCATCGCCAATTTACGATATAAGCCGAACCCGACAGGATTATACATTCCAGTCCATAAATTCCCTGCGTCTGCACAATCGAAAGTTCCAAGAGTCATGCCTCATACCTCATACTGATTGTGATTGTGATTTGCGATGTAAACTGGACCCAACGATATTATTAACTCCATTACATAATCTGTCCCACGTCCATCACATCACAAGCTTCATAACATCCACCATACCATAACCCTTTTCTAAAAGTGATTTATGATTTCTGATAAGAGACACCTTTTCCACATCATCCTTGACGTCATACTCCACATCACCCCGCATATCGCAATCGCAAAAAATCAAAAGGCTTGTTTCATAATTCTACATAGAAAATTGCGATTATTATGCTTATATATATATTTCTACGATTGTGATTTAATTAAACAACCACAAGCCTTACGCCACTTCACACGCATTCCTTTGTCTCCACTTTGATAGCCGATTGTGATATAACTCCACCATATCCCTCTTCCATTTGCTCTGCCACAATTACGATATTTCAAATAAAATTAAAGGCTTACTCCTGTTTCTCCTCCCTGGTGTTTACGATTGCGATTTTTATGCTCCAAGTTTTAAGCCTGATTTTCTGCAAATGTCATTTGTTTCAAATGAAACTCGCTTATCAGTCCCATTTATTTTTAGCTTATCAATTCCTGTTTTCCGTGTTCAGATTCATGACAAAGGAGGACAACTATGCTGATAAGTGGCAGTTTAGTTTAGATAAATCGACAAACACCCAGAGAATCTGATCAAGCAATAAGGTTGATTTGACAAAACAACAAGGTCAAGAGATTATGATGAAATTCTGTTTTTCAGATATGTGATTAAAAGGAATTGTTCAACTCCCTTAATGTTAGAAGAAAAATAAGTTGTTTTCAGTAGCGACTATTTAAACAAGCTGTTGGCATTATACCAAAGGTCCAGAATTCGAAAGAGAAAGCCTTGGAGGCTTGCACTATTGTACCTCTTAGTCTTTTTAATAGAATGATAGGTCCCGAATCAAGGGAGAGAAGCTTGTAATATTGTAACTGTGGATTATATATGTTGGTGGAGAAGCTCTTGTTTATCATGCACTACTGCTGAAAGGAGGAGACATTTTCTGCAAACAGAGATCGATTACATACTCCAAAGGATTGTGCACTACTATTGTTATGTGAGAATCTGTAATTTGATTTCATTTATTAATAAATGATCATTTCAGTTAATGATGTTTAACACTATTGTTTACAAGATTTAACTGAGATAAATTCTTAGTTCAGTCTTTCAATTTATATTTTGAATGTATGAGTTAATAATTGGATTCATGCCCTATTGTTGAATCTTGAGTGTTAATTCATTTAAAAGTCTACTCAGACTATTCTACAGGCTTAATTTTAGAAATAATATGAGAGCTGAAATTTACATAGGAATAGACAGTTATAATCTTAGATCGGCAAGCTATCTTCCGATTTAGGATAATATTTGTTTGCTTTCATACATGATGTCTTATTTGAACTAATTCAATAATTCATCATGAATATTTGTAGTTCTTATGCAAATGATACATAAGGAATTGGATATATTTTCAATAGGCACTTATATAACTATTTACTAAGTGTTCAATTGTTAATATTTATGCTAATGAGGAATCAGATCTTGTGAGCTATCTCCTCGATCTCATTCCTCCATCTTAATTCATTATTTAAAACTTCTTTTCCCATTAAGTTAAGTTGGCTCTCGATTGAGAGAAAGGTTACCCTTTACTTCAATTGGGATAGGTAAGATTAATTGAATTGTAGACTTAGTATTGCATGTGTTATCATAGATCTTACATTTTAGAATTAGTTTGTATTTAGATTAATTCTACATTCCTAGAAGTTTTCTTTTGAGGCAAAACTTTAGGTTGGTTTGCGTGTTCCACAAAAACAACTTAAGGATCATTTTACTTGCCTGATCAGATTGAAGAATTGATTTGATGGCCCTAGATATTAGCAATTGAAGACATACTTAAAGACGATAACGGTTGGGAGAAGGTAACTGGACCTAGTTAAACCAGTGAGAGCCACTATTCCAACAGGAAAAGGAATTTCTTTAAGGTCCAGACCGGGTGGTTTTCCCTAATGTTGTTGCAGTGATTTTCAAAGCCTCAACATAGCCATGACAAAGATTTCATCAAACATGTCACACATATGTAATCTACATGTCATAACAACAAATATGAGCATAGGGGTCTCATACGTATTTGAGATTCGTAAGGAAACATTGATGCCTTATCACAATAGATGAATTATCATATGTTAGATCATATAATCATTCACATTTCATACACTAATCAAATCATGATGAGAGCCATAATCAAAGTTTGTCATGAACCATACTTATAACCAACAGAAATACAATGATAGAACAACCATAAAAACCACATATGAACAAGTACATTTGCACATGAAATACCAAAGGAGAAGGAGATCTTATTAATGAATGCATAAGCTAACTAATCTAGGGAATTCCACGAACCACACAACCATAGATTGGGCTGAACCAAATCTTTGTTTCAGCCAATCACCCCCATGCAATATTCCAAGCATGAATGTGGGACTCACAAAAAAACCAACCAGGGATTCCTTAGGCTTTACCGTATATCCACCAAGTAATTCCTAGGCCCGAAACCCTCATCAATACAATGAGGCTTTACTGCAATCCCACTAGATCACTAGGCCCTAAACAAGCATGAATGCCTCTGGATCTCTCCACCTAAACTGTGAGAATTTTGTCTGTCTCAAACTCTCATCTTTACCATGTATACTGCCATTACTGTTCAAGGGATTCCTAGGCCTACAAGGTCACCACCCTTTGGGATTTACCATGTATCCTTCCATTACTGGTCAAGGAATTCCTAGGCCCAATCAAGGGTATTCATAACTGGGCTTTACTGGGTATCCCTACCCCCAGATTCCTAAGCCTTGTGATTAATCCTGAGACCACCCCACTCAGCTTCGAATCCATCCAAAAACCCATCTCAACCAAAACAAGAGAACCCCATCACACCATGGCTATCCACAAATGGAAAGGAAAATCTAAATACCTCTATCAAACCTAGAAAGACCCATGCCAATGACAACAAAATAACCAAATACACACATGCATGTGAAAACTAGAAAGGAAATCATACATGCAACTCGATACCTATAAGTAATCCCACGGTAGCCACTTGAATCCTACTCTTCCTTGCTTGATCTTTGCTTCCTCTTGCTTTCTTATCCTCCCTTTGCCTTCTTTCCTCCAATGCTGGAGTGCTCCAATAATTCCCTAAGTGTCCAAGAGTACGAGAGAGAGAGAGTAGAGAAAGAGAGAGCTCCAAAAATGAACTGAATAAAAGCTACAAACTAATCCTCATAAGCCTTTTTATTAATGAGGCCTCTATTTTCTTCATTTTCCATTATTTTCCTTCATTTCCTCATCACATGCAACCTGTGACATTTCACCTCCCTTTTCTCCTATTTTCCATTATTTTCATAAATAAAATGCCACTTAATGCCACTTTTTCCTTTCCAAATCCTTTTCCATTGTCTTTGCCATTTTCCATAGCCATAATAAACCAAATGAACACCCGCACTAGTATGTTTTGCCCAACATTCAAATTGGAATAAGTGTCCCATGATATTGGTTATTACTTTGCCTTTATTAACTTTATTAAAAGGAATTTTTGACCATGGTTGTTACAGAACCCCCCCCGGGGGAACATCGTCCTCGGTGTTTAATGACACCTACAACCAGCAAGATCGTTAAAAAGGAAAACATACTTCCCATGGAGCTTTATAACTTAGCTCGTTGGAGTATTTACAATGAAAACCTGCTGAGAAGCAAACTAACATAATCAACATGACAATCATAACGACATGACAACCATACTGATTATTAGAGATTTATATACATATGTTGGGCCATTAATATGCCATTATTATTATTATCACTTTTGAACACTTATTCCACCCATTTCTACTATTCTTCATCATGTCATTTATTATAATTTATTATATAAATCCATTTTATGATGATTTATGCTTCTATGAATGAATATTATTTATTCTCCTTTATTTCTAATAAATTGATGATTATGCATGATTTTATCAATGATAGTTTTAATAAATCAGTTGTAACATTATTCACCATTTTTAGCTTCCAAGATAATTTCCAGATTGAAGATTTGATCATTAAAAGTGCCAACTCAGAAATTCGCTGGAATAAAAAGTGACGGTTTTGCGGTTGAGATTCTGAGCAAATGAAGCAGAATCTGGAAAATCCGGAACATGGGTTTTGTCCAGAACGGACCCAACTAACTAAATTAGAGAATGGTTTGCCAAAATTCGGCTTGTACTGAGAGAAACGCAGGGTTCTTTGAGCACGATTTTCTCAGATTTGTTGTTGCGGCCGTCCTCCAAATCTCAGCTGCAAAGCCAAATTCTTCTTGCTCTTGTTGAAAGCTGGATGGAAATATATCTTCTTGTTTATCAATTGGTTGGAAACAATCCAATTTTGTAATAGAAATCATGTTGTAGTTATCTCTATTGTAACTGCTCTCTGATTTCTCTCTATTTAAATGAAAACAAAGATCAGAGATGGGGGGGATTCGAATGATGGAATTGAGGATGAATTAGAGATTCAGAATTGAGGATGGTGTTAGCCTCCTATACCAATAGGGTTTCATATTTCATGATTGACAGTGGAAGTGCTAAAAATGTTCATCTTTGGCGATACAAAGGTTCCATTTTTTTTGGACAAATCAAAAAGTTAAAAAATGTAAAGAGGGTATGCCTTAAAAGAAGAATCAAAAGGCAAGAAAATGAAATGGTCAAAAGAAAAAATAATTGAAATGAACCCCAGAGAAAGACCAGGAAACTGGCCAATCAAAATGCCACTGCTATCTTGATGGATGGCTCAACAGTTCAAGCTGGGCCATGCCATGTTTTAAATTTCTTGTTTTAGAGTAGGTAATGAGTACCTGTTCGAATAGTTTAAGTTTGACAGATGACTAGCTGGATAGAGAAAGGAAGGGGCCCACTAGCTTAATCTGGGCCCTTGGAAGATATAAGGGTAGATTTAGATAGGAAGGCAGCAAAAAGAAAAGAGCATATGAGGGTTTGTAAGTCTAAGTGCACCCTCCCTGAAGTAACAAAAAATGCTAGGTACTAGGTTGGGTAGGTAGCCAGAAGTTGCAGAATCCTGATCCTATTCAGTTTTGGCCTTGATCAAGAAGGCACATCTTAGCAATTGCAGAGGTATCTCTGCAGCATTTTGAAGGCAAAGTATAGAAGCATGTCTAACTCCCCCTGTTTTCCCCCAAAAAATCTCTTTCTAACATCCCCTGGAGGACTTTAGGACACTCCCAAAAAGTCCTCCTTGTATTTCGCCTTAGAAAAAATCATGACAGGTTTTCACCTTCTTCTCCAAAAAGAAGCCACATTTCTTGTGTAAAATCATTCCCCATCTACTTCTAAAAATCTAAGTTTACTCACTAAACTTAGTTTTCTATTCCTCACTTCCAATCTCTCATATCTCCAATCCATATTAACTACTAACCTTATTATTTAACTCCCTATGTTCCCCTTTTCCCTATTAATATATCACTTTTGTATTGAAAACCCAAAAAAATGTATATTCCCCCCCCTAGGCAATATAGCCTTAAAGTTCTAAAAGGGCTGGAGCAAAGGAATTAAGCGCAAAAGACAAACGAGCGCTAAAGACCTATTTTGGGATTAAATCAATATCTGATTGATTTAACAACCCTAAAAGCACGTTTTACAAATAAATACCAACAAAATCCATTTGTCCTAAAAACATTACAAAACCCAAAATCCGCCGATAGCCAAAGTTTTACCCTGGCGCGCCTTTCTAGAAATATCTTTTTTTATTCTCTGCGCTCCGCCATATCGACCCATCACCTCTGCGCCCCGTCGACTGTCAGATCCGGGCCCTCCGATCCGACGGCTCGCTGCAATATCGGACCACCCCCGATGCCTGAACGTTAGCGCCCGAAATTGTCAGAAGGGTGACGTCAGGGCTCGGACGCGTGTTGCTCCTTGATTTCGTCGGGCGGCCTCCTGCCAAAACCATACCCATACCATGAGTGGTTCGATATTACCGCTTACCGCCCTCCTATTTCCGCCATACATCACTCCCACGTCACCCCCATGTCACTGCTGCTTCAGCATCATATTAGCGCCCGATCCGCCATTGCTCCGAGCTGTCTGCCCTGTCATCTGTCCACGTAGAGCCGCTCACTGGCCGCCACATCATCATTCCGTACCCGACCCCACCTATGACGTCATCCACTAAAAGGCGCCAAATACCAAATTTTTTATATAAAGGCGCAAAAGTCGTTTTTCCCCTTTTTCACAGAAATACTCACTGTACTCCTGCATGAGTTTTTACGTTGCTTGTCCGCCAACTCTGAAGTTTTCTCCCTCGCTGCTGGCGCTGTGAATTCATCTGTCTATCAACACCATCTTCATACTCTGCCTAGGTATTTATCAGTTTTCCTCTGCACGCCTTGGTCTTTACATAATTCACTAAAGCAAACAAGAAAAGAGGGAAAACACAGGAATTGCTTGGAATCCTCAATAACTGGAGCTTCATTTCCCACTATAGGCCCAAATTCACCTACAGAGGTCCCCCATTGTGCCAAATTATCACAAATTCACAGCTTATTGCGCATTTGCAAATCTAAACCATTGCTAGACAAATTCACCGAAAGAGAAATTCTCAGTCCCAGCATTTGCCCTTTAAATCTCTCCCAGGAGCATTTCATCTCAGTTTTACCCCAATTTGCCTTGTTCCCTCTGCAAATTGCCCTGCTCATTGAAATTCACCGCTCTATATTGCTTCTTCCCAGAAAATCAAGTTCAAATACTATTCCAAGTATCAATTGACAATGGAGACCCCGATGGCATTAAACATTGCACCATTGAATGCCCCACATAAGGACCTGGAATGGCTAGCCCTTGTAGACAGAGATTATCAGATGAGAGATACTGTAGAGCTATGTAACAAATACCACATAGAAACAATTTGTGAGTTAAGGAAGAAACACAGAGATGGTACAGACCTCCTGGGAATCTGGAAATCCCATTTGCCAATCTACTTTCT
Organism: Pinus tabuliformis; assembly: GCA_031772625.1. Taxonomy (NCBI): domain Eukaryota; kingdom Viridiplantae; phylum Streptophyta; class Pinopsida; order Pinales; family Pinaceae; genus Pinus; species Pinus tabuliformis. Next base: position 1,281,716,450 of record CM062809.1, read on the forward strand.
ACCTCAAGTCAATGAATTCCCTGACTTGATTCACCAGTGCTGCACAAACTATGACCCCAATCAAAGGGCTATTCTGAGCCCTTCAGGCTCTGTCTTATTCCATATTACTCCTAAAGCCATAAACCAAATGCTACAGTTTCAACCTACAAAGCCACTGGTTCCTCTTACTATGCAGCTTTTACTAGAGCAGGGTGCCAAGCTCTCCAACTCACAAATTACAAGAATTGGCCAATTGTTTATGCTTCCAGATTTCCAGCCCCGACAGCCTCCCCCTTATCTGCATGTCTGGTTCAATGACATAGGGAGACTGCTAGTAGACATGATATCCTTCATCCTAGGGTTCAAAACCAGTGAGTTTGTGGATGAGACCACATTGGTAATGCTGTCCATTTTTGCCCCAGGACAGCCCCCTGCTGTCCAGTATGACTATGCTACATTTATAGCCAACAAAATTCATGAACAATTCATGAACTTGGAGAGAGAGAGGGTATTCAAATACACCTCCTATATATATCATCTGCTATTGTACAATCAGCCTGATGGCTTTCCTCTTTTTCTCAAGAAACTAGATGCAAAGGGAAACAGAAGATCTGTAATGTTCTGGACATCAGTCTGCCATCATATTCATTACTCACCATACAATTACTGTGAGTTTATTGACCTCTTCATTCATCCAGCCTTGTCACTGCTGCAGAGTTCCCCTCCTCCTAGACTCACTGATGATATGCAGAAAATCCTCCAGCTCTTTAAGAACTATAGCATTGGAGATTGGTACTTTTACCAAGACCACACAATGATCAGAATATATGGCTGTGAGTTTGCACCATACAAGCTACCAAGTCTTTCTACCCATCTCTCCAACTCATCCACTGCACTGCGCTTTGGATCTCCAAGCCTGGATATCCTCCTATATAAATCATTTGGCAAATCGTCGGATGTTTTCTGAGTCGCGACGGCCTCCGTCGAAACTGCTCTGAAAATTGGCGCCCACCGTGGGGCACGAACCCACGACCACTGCTTGTCATAAATCCCCATGTTACAAACTCGGGTCTCTTCATACAAAAAATTCCAATGCGACAAAATGTCCCAGGATCTCAAGCTCTGAAGCTGACGGTAGAGTGGGATGTCCCAGGATCGGCGTTCCAAGTCATTAAAAGCATTGGATACCACCGCCGAACAATCAAAGACATTTTCGCAGAACGCAACAGTTGCCAGTAACGCTGGGTATTACAAAGACTGCAAGGTCGTTGGTATTATGTCGTAAATTTTTTAAAAACTTCAGTATGGCGGTTTCTATATATCGTTGAGCAGTTTGTTAAATTCATGATATACGCAGTTTATATGATTCAAAGCGTTCAAAATATTGCAGTGTTTCCAGCATTACATATATATTTGAAATATTGATATATATTGAAGTGATCCTTGAGAGTTTTTTTTTTCTCAAAACATAGCAATATTGCAGTGATATAAGAAATGCTGATGCAAACGTTAGAAGAAAATAAAGTGCATAAGTCTGTGGCATAAGGTTTTTTTTTTCAGCAGAAGTTTTTTTATCAACAGAAGTTTTTTTAGCAGAGATATTTTTTTACAGAATGCATTCAATCATTTCTATGGTAGGAATAGTTCTCATTGGCAAGGAGAACTATTCAGAATGGTCTCGGATGGTAAAACACACCCTCATCTACAATGAGTTGTGGAAAGGAGTGTGTGTCGGAGAAGAAGACAAAGACCCTGTGCAGCCTACATCAGATAAAGAACTTGTCATTTGGGAAAACAAGAACAGCAAAGCCTATGCATTGATCGCAACATCTGTAAATGAAGAAGTAAGTCGTCATATTTCATCCTATTCCACTGCCTTTGAAGCTTTACAAAAGCTGAAAGAACTCTATGATACACATTCTGCACTTGAAGTTGTTCAGCTCATGATTAAACTCTTCACTCTTGAACTGAAAAATAATGATCCTCTTGCTCTTGCATCTGAAATAAAGTCTATAATGCATGATATTAAATCCACTAAGGTTGAGCTGGATATCTCTCTTATTTCCTTTCTCAAAGCACTCTAGCCTACCTACTCCAATTATCTTGAGTCATTACAAGCAAATGGAAATCTTAAAGATATAACCTTTGACTCTCTTGTGAAAAAGTTTGCTGAAAGAGAGAAAGCCTTTGGAAAGAAAACAATCCCTGAATCTTCTGAAGAGACTGTTTGCCTTGCTCATAAAGAAAAGCATCCTGCTCAAGATTCTACAAGAGGAAGAGGTGGATGAAGAGGAGGAGGAAGATACTTCAGAGGCAGGGGGGGAGACATTCTCAAGCAGAAAAGGCAGATCTGCATTGCATTCGCTGCAAACGAAATGGATCACATGATGCTTCTACATGCAAGCTACCATGGGACAAAATTGAGCAGAGAAGAAATCAGCACAAAGGTAAAACTGATGACACAGACAAAGGTAAAGCACCTGAATCCGCTCACTATATTGAGGCACAATGTAACATTGGAGTAAATGAAGATTTGTTTAATGCTTCACTTGCTTCTTCGAAAAATGACTGGTTGCTTGATTCAGGAGCAACCTGTCATATGACTCATAGGAAAGATTTTTTTGAAGATTTCACTGATAATGTTGATGGAGCAGTATACTTTGCAGATCAGTAAAAAATCAAGCCATCAGGGCTTGGCACAATCAGGCTTAAACTGCTTGGTCTTCCAGACTTTCTTCTGGATCATGTTCTATATCTCCCACAGCTCAAGAGAAACTTGTTGTCCCTAGTTCACATCCGCCAGCAAGGTCACTCCATTCATATGTTTGATGGAAAGCTTGAGGTAAGAAAGGCATCTGACCACTCACTTGTCATGAGGGGTATAGAAGAAGAAAGACTTCTTAAACTGCAAGGAACCTCTGCTCATGCACAAAATTTCTCATATATTTCTCATCATGAAGAAGGTACACTTCCGTCAAGTTTATTATGGCATGCTAGATTTGGACATTTAAACTATCATAGTCTCCGCTTGTTGAAGAAAAATGGTGTTGCTAGTTTGCCTACAATTCCTAGAAAACATAAGCAATGTGATGCTTGCATTCTAGGAAAGCATAGCAAACAGTCTTTTCATGATTCACATTCAAGAGCACATAGGAAGCTTGAACTCATTCATTCAGATTTATGTGGTCCAATGCCTGTTCCTTCTGCAAATGGAAATAAATATATCATGACATTTATTGATGATTACACCAGAATGTATTGGGTTTATTTATTGAAGAACAAATCTGATGCTTTTCAAACATTCAAGAATTTTCATAAATGGATTGAAAATGATGCACAATCTCATATTGGGTCTATTTTATCTGATAATGGAAAAGAATATACATCAAATGAATTTGAACACTATCTTCGCCAACATGGGATTAAACATCAAACAACTGTGCCTTATAATCCTCAACAAAATGGTGTAGTTGAAAGAATGAACAAAACAATTTTGAATATGGTACGATCCATGCTTTTCTTCAAAAATGTAAAGACAATGTTTTGGGCTAATGCTATTCTATGTGCTGCATATATAAATAATAGATGTCCATCTAGTGCTATAAGAAACAAGACTCCTTATGAACTGTGGTATGGACATGTTCCTTCGGTAAAACATCTCAGGATCTTTGGTTCCACCTGTTATGCTTTAATACCAAAGGTACAGAGAAACAAACTTGGTGCTAGAAGTCGTAAGTGTATCTTCCTGGGGTATTCAAACACATCTAAAGCATACCGCCTCTATGATGAAGTAAATAAAAAGTTTGTTTTATCTAGAGATGTCATTTTTCTCGAATCATCCAAATCTGACAGTGTTGTTGAGCAGCAACTTGATCGCTTGGATAGATTCACAAAACCAAAATCATTTCAAGAGTTTGATAATCAGATTCCACATCTTGAAGGGGGGATTCCTATACTAGATCAACATGTGGAATCTTTTTCTGAAGAACAATCTCCCCTGCATGACACTCCAACAACGAATGATGCTTTAAGTGATGTAATTGATAGAATTGGGAGACTCAATCTTGATTCAGACCCAACTCAATCAACAGAGTAGCCTGGACCATCTCAGAAAGGTCCCCCAAAGTGGCTGACAAAGACACTTGAAAGTGTTCATCCTGATGAAATTGGAAAAACAGGAACCAGAAATACAAACCGACAAGATGGAGGTGATGTAGATAACTCTAATTCACCTGTTGATATGGATGTTACTTATGATTGTGAATTGAACTTGTCTACAGATTTTGAACCAACTTCCTTCAAAGAAGCTGCTTCTCATGATGAATGGAAAGAAGCGATGCAGAAGGAGTATGATGCCCTCATAAAGAATGGCACTTGGAAGCTGGTTGATCCTCCATTTGGAACCAAACCAATTGGCTGCAAGTGGGTCTACAAGAACAAGTACAAAGCTGATGGCTCACTTGACAAGCACAAAGCTAGGATTGTGGCAAAAGGTTTTGCACAGAAGGAAGGGGTCGATTATGAAGAAACTTTTTCCCCCACAGAAAAATGGGCAACCATCCGGACACTCTTTGCACTAGCTGCTCAGAACAGTTGGAAAGTCCATCAAATGGATGTAAAAACTGCATTCTTGAATGGAGATCTAAAAGAGAATGTTTTTATGTCCCAGCCTGAAGGATTTGCTGTGAAAGGACATGAACACAAAGTATGCAAACTTGTGAAGTCCTTGTATGGCCTCAAACAAGCACCACGAGCCTGGTATGAAAAACTAACTGAGCATCTTCTGAAACTCAACTTCAAACATTTTGATCTTGATGATGCAACTTTATTTGTCAAGAAAGTTGGCAAAACAGTTGTATATCTTGTGGTATATGTAGATGATCTTTTAATGAAAGGGAACAATGAAAGCTATATTGCATCCATAAAGAAAGAATTAGGAAAAAGTTTTGAAATGACTGATTTGGGCTATGTTCATTACTATCTTGGCATTGAAGTAACCCAACATCCAAAATCCATATTTCTTTCTCAAAAGAAATACATTGGAGATTTTTTAAACAGATTTGGCATGACAGAGTGCAATCCTCTTTCTACTCCAATGGAACAAAACTTGAAGCTCACATCTATTGAAGGAAAGGAATTTGAGGATGCAACAAAGTATAGAAAGCTTATAGGAAGTCTCATCTACCTCACTACTACCAGACTAGACATTTCATTTGCCGTTGGAATCCTCTCCAGGTTTATGCAAAAGCCTTGTGAGGGACATTGGTCTGCTGCAAAAAGAGTTCTAAGGTACTTGAAGGGAACTCAAGACCTTGGAATCAAGTATACACAGGTGGACGACTTCAACTTGATTGGATACTCTGATTCAGACTTCGATGGAGACAAAGAAACTGGGGTATCTACTTCAGGATATGCTATGAGTCTTGGATCAGGAGCTGTCTCCTGGAGATCACGCAAACAATCAGTACCAGCAGATTCCACAACAGAAGCAGAATACGTGGCAGCAGCTGAAGCAACGAAAGAAATTGTGTGGCTCAGGAAAATTCTTGAAGACTTGCAGGTAAAACAAACACAATCAACTCCACTCATGATTGATAACACCTCTGCAATAAAGTTGGCCAAGAACCCAAAGTTCCATGATCGTACTAAGCACATCAATACCAAATATCATCTGATCCGACATCATGTTGAGGCCAAAACAATCCATCTCCGTCATTGTTCCACAAACGAGCAAATTGCAGACATCTTCACCAAAGCGCTTGGAAGAGAAAAGCTTGAAAGATTCAGAACGATGCTTGGACTCACCAACATCCCTTCAGATTAAGGGGGGGAATGTTGACACCTAATCATCAACGGATGGGTGAACTGGAACGTGAACAGTCATCAAGAAGATGAATTGTTCCGTCTCCTTCTTGTATATAAACAATAATTCTCTTAATGAAATATCATCTCAGTTTTCTTCTGTTCAATGTGGAGTTACCCTGGCTTGACATCCCCATGAGACTCTTTGCACTAGAATACTTCAGGCAGTTCGGCAATGCAAATATGATTCACTTCCATAGCAGAAACAACAAGGCACAGTTGAAAATTAAGCATCAATTGGGTCCATTTATCTTTAATAAGAGGGAAGAAGCTTGGGAAGAGGCAGACAAAATGCTAAAAGACCTCCTCCTCAAGACCAGCTTCTATTGGGCACCCTATGACCCTAACCATTTCATAAGCCTCAGAAGAATCAAGTATAGGCTTGCCACCTATGATCATTTTAGAATTCTAGAAATTGAAAAACATGCTAATCAACTAGAGTGGAGGGAAGGCACCTTAGTGGAAGATTATTCTGAAGAAGAATTAGCAGAAAGAGCCATTAAAACTTTAGAAAAGGCAGTTGACTTGGAATATTTTGGACAGGTTTGGTCATCAGGCCCTCAGCATCTTGGAGAAGCTGCCTCTTCATCCACCGTTCCCCAGCAGCCTGCCAAAACAACTGATCAAGCAGCAGAAATGGCTAAAGGCAAAACAGTGCAGCAAGAAGAGTCACCTCCAAATGTGGAACAACAAGTAGAGCAGCAGGAAGATACAGCCAAGGAACTTGCCTCCACAGAACAACAAACACAAGAGCAAATCCCTCCGAGACAGGAGGTAACAGTTGAATCCTCGGTGTTACAAACACCTGCTAATGAGGAAAGAACAAGGAAAAGGGATAGGCAAGAGGACACTCCTCTTACTACTTCAACGGACCAGCAAGGTGAAAAAAGACAGAGGCTAAATCCCTTTTCAGAGGAGGAATTACCAGAGAGACCAACTGATACTGTGCCCCCTCCTAGCATTGAAACATCGGCCAGCTCCTTACAGCAAGGACAAGACATGCCACCTGGGGTAGAGGTGAGCTCTTCAAGGCAGCGATCTAAGGTGGACTCTAGCATCAAGCAACAGTTCATAGATATCAAGAAAAGGAATGAGCCCCTCAAACACCAAATCTACAACCAACTCTTGAAAATGGCACCAACTAATCAGCAGAGATTAATGTTTGCTTATGACATTCAAGAACAAAAAATGACTCTTAGTCATTTCAAGCCTACTATGCAGCAACCTCAAACAGCTGCCGATTATATCAGAACTAATCTGGAAATTTTTGCTAAAGACATCCACCCCTTGGATCAGATTGAGCTACACAGGCAAACCGAGGAAGCGATATATTCCACATTAGCTGATAAGACCCTACTAGCACACCAATTACAAAATTCTTTACACAACACTGCTGCTCAACTGGAATTGGAGAAGGCATCATCTCAAGCCAAGGACAACAGAATCAAGTCCTTGGAAGAGATCATTATAGAGTTGGGTCATGATCCAAAGGACCCCAGGGGTGTGCAGGCGCTGTTAAAGAAAAGAGATGAAGACATAGGAACTATGAGAAAGCATATCAAGCTGCCAGCTACCCTTCACGCTCAGACTGGGGAGGTAGCAGAACAAAAAAAGGATCAGGATGTGGTGGCTTTACTCCTAAGTTTATACAAAATATTGATGGAAACAGAGAGTGCACTGGAGGTAGCATTGAAAACAAGACAAGCTGAATTACCAATGCAGCCAACACAGACATCTGCAGCAGGTCCTCCCACCGAACAAACATCAGAGGCAGGCCCTTCAACCTCAGCACCAACTACAGGAGTATCAGCGCCAGCAACAACACTAGAACAGGGACCCAGCCTAAGCATGCAGAACATGATGAAGGAGCTTGAGGCTTTAGAAGCACAGATGGCTGAACTGCAAGAGACCAAGGATAAATTGGCTGCCATTGAAGAAAAGTATGATAAATCAAAGAAGAGCGTAGCTGAAAAAACAAGAGAGGTAAGGGCTCTTGAGAAGAGAATAAAGGAACTGGAAAAAGAGCTCTCTCTTGATAAAGTTGTAGTTGAAATCAAGAAAATCCTGTGGGCCAATATTGGTCAATCTATTACAGACCAGTGGCAATATATTGAAACCATCCACGAACATATGGATCTCATAGGTAGGGCCCAAAAAGAAAGTCAAAGAGCAAGAGCATCTCTAGGCAATATGCCTGAAATAGCCAATAGGATGATCAATGTCCTTAGCAACCGCACTGGCCCCCAGCTGGCAGCAATGGGTATCACTAACATAACTGATACCATTTTACTAGTAAAGAGAGTGCTTACTTTGAGAAATCATGTACAGACATTGGACAGAAGGTGTCAAGAAATGCAGACAGAGGTGAACAAATTCATTGAGAAAATTACAACATTACATGACAGAGGTCTTCCCAGCTTGGTAACCAGTGTAGGAAGGTTACTATCTCATGAAAACTATGCCAAAAGAGTCAATACATATGCCACAAACCAGATCACTGCATCAGTAAGTGTCCCAGAGGAAACAGGGCCTCCATCTGGGCAGAGTCTCTATGACAAAATAGAGAATTTATTTTTTATTATGAATGAGATCAGACATCTTTTTGAAGTGCCTCCAAACTATTACAAATATACTGAGGCAGATGAGACTTTTGGCATAATCCTAAGGCACCAATTGCCTACACAGGAATGGTGGACGGGCATGATACAAATGTTGCTGTGAAGAAAAAGGTTTTTCACCAAATTTTTGTATATCGGTCACAAGTCAGCATTTTTCAGAAAATTAATATATTTGCTTTGACTGGGAAAAGAGTGAAAAAGGCCAACTCAGCAATTAAATTTGGCCACCAAGGCAGGACCGACAGATGCAGATGACGGGGCCGAGCTAGCCGCACCACGACAAAGCAGTAAAGGGCATATTACTCAGAATCAATACGAAGCACCCAACAGACCCAGTTGCCCCCAAAAGTCAAAGAATTTCTGACAGAACTGAACAGTCATTCATTGTCCATTTAAAGTAGCAATAACTGTTGTATCTGCTATTTTTGAAAGTTGGTAAAGACAGTTATTGATCAAATGACTCATCGTTAAGATATTATGTAAAACGATTGTATATATATCCCCATGCATAAACTTATTGGGGTTGTTGATTTTTCTTCTGAAGAAGCTATGCTGTAATTTCAGACTTTTAATACAAGAAGCTAATGGAATTTCTGAAGTTCTGAGTTGTTTGAAGTGTTGTGATGGGCTTGCTTGCTGCTACAGGATTCCTGTGCTATTTCATGTCACAATAAGTTTTCTGAACCATGTTATTATGTATTTCGTTCTTTCATAATCCACTTACGCTGTATGTTTCATAGGTTTAGCATTAGAGAAAAAGAATAGTCCAGGATTTGTTCATTGAACACCCTTGACTCAATCTCTGCTGTTATGAATGTCTTCTTCAGAATTAGTTATGAATGTGAAATTCTTAATTGCTCGCATTTACACTGAATCTTTCATAGTAAATACTATTCAGGAATTCTGATCTGCTCCTGAGTGATATTTCCTTTCTCCATATAACCAGCTTAGTGAAAGATTCTTAGTTTCCTTCTCACTGGCTGGAAATAGTCCATATTCCACAAATTGAAGATTGTTTCATGAGTACCCATATGGCCTTGCAGTTTCATCACTCTCACTCAATACCTCAAACAACACATAATCACAGACTCCATTGCCCAATGGATTGAAACTCCTGAAGATTACATTTTAGCTGTTGGAAGACATCATTCAACCAAAACTTTAAACAAAATTCAGTGCATCATAACTAGCCTAAACATTACTAAAACAAAGCTAAATCCTGAAGAGAGAGCCCTCTCTGATTGCAGGTAGGCTAGGACCTGTGATCCAAAGATTGGTCTGTGGTTACCTCGGCTGTATTCCCTTAGGAGTCAAAGCGAACAACCTGAGTGATAACATTACTGGCGACTTGACTGGGGATCGAACGAATGTTTCAACTGCTGTCTGCTTTAGATAGTGGTTCCAAAATTTAAGCAATCCCTTGACCATTCTAAAACTATTCTCAAAAATACCAAAAACGAGTTCAAAAGCTGGCTCCTAAAAAGAGAACTAGGCATACCAGGTCAAATCCTGACCCAAATCCTCCACCTATTTTCGATAATCCTAATTTGATTCCCAAGACTCTCAGGAACCAGAAGAATCTGCTGAGTCCAGCCCTGAGGCAGTTCAGCAAAGTTATATCCCAACCCCTCCCAAACCATCAGGTCATCTTCATATAACCCATTCTTCCCCCTCTTCCTCATCCACTTCCAAAAACATACTATCCACACCCCCACCCAATACACAAACTGCTATTGTAATCCCCATTGTTCCAGTTGTTCCCCTTTTACCTGTTGCCCCACTTATCCCTGCAAATATGGCTAATCATTATGCTCCTCTTCAGCTACTTGGTAATCTTGGGGCTATGCCTCGGGACTACCAAAGTAAGATCACTTATTTTGATGGAACCAATACATACACTGCCTTGCAGCATACCAAGAAAATGCAAGATTACTTTGAGAATTATGAGATAGACGATGATGATGTGAGAATGAAAATTTTTGTACAGAGTTTAACAGGTGAAGTAAGAACTTGGTTCAGAGCACTTGCTGCAAATTATATACCTGACTCAGGCACTCTTTATCAATCCTTCCTGAACAGATGGGAAAAGAAAAAGGATCCTTTACACATTCTATCTGAATATGACACCATAAGGAGAGGCCCACAAGAAACTATTTTAGACTATTGCACCAGATTCAACACTGTCTATAATGCCATTCCTCAAAATCTTAGACCTCCACCTGATCTAGCTTTAATCAAATTTCCGGATGGGTTTGATGCTGATATGGCATATCAATTAAGAGAAAAAGCCCCTGCAACCCTGGCAGACATGCAAAACATAGCTGTAAGTGTAGAGGCAAATCTGATTGCTAAAAGAAACTGGGCAAGAACTGAAAGAAGAACCATTTTTAAGGAAGAACCCTCATCATTTGAGCAAAAGATAGATGCAATCATCAAAGGTATGGATAGACTTGGGGACAGGGTGGAAACCATAGAAAGAAAATCATCATGGGAAGGTCAACCAAGCAATATTAGAAACCCAAACTTTAGAAAGAATCAAAATCCTAATGTTGGAAGGACTGATCCAGACCAGCATATCAGACCTCCTTTCCAAGAAAATTATGCTGAGGCTTCAACATCTAATGAACCAACTGAGGAACCTCACATCAATCTAATGGGTTTGGACAGTGAACATCAAGTCTTTTTAACACAAGAAGATCAAGACATTTATAATAACAATCAATGCCACACTAAGTCAGGAGAATCATTCGATTTCAGAGAAGGTTATGATGCAACTGTGTATGAGGTACACAAACAGTATAAACTAAGGACTAGAACGATAGATGTACCTGAACCTCTTAAACCAAGGGACAATAAGCAGCCAAAAAATACCAATGACAAGACTGATCTTCCACAATCAGCCAGCAATTCAAACTCACATACCACAGAAGTCACTGTGGAGGATATCTCAGAACAACAGACCCCTGAAAAACAGCCAGCCCCACTCCATCCCGCAAAGGCAAGGGCAGATACCACCCCGGCAAACAAACATACTACCAGTTTCATTCAAAATCATACCAACTATGAACAAAAGACCACTGATAACCCAACTGAAAAAGAAAAACCTGCTGCACTTAATGCCAAGATTCAAATAGAAAAGCCTTTTAACCTGGAAACAGAAATAAGTAAGCTGAAAATATCAGTCCCCCTTTCTGAATTGGCCAAACATCAAGTATATAGACAGCAGATTAACAAGTCACTCCAAGTATCTGACAATAAAGATGCTGTGAATGTCCTAGATGATCAACCAAAGTTATTGTTTGGCCCTGAGGTTAATGGAAAAACAAAAAATGGAGGGGTTCCACCCTTCTATGTCAGTCTAAACATTCATGATAAGGTTCTACATAATGCAATGTTTGATTCCGGGGCCTCACACAACTTAATGCCCAAATCTGTAATGGAAAAACTCGACTTAGATATCACTAGACCTTATAAAGATTTATTCTCATTTGATTCAAGCCAAGTCAGGTGCTTAGGATTGATTAAAGATTTATGTGTCTCCCTGGTCCAATACCCAACCAAAACAATCTTGATGGATGTAGTGGTAGCTGACATACCTCCTAAGTATGGTATGCTCTTGTCCAGATCCTGGGGGGCCAAACTCCAAGGCTCTTTGCAATTAGACATGTCCTATGCTACCATTTCAGTCTTTGGGCAGCCAAAGAGATTATATCGCGAGACATTGATGAAATATGTGGTAAGCAGTCAAGAAAAGCCCCAAAACTTCCCAATCTACTCAATACACTCCGACATGGATTCATTTATTCTCTATAATGCTGACATCTGCAACAAAGTTTATTCTGAACAAGTAATGGCAGCAGAGACAGAGGAATTAAATGAACAATTTGCCCCCCAACACCAAAACACCTTAGGCATAACTGATATAAAGAAGGAGTATGACGTATCAAGCAACTTGCAAGAAAAAAATCTGCCCATGATACAATTCTCTAAAGACCTCAATTCAAACCTTGATCATGAAAACTTATGGTATTTAGAATTTGATGGTTCTGTAAACAAGTTAGGAGCTGGGGTAAGGGTCTGGATCCATAATATGCACAATGACCAAGATGAGGGTCATGCATACAGACTAAACTTTCGGTGCACAAACAATATGGCTGAGTATGAGGCCCTTTTGTTAGGTCTGAAACTCATAAAAAATTTGGGTGCAACCAAAGTCTCAATCTTAGGAGACTCAGATCTGGTCATACAACAAATGAAAGGAAACTTTACCACGAATGATCTAAGGTTGAGAGCATATAAGGGGGCAGCTATATAGGTACTTGATACCTTTTCACAATCACAATTGACTAAGATTTCCAAAGAACTCAATCTACATGCTCACAGCTTGGCAACCTTTGCCAGCACTTGTAAGCTGCCCTTCAAACCCAATCATACTTTTACTGCTGAAATCAAACATAGACCTGCAGTTCCAGACAACATCAAAAACTGGCAAGTCTTTGAGAGTGACACTCAGATAAACAATTTCCTGACTCTAAAAGAGGAATTCTCTGGCATTAACATTGACTCAATCACTGGAGATGATCAACAACAGACACACACTATTACACAGAATATATCAGCCGAAGCAGCTAACCTAGTTTTGCATCCTACCACCTTTAACAGTGAAACCATACAAAAGTTGAGGCAAATATACGAAGATGAACTGGCTGAAATAGAAGCAGAGGTAATTGAGCTAAAAGATAATTTTCTGCCCACAGGTTTAACCCCTTTGGAGGACTTGTTTGATTCAAATGATATCTCAAGAAAACCAAAAATGCAACCACTGAATGCTGAAATTGAAGATTGTAACATTGGAACTACAGAAAATCCCAAAATGATAAAGTTATCTAAAGCATTACCACCTGAGCAGAAATTGAAATACATTGAGTTGTTTAAAGAGTTCCAAGATGTCTTTGCCTAGAGCTATGAGGACCTCAAATCTTATGATACCTCAGTCATCCAGCACACTATACCTTTAAAAGAAAACCAAAAGCCTTTTAAACAAAAACTTAGAAGAGTGAACCCGGTGCTCCTTCCCCTCATTGAAAAGGAGGTGAAACGTATGTATCAAGCAGGAATCATTGCTCCAATCAGGTTCTCAGAATGGATTTCAAACCTAGTGCCTACTAGGAAAAAGACAGGAGAAATCAGACTGTGTGTTGACCTAAGAAATTTGAACAAAGTCTCTCTCAAAGACCATTACCCCTTACCAAAAATGGATCATATCCTGCAAAGGGTAGTGGGAGCCTCTAGGATCTCATTATTAGATGGTTTTTCAGGATTCAATCAAATTCTAGTACACTCGGATGATCAAGACAAAACAGCCTTCACAACACCTTGGGGAACTTTCAAATATGTCAAAATGCCTTTTGGGCTTAAGAATGCAGGGACCACTTTCCAAAGAGCAATGGATATAGCCTTCGCCAAGGAAATCCATGATTTTCTAGTGGTCTACCTGGATGATCTTACTGCCTTCTCAAAATCAGACCAAGAACACTTATAACACTTGAGGCAAGTTTTCACAATCTGCAGAAAATATGGCATATCTTTAAACCCAAAGAAATCACTGTTTGGTCTAGAGGAAGGAAAACTCCTAGGACATATAATCTCAAAAGATGGTATTAGGATCGATCCAGACAGAATTCAAGCTATCCTACAAGTACCACATCCAAGAAACATTAAGGAACTACAAAGCTTTCTAGGAAAAATCAACTTCTTGAGAAGGTTCATTCCTAATTTGGCTGAGCTCACAAGACTGTTAAACAACATGCTGAAAAAGGACTCCAAGGTCAAATGGACCATGGAAGCTAGACAAGCCTTTGAGGATATTAAAAGAGCATTGACAAACACACCAGTCCTAACAAGCCCTAGATTTGATAAAGATTTCATCATTTTTTCTTTTGCATCTGAGCATAAAATTGTTGCTGTTCTGTTACAAAAAGATGACCAAGGCTGTGAAAAACCCATTGCATTCTTTAGCAGAGCCCTTAGGTATGCCCCCTTGGAATATCAGATTATGGAAAAACAAGCCTATGCATTGGTAAAGGCAATCAAAGACTTTAGAATCTATATCTTGTACTCCCACATCATTTCCTATGTCCCAAATGCAGTAGTGAAGGACATTTTGACCCAAGAAGGAATTGAAGGTAGGAGGGGCAAATGGATTGCCAAAATCTTAGAATATGACATGGAAATCAAGCCTACCAAACTGAGAAAAGGACAAGGTCTAGCTAAGTTGATGGCTGAAACCAATTTCCAAGCCCTTGACATTAATGAACTGGACAATGAACAGGAGATGGCGACTCCACAGATCAACCAAGCCTTTATGCAATCCCCCTGGTATACTGATATATTTTTTGTATTGTTAAACCTGCAAGCTCCTCCAGGATTGTCCAGAACTAAGAAAAGGTTCTTGAAAATGAAAGCATCAAAATTTTGTATTATTGACAGTGTTTTGTTTTGGAGAAATCATGAAGGAATCTTACTTAATTGTTTAACATTGGATGAAATTGACAATGTCCTCAAAGAATTTCATGCAGGTGACTGTGGAGGACACTTATACTAGAAATCCACAGCTGATAAAATCCTAAGGGCTGGATTTTATTGGCCTTCCTTGTTTACTGATGTAAAGAAATTTGTAATGTCTTGTCACAAATGTCAAATTTTTGAAGGCAAGAGAAAGCTGCTGCCTTTACCACTCAAACCTGTTTCCACTGAGAGACCATTCCAACAATGGGGTTTAGACTTTATTGGTGAAATTCATCCCCCATCCTCTGGCCAGCATAGGTGGATTCTGACTGCTACAGACTATTTCACCAAATGGATAGAGGTTGTCCCTTGTAGGCAGGCCAATGACTCCATTATCATACAATTTCTAGAAACCAACATCATGTCCAGGTTTGGCTGTCCAGATAAAATTATCACAGACAATGTTGCCGCTTTCAAGTCCAAAAAAATGATCAATTTCTGTCACAAGTATCATATGACCCTAGGTCATTCCACGGCTTACTATCCTCAAGGTAATGGCCTAGCTGAGTCTTCTAATAAAAGCCTCATCAACATCATCAAGAAAGTCTTGGAAGAAAACAAAAAGAATTGGCATAAGAAGTTAGTGAATGCACTGTGGGCAGATAGATTGACCACCAAGAGATCCATTGGTTCAAGTCCGTATGAACTAGTTTATGGAATGGAAGCAAGGTTCCCTTCATCTTTAGGTGTTCCGGTAATCAAGTTGCTGCAGGAAATACAAGCTGAGCCAAATGACATTCAAAGGAGGATCAATCAGACAATTCACCTACAACAAACAAGAGAGGAAGTTTATGAAAGAACCCAAGTACTGCAAGAAAAGCTCAAAAGAATATTTGACAAAAGAACCAAGGCTGAAGACTTCTTTATAGGAAACAAAGTGCTGAGATGGGATTCCAGGAGGGAAGACAAAGGAAAACATGGTAAATTTGACTTCTTATGGAAGGGACCTTATGTAATTTATGCTGTACAAGGTAATAACACCTATTTTCTAAAGAGCTTGGATGGCTTGAACACTGAGGAAGGCCCAGTCAATGGGAGGATGCTTAAGCATTATTTTGACCCCCTCTGATCCAGCACTGCACAGTCATATATTGTACATAAATATTTGTATTTCCAGTATTTTCATTTACAGCAGATAAATAAAGCACCAAATGAAGCACATATTGAGAAAGATCAGGGTACTGTATCGTTTTTGGAATATGTTTTGATCCTATCATTGGAAAGCAAGAAGAAACACTTGCAAACTATCTAGGAGATGGAAAGCACTCAAACAAACAGGGTAAGAACAGTGCTGTAATTTCACAGCAGATCAACTTAATGAGTATTGCATGCAAGTTTCATGGATTCAGATGTACAGTCTTCAACAAAAGGAAAGGTTAAACTACAAAAGGGTGAAAAAAGAAGGCAATCCTTTTCATCTGGAAAATTCATCCCCAAGTGGAGCCACTGTTAGCCTCCTATACCAATAGGGTTTCATATTTCATGATTGACAGTGGAAGTGCTAAAAATGTTCATCTTTGGCGATACAAAGGTTCCATTTTTTTGGACAAAGCAAAAAGTTAAAAAATGTAAAGAGGGTATGCCTTAAAAGAATAATCAAAAGGAAAGAAAATGAAATGGTCAAAAGAAAAAATAATTGAAATGAACCCCAGAGAAAGACCAGGAAACTGGCCAATCAAAATGCCACTGCTATCTTGATGGATGGCTCAACAGTTCAAGCTGGGCCATGCCATGTTTTAAATTGCTTGTTTTAGAGTAGGTAATGAGTACCTGTTCGAACAGTTCAAGTTTGACAGTTCACTAGCTGGATAGAGAAAGGAAGGAGCCCACTAGCTTAATCTGGGCCCTTGGAAGATATAAGGGTAGATTTAGATAGGAGGGCGGCAAAAAGAAAAGAGCATATGAGGGTTTGCAAGTCTAAGTGCACCCTCCCTGAAGTAACAAAAAATGCTAGGTACTAGGTTGGGTAGGTAGCCAGAAGTTGCAGAATCCTGATCCTATTCAGTTCTGGCCTTGATCAAGAAGGCACATCTTAGCAATTGTAGAGGTATCTCTGCAGCATTTTGAAGGCAAAGTATAGAAGCATGTCTAACTCCCCCTGTTTTCCCCCAAAAACTCTCTTTCTAACATCCCCTGGAGGACTTTAGGACACTCCCAAAAAGTCCTCCTTGTATTTCTCCTTGGAAAAATTCATGACAGGTTTTCACCTTCTTCTCCAAAAAGAAGCCACATTTCTTGTGTAAAATCATTCCCCATCTACTTCTAAAAATCTAGGTTTACTCACTAAACTTAGTTTTCTATTCCTCACTTCCAATCTCTCATATCTCCCATCCATATTAACTACTAACCTTATTATTTAACTCCCTATGTTCCCCTTTTCCCTATTAATATATCACTTTTGTATTGAAAACCCCAAAAAATGTATATTCCCCCCCCTAGGCAATATAGCCTTAAAGTTCTAAAAGGGCTGGAGCAAAGGAATTAAGCACAAAAGACAAACGAGCGCTAAAGACCTATTTTGGGATTAAATCAGTATCTGATTGATTTAACAGCCCTAAAAGCGTGTTTTACAAATAAATACCAACAAAATCCATTTGTCCTAAAAACATTACAAAACCCAAAATCCGCCAATAGCCAAAGTTTTACCCTGGCGTGCCTTTCTAGAAATATCTTTTTTTATTCTCTGCGCTCCGCTGTATCGACCCATCACCTCTGCGCCCCGTCGCCCGTCGGATCCAAGCCCTCCGATCCGATGGCTCGCTGCAATATCGGACCACCCCCGATGCCTGAACGTTAGCGCCCGAAATTGTCAGAAGGGTGACGTCAGGGCTCGGACGTGTGTTGCTCCTTGATTTCGTCGGGCAGCCTCCTGCCAAAACCATACCCGTACCATGAGTGGTTCGATATTACCACTTACCGCCCTCCTATTTCTGCCATACATCACTCCCACGTCACCCCCACGTCACTGCCGCTTCAGCATCATATTAGCGCCCGATCCGCCATTGCTCCAAGCTGTCTGCCCTGTCATCTGTCCACGTAGAGCCGCTCACTGGCCGCCACATCATCATTCCGTACCCGACCCCACCTATGACGTCATGATGACATCATCCACTAAAAGGCGCCAAATACCAAATTTTTTTATATAAAGGCGCAAAAGTCGTTTTTCCCCTTTTTCGCAGAAATACTCACTGTACTCCTGCATGAGTTTTTACGTTGCTTGTCCGCCAACTCTGAAGTTTGCTCCCTCGCTGCTGGCGTCGTGAATTCATCTGTCTATCAACACCATCTTCATACTCTGCCCAGGTATTTATCAGTTTTCCTCTGCACGCCTTGGTCTTTACATAATTCACTAAAGCAAACAAGAAAAGAGGGAAAACACAGGAATTGCTTGGAATCCTCAATAATTGGAGCTTCATTTCCCACTATAGGCCCAAATTCACCTACAGAGGTCCCCCATTGTGCCAAATTATCACAAATTAACAGCTTATTGCGCATTTGCAAATCTAAACCATTGCCAGACAAATTCACCGAAAGAGAAATTCTCAGTCCCAACATTTGCCCTTTAAATCTCTCCCAGGAGCATTTCATCTCAGTTTTACCCCAATTTGCCTTGTTCACTCTGCAAATTGCCCTGCTCATTGAAATTCACCGCTCTATATTGCTTCTTCCCAGAAAATCAAGTTCAAATACTATTCCAAGTATCAATTGACAATGGAGACCCCGGTGGCATTAAACATTGCACCATTGAATGCCCCACATAAGGACTTGGAATGGCTAGCCCTTGCAGACAGAGATTATCAGATGAGAGATAGTGTAGAGCTGTGTAACAAATACCACATAGAAACAGTTTGTGAGTTAAGGAAGAAGTACAGAGATGGTACAGACCTCTTGGGAATCTGGAAATCCCATTTGCCAATCTACTTTCTACCTCAAGTCAATGAATTCCCTGACTTGATTCACCAGTGCTGCACAAACTATGACCCCAGTCAAAGGTCTGTTCTGAGCCCTTCAGGCTCTGTCTTATTCCATATTACTCCTAAAGCCATAAACCAAATGCTACAGTTTCAACCTACAAAGCCATTGGTTCCTCTTACTATGCAACGTTTACTAGAGCAGGGTGCCAAGCTCTCCAACTCACAAATTACAAGAATTGGCCAATTGTTTATGCTTCCAGATTTCCAGCCCCGACAGCCTCCCCCTTATCTGCATGTCTGGTTCAATGACATAGGGAGACTGCTAGTAGACATGATATCCTTCATCCTAGGGTTCAAAACCAGTGAGTTTGTGGATGAGACCACATTGGTAATGTTGTCCATTTTTGCCCCAGGACAGCCCCCTGCTGTCCAGTATGACTATGCTACATTTATAGCCAACAAAATTCATGAACAGTTCATGAAATTGGAGAGAGAGAGGGTATTCAAATACACTTCCTATATATATCATCTGCTATTGTACAATCAGCCTGATGGCTTTCCTCTTTTTCTCAAGAAACTAGATGCAAAGGGAAACAGAAGATCTGTAATGTTTTGGACATCAGTCTGCCATCATATTCATTACTCACCATACAATTACTGTGAGTTTATTGACCTCTTCATTCATCCAGCCTTGTCACTGCTGCAGAGTTCCCCTCCTCCTAGACTCACTGATGATATGCAGAAAATCCTCCAGCTCTCTAAGAACTATAGCATTGGAGATTGGTACTTTTACCAAGACCACACAGTGATCAGAATATATGGCTGTGAGTTAGCACCATACAGGCTACCAAAGTATGTCCCCATGAGACTCTTTGCACTAGAATACTTCAGGCAGTTCGGCAATGTAGATATGATTCACTTCCATAGCAGAAACAAGAAGGCACAGTTGAAAATTAAGCATCAATTGGGTCCATTTATGTTTAATAAGAGGGAAGAAGCTTGGGAAGAGGCAGACAAAATGCTAAAAGACCTCCTCCTCAAGACCAACTTCTATTGGGCACCCTATGACCCTAACCATTTCATAAGCCTCAGAAGAATCAAGTATAGGCTTGCCACCTATGATCATTTTAGAATTCCAGAAATTGAAAAACATGCTAATCAACTAGAGTGGAGGGAAGGCACCTTAGTGGAAGATTATTCTGAAGAAGAATTAGCAGAAAGAGCCATTAAAACTTTAGAAAAGGCAGTTGACTTGGAATATTTTGTACAGGTTTGGTCATCAAGCCCTCAGCATCTTGGAGAAGCTGCCTCTTCATCCACCGTTCCCCAGCAGCCTGCCAAAACAACTGATCAAGCAGCAGAAATGGCTAAAGGCAAAATAGTGCAGCAAGAAGAGTCACCTCCAAATGTGGAACAGCAAGTAGAGCAGCAGGAAGATACAACCAAGGAACTTGCCTCCATAGAAAAGCAAACACAAGAGCAAATCCCTTCGAGACAGGAGGTAACAGTTGAATCCTCGGTGTTACAAACACCTACTAATGAGGAAAGAACAAGGAAAAGGGATAGGCAAGAGGACACTCCTCTTACTACTTCAACGGACCAGCAAGGTGAAAAAAGACAGAGGCTAAATCCCTTTTCAGAGGAGGAATTACCAGAGAGACCAACTGATACTGTGCCCCCTCCTAGCATTGAAACATCGGCCAGCTCCTTACAGCAAGGACAGGACATGCCACCTGGGGCAGAGGTGAGCTCTTCAAGGCAGCGATCTAAGGCGGACTCTAGCATCAAGCAGCAGTTCATAGATATCAAGAAAAGGAATGAGCCCCTCAAACACCAAATCTACAACCAACTCTTGAAAATGGCACCAACTAATCAGCAAAGATTAATGTCTGCTTATGACATTCAAGAACAAAAAATGACTCTTAGTCATTTCAGGCCTACTATGCAGCAACCTCAAACAGCTGCCGATTATATCAGAACTAATCTAGAAATTTTTGCCAAAGACATCCACCCCTTGGATCAGATTGAGCTACACAGGCAAACCGGGGAAATGATATATTCCACATTAGCTGATAAGACCCTACTGGCACACCAATTACAAAATTCTTTACACAACACTGCTGCTCAACTGGAATTGGAGAAGGCATCATCTCAAGCCAAGGACAACAGAATCAAGTCCTTGGAAGAGATCATTATAGAGTTGGGTCATGATCCAAAGGACCCCAGGGGTGTGCAGGCGCTGTTAAAGAAAAGAGATGAAGACATAGCAGCTATGAGAAAGCATATCAAGCTGCCAGCTACCCTTCACCCTCAGACTGGGGAGGTAGCAGAACAAAAAAAGGATCAGGATGTGGTGGCTTTACTCCTAAGTTTATACAAAAGATTGATGGAAACAGAGAGTGCAT
This sequence comes from Pinus tabuliformis, assembly GCA_031772625.1. NCBI lineage: Eukaryota > Viridiplantae > Streptophyta > Pinopsida > Pinales > Pinaceae > Pinus > Pinus tabuliformis. The sequence goes on from CM062809.1 coordinate 1,281,737,795, forward strand.
TGGAGGTAGCATTGAAACCAAGACAAGCTGAATTACCAATGCAGCCAGCACAGACATCTGCAGCAGGTCCTCCCACCGAACAAATATCAGAGGCAGGCCCTTCAACCTCAGCACCAGCTACAGGAGTATCAGTGCCAGCAACAACACTAGAACATGGACCCAGCCTAAGCATGCAGAACGTGATGAAGGAGCTTGAGGCTTTAGAAGCACAGATGGCTGAACTGCAAGAGACCAAGGATAAATTGGCTACCATTGAAGAAAAGTATGATAAATCAAAGCAGAGCGTAGCTGAAAAAACAAGAGAGGTAAGGGCTCTTGAGAAGAGAATAAAGGAACTGGAAAAAGAGCTCTCTCTTGATAAAGTTGTAGTTGAAATCAAGAAAATCCTGTGGGCCAATATTGGTCAATCTATTACAGACCAGTGGCAATATATTGAAACCATCCACGAACATATGGATCTCATAGGCAGGGCCCAAAAAGAAAGTCAAAGAGCAAGAGCATCTCTAGGCAATATGCCTGAAATAGCCAATAGGATGATCAATGTCCTTAACAATCGCACTGGCCCCCAGCTGGCAGCAATGGGTATCACTAACAGAATTGATACCATTTTACTAGTAAAGAGAGTGCTTACTTTGAGAAATCATGTATAGACATTGGACAGAAGGTGTCAAGAAATGCAGACAGAGGTGAACAAATTCATTGAGAAAATTACAGCATTACATGACAGAGGTCTTCCCAGCTTGGTAACCAGTGCAGGAAGGTTACTATCTCATGAAAACTATGCCAAAAGAGTCAATACATATGCCACAAACCAGATCACTGCATCAGCAAGTGTCCCAGAGGAAACAGGGCGTCCATCTGGGCAGAGTCTCTATGACAAAATAGAGAATTTATTTTTTATTATGAATGAGATCAGACATCTTTTTGAAGTGCCTCCAAACTATTACAAATATACTGAGGCAGATGAGACTTTTGGCATAATCCTAAGGCACCAATTGCTACACAGGAATGGTGGATGGGCATGATACAAACGCTGTTGTGAAGAAACAGGTTTTTCACCAAATTTTTGTATATCGGTCACAAGTCAGCATTTTTTCAGAAAATTAATATATTTGCTCTGACTGGGAAAAGAGTGAAAAAGGCCAACTCAGCAATTAAATTTAGCCACCAAGGCAGGACTGACAGATGCAGATGACGGGGATGAGCTAGCCGCACCATGACAAAGCAGTAAAGGGAATATTACTCAGAATCAATACGAAGCACCCAACAGGCCCAGTTGCCCCCAAAAGTCAAAGAATTTCTGACAAAACTGAACAATCATCCATTATCCATTTAAAGTAGCAATCACTGTTGTATCTGCTATTTTTGAAAGTTGGTAAAGACAGTTATTGAGCAAATGACTCATCGTTAAGATATTTTGTAAAACGATTGTATATATATCCCCATGCATAAACTTATTGGGGTTGTTGATTTTTCTTCTGAAGAAGCTATGCTGTAATTTCAGACTTTTAATACAAGAAGCTAATGGAATTTCTGAAGTTCTGAGTTGTTTGAAGTGTTGTGATGGGCTTGCTTGCTGCTACAGGATTCCTGCGCTATTTCATGTCACAATAAGTTTTCTGAACCATGTTATTATGTATTTCGTTCTTTCATAATCCACTTATGCTGTATGTTTCATAGGTTTAGCATTAGAGAAAAAGAATAGTCCAGGATTTGTTCATTGAACACCCTTGACTCAATCTCTGCTGTTATGAATGTCTTCTTCAGAATTAGTTATGAATGTGAAATTCTTAATTGCTCGCATTTACACTGAATCTTTCATAGTAAATACTATTCAGGAATTCTGATCTGCTCCTGAGTGATATTTCCTTTCTCCATATCACCAGCTTAGTGAAAGATTCTTAGTTGCCTTCTCACTGGCTGGAAATAGTCCATATTCCACAATTTGAAGATTGTTTCATGAGTACCCATATGGCCCTGCAGTTTCATCACTCTCACTCAATACCTCAAACAACACATAATCATAGACTCCATTGCCCAATGGACTGAAACTCCTGAAGATTACATTTTAGCTGTTGGAAGACATCATTCAACCAAAACTTTAAACAAAATTCAGTGCATCATAACTAGCCTAAACATTACCAAAACAAAGCTAAATCTTGAAGAGAGAGCCCTCTCTGATTGCAGGTAGGCTAGGACCTGTGATCCAAAGATTGGTCTGTGGTTACCTCGGCCGTATTCCCTTAGGAGTCAAAGGGAACAACCTGAGTGATAACAGATGGCAGAGAGAATGGATAATGGATGAGAGATTGAGAGAATTCTTGTTGTAATCCACTGTAACTCTGCTTTGATATTTTAATATAAATCTAGTTGCCATTCCATCTTTGATCCTGAAGTAACCCAGCAGCATCCGCTGGCGGCTAAGGGCCCAGCCTCTGGTGGAGTATGCTGCTGCTGTATTATATCTTTATGCTTCATGTGTGGTTTGATCTCTTTCTTTTACTCTGTTCAGTAATCTGACGCACTTTACTGTTTTACATATCAGCGCTATTAGATATACTTGATTGGATACTATCGTTATCTGCAACAGGAATGCTATGTTATCATTTTAACTTTGTATCGCATTGCTGTTCCTGTTGATAATTGATATAACATTGTTGTTCCTTACAGATTGTCATTCGATTACAGATTAACCGCGCTGTATGTTCCTAAATCGGTACAACTGTATGATGTATTCTTAAATTGTGACTGTTGTTTATTCGGGATTGCTGTTCTGTTACACTCGCTGTTACTTTATAGTTATGATTCATGCATATTGTATCGAAGCTCGGATTACTGTCCCTTTTAATGATAAGTGTGTTGCATGCTTGATTTGGATTGTTGTACATTCATATTTAATTGGCTGTTCCATTTCCTGTTATTCGCATTATCTTTATTTTGGTGTGGGAGACGATCTGTGGCTGTAGTGAGCCTTGGCATTTACTGCCTAGCTCCCAGACCCGTGGTCCATGCTCTAATTTCCTTTCCATTAGTTTCCAACGGGATGGGCTATTGCTGTCGAACCCTTGATTGATACATTGCTTATTTTTCCGAATGAATGATTTAGGCTTCAAGGTATTTTGTTGTTGATTTCCATTAATTAGAGTTTGCTGTTCAAATTCCTTTAATTACAGTTTGCTACCCATCTACTTTGTTGTTCATTTCTGTTGATTAATTGCAATAGTTTGCTTTTAAAGAGTTTTCCTAGTTTACTTTCAATGGCAGCTTTAGTTCAATTTCGATTTCCTTTTGATTGCTTTAAAGCATGACTGTCAACTGTAGAGAACATTGGTTATTGCTTCCTCATTCCCAGATTGATTGTCTTGTTCCGGTTTGATTTCAATTGCATCAATATCCAGAGGAATGAGTTATTGCTACTGTATCCTCGATTGATGGTTGTTTGAGTGAATGATTTAGTTTAAAACATTTCAGTTTCTTGCTGTTCCAATTATATTTTGTTTCCAGCTTTCATTTACTTTTGCATTTTAAGCACTATACTACAAAACATTACTCTTGAGTAAATAGCCGCCTCAGACTGAGTACACTCTTGAAATAAAAAGTCGTCCCTGGGTTGATAATTAATGTGAAGGTAATTAGGAGTTAAAAAACACCTTTTTATCACTCCACATTTTGGCGCCGTTGCCGGGGAGAGTGTAGCCATTTCTAAAGAGTAGTGTGAATCTGATGAGTGCCTGCTAGGAGAGAATTGGGTATTAAAAACGGAAGGTAAGAACCTGCGTACGGAGCATGTAACAGCCCTGCTCCCCCGCCCGTTTTCCGACAGATTTGTTAATTTTTGTTGGGTAGAAATAGATGTTTGAATTTTTGTGTGAATGACTAGGAAAAATAGAAATTTTGAAAAATGAATCACATGATTTCACTCAAGTGGTGATGTAAGCACCACCCATTTCACTAACTAATTGACAGGAACATTGGAAGAAGGAGCTTCGAAAGAACACATGAAGAACATCTTCTGTTATGGTAAGAAACTGCCCAAAATTTCTACTTTTGAATTTCCTGCTCAACTAATTCCACACCCTCACCACAATAAACCAGTACAACATGCTTACAGTGTTGGACTGCCAAATTTACCCAACCTTCCCACCCATTCTATCTCACATGTGCCATTAGAGAAAACTTACAATGAGATTCAGAATGTTTCAAATTAAAAAATTATAGAAGCTATGGAAGAAAATGAGGTTTCTTCTAGGTTGCACCAACAAACCATTTTAAAAGCTTAAGAACTTCATGGTATGATGGGAAATCAAGAAAGTAACGGATATATTGAAGATTGGTTTCACTCCATCACGTGTTTGAATCATCACTCCATACTTCAACAATTTTTGATACCATCTTTTCAAGGGAAGTTGGCTTCTCATACCCTAATTTTTATCAACATGCATTTTTCAAATTTGGGTATGTGCATACGTAAGACTTAATTCTAAAATGGTTCCACTGGAAATACTCTTATACATAAACATATTCAATTCTCAAAGAAGAGTAGGATAGTGGAGAAAATAAAATAAATAAACAAATAAAACAAACACATCTTTTTTATTTTTATTTTTGTAAAGCTAGTTGATTTTTGTTGCAACATGCTATGGAAATCAACATCGATGATAATTTTTTTTAATTCATTTGTGTATGTAGATGACTTATAATGGAAATAATAGTTCTACAAACACTTATATTCATTTTTATCATCAATATCAAAAAATGGTTGAATATCATTTTTTTTGGCTTTCGGGCTTGATGAGATTTCTGGAAAAACAGTTGGGACAATCATGTTTTGAGGGACCAAAAGTGAATATTTTTAAAACCTGTTTCTACCCTAGGTGGCCCTTGATGTCTACTTTCTAACCCAATTTGAACCACTCAATTTGGATTTGAAACGAAAAAGTTAGAAACAAAACATTGATAGGGTGTCTAGTGGGCAGCTCAGGAACAAAGTTGAGACAATCAATTTTTGGAAGCATAAATGTTTGAATTTTTAAAACATGTTACTATGGTAGATTCTCCTATGAATCTAGTTTACAATTAAATTGGAATCACTCATTTTTGATATCGTATGGGGAAGTTATGATCAAACTACTGACTGTCTATCGTAAATCAGCACCCTTAAAACTATGTCTTTCTGGCTGTTCCTTATAGTATTTGTCTTATCAATTCTTCTTTTCTTCAAAACCTGTTTCTATTGGAGATAAATAAATGAATCTAATTTCATTTCCAATTTGAATCATTTGAATCCGACATCAAACGAAGAATCTATGCTTGAAATATCAATCGTTGGTCTAGATTGGGTAATCAAAAATGACTCTATTATGCAGGTTGTTCTAAACAAATTTGACATATCATAGAATTGAATTTTTAAAACCTATTGCTATTGGAGATAACCCTTTGAATCAGCTCTCATTTTTCTTTGGAATCATTCAATTTCGGCGAAAAACAAAGAAGTTGTGATTAAAACACTGCAGGTTAGCATGATTGGTCACTACTCTCCCGCAAGTGATAGATAAATTTTAGTTTGTTATTTTCTCAATGGATTTGTTATACAAGGTAAATACTTGTTGTTTTTTGCATAATTCTTGGATTAGGGGAGCCCGATCACCTCTCTTTCTCCATGATTTAATGTTTTATTGCAGGTAGACACTCGTTTTTTGTAGGTCCTGGGAAAATAAAGAAGGTCAATTTATGGACGAGTGATTTTTGAAAGAAATTTTATGAAACAAAGGAATTTCATCCAACTCATTACCCAAAAGATTCATAATAGAAGAAATGAAGAATTGATTTCCATTTGAACATTCATGTCATGTCACTGCTGGCAAAACATTTTTCAAAAAGATCATTTTTTTTGACATAACATCATAGTTGTTGTAACTTAATTTAGTTATTTACATATTGTTTTTAAATAAAACGTTATTTCTTTTCTAATATTTCTTATATTTTGTGTTTCAGGTGTTGCTTCATTCAAACTGTGACCCATCCTCAGCATCAATACAGTGAATAGCTAATTCATTCTTTGCGTTCTTGCATTTCATGCTGTGCATTTTGCTGTTCTTTTTCTGAAGGGACAACGTTTGTGTGCACTTTTGTCGTTTCTGCTGTTCCTTTTTCAAAGGGACAACAATTTAGTTTTACTATTCCTTTTCCAAAGGAACAACACCTTTTTGGTCAACAATTCATTTTGCTGTTCCTTTTTCACGGTTCATTTTGTCGTTCCTTTTCCACGACTCATTTTGCTGTTCCTTTTTCACTTTTTGCTGTTCCTTTCCGAATGGAACAACACTTCTGCACTTTCACGTTTTTCTGTTCCTTTCCGAATGGAACAACACTTCTACACTTTCACGTTTTGCTGTTCCTTTCCGAATGGAACAACACTTCTGCACTTTCACTTTTTGCTGTTCCTTTCCGAATGGAACAACACTTCTGCACTTTTACTTTTTGCTGTTCCTTTCCGAATGGAACAACACTTCTGCACTTTCACATTTTTGCTGTTCTTTTCCGAAGGAACAACACTTTCACATTTTTGTTGTTCCTTTTCAAAGGAACAACATTTTCGCATTTTTTTTTGTTCCTCTTAAGGAACAACACTTTTTCACATGCATTTTCTTTGCTGTTCCCTACACAGAACACCACTTTCTTTTTGAGTGTTTTTGTTGTTCCTTAAAAAAAACAACATTTTGGGAATATTTTCGAGAGCAACCCTTCTTTCTTCTTGTGGGATTATTCCTAATCCATCTCAACCACATTTTACTGATTCCCTTTTATGGCATGAAGTACACTATTTTTATGAAGACAAGAATTATGGATTCTTTTGAAGCGAGTTAATATCATTCATGTTATGATCTTTAACAGGACAACTCCTTGATGATAGCTTATTTTCAAAAGGGACACAATTATTTATATACTACTTTACTACATTGTTTTCTGCTGTACATGATACTGATTGATCATCTTAATACCATGCTGGTTCCACCCTTCCTGGTTATAATCTTCTCTGTCTGTAATAAATGAGATTATGGGTATATTTTTTTTTCTATTGGCATGTTCAACTTCTTCCACCATCCCTGCTCTTAAGGAGTACTGAGCCTCCCTCTTTTTATCATAAAAATGTGTAATAACAACAAAATTTTGTTCGCAGATGGAGGATAGGGGGTTTCATTCCGAGCCAGCCTACCATGTTTATAAGGTTGTAAGAAAGTGACATTCCCATTATGGCCACCACACGAGGGTTATGATCCATTGGATAGCCAAATTATCCTTGGAACAGGAGGTCTCATCACGAGCCGGTATGATCACTTTTGCTACATTCCAGTGAATGGCAGTGTGGTTATCTGGTTACCCCGCCAACACACTGATCTCTTCTATAGAACAACACTATAACTCTCCATTTATAAATTGAGGATCCTGGCTCATATGGGTTAAAAAGAAACCCTGCCGAGGCTATGGACGCTTGCTGGCAGCAGCGGCTCTGCTTATGGTATTGAAGTTATATCTTATCGTCAATTATTATTATAATACCATTTTCTTATTTTTTCTTTTTATCAGAGAAGTTATTTCCTTGACTTTTTCCCTGTTTTGAACCTTTATGCATGAGAAATTGTTTTATGATCAATCGCATCATTTTCAGCTAGCATACTATCAGTAAAGCATCTTATTGGCATATTGTTGTTCTTTTTCTCTTTTTCATCACCTATCATCAATTCAAAGCGTCCTATCTCTTATTCATAACTATCTTTACACACTCTGCTCTCATTATAACCATAACTCCCTCTATCCTACCATTGATATGTGTACTCTGCTTCATTCACTGCTATATTGTTCATTCCCTTGCCTTGCCATCAGCACAACACCTCTCATATGCTTTATGGTCATGGAATTCCTTTTCCAATTGGAGGGGGGAATGTATGCATTATGGGATTGCATGCGATATGATTACTGCACTCTGCCATCACTTGTTGATTTGCCAAAATATTAGTATTGCATGTATACATAAGTTTTTCTGATTGAAATTTTTGCATGCATCTTATCTATTGCTTACACTATGGATTCAAGAACATTGTATGCAAAATAGTGATTTGTTTACAGGAGAACAACAAGTATGGGGGGAAACTCTATTCGTAGCATGACCACACTATTGCAACCAACAGAAGAGGCTCGAGCAACTCGCGAATACGAACAATTCTTCAGACATGATGTGCTTGCCTGGATTCCACCTTTTGCATCACTTTCAGTGCCAACTCTGCCTACATTAGCTTCAACAAATGCCAGTCCATATATGTCATTCCACATTTTTCTTTTTGGAGGTACAACTTGAGGTAAAATAACATAATTTTCTGATTTATTACAAATTTAGGAGAATTTCATAAAAATCCATTTTGAGCATTATTTATCATCCTTCACTCCACATCTGTACCACTTCCCATTTTTCAACGACATATCATCTTTCAGTTTGGGGGAGTGTTGCTTTCATTCATTTCTTTCTTATAACCATGTTATTCATATTCCTTATCATCCATTGCTATTCTTATTTCTTCTCAACACCTCTCTTCTTCCATGTTGTTTTACACCAGGCATAGAATTCAACAGCTGGTAGCAACCACCTCTATTTGTTTTCTAGCATCGCATGAGGGCATGCTAATTTTTCAGAGAAGGGGAGGAATTGCTACGCATGATGGATGTTTTATATTTTCTTTCTCATTTAAGGCATACAATTTTAGTGTAGAAATTGTTTTCCATAATATTTTTAAAACTATGAACTCAATTCTTGTCATCTCTAGGAAACATAGACATACTATTAAAATACACATACCTAGATAATTTCAAGATAAATTGGTTCATAAAATTTCGGAAATCATGCACTCTCACCTACAGCCATTTTGTTTATATCTCATGATCCGTGCATCAAAACAGTCTGATTTTTTTGGATCATAAAGGAATTCATATATTATAAATTTACTTGCCAAATTTCAACAAAAGCTGGTTTGTAGTTTTTGAGAAAATGGTTAATGAAGTTTGCTGTTACTTATATCATATTGTGTTGCAGCTTCATATATACTTATAGTTGAATGTCAATGTAAAAATTTTTATACCTTCATCAAGATTACTAAAAGTGAATATTCATTAATTAAGGAAGAATTCATTTGTTCTATCCATTTCATGAGATGAGATGAACATATTTTTTATTGCTTGGTTAACACATGGGTTTTTGTCTTTGGGTTGCATGAGGACATGCAATATATTCAGTTTTCGTTGCATGAGGACATGCAACATATTGAGTGTGGGGGTATGTTGGGCCGTTAATATGCCATTATTATTATCACTTTTGAACACTTATTCCACCCATTTCTACTATTCTTCATCATGTCATTTATTATAATTTATTATATAAATCCATTTTATGATGATTTATGCTTCTATGAATGAATATTATTTATTCTCCTTTATTTTTAATAAATTGATGATTATGCATGATTTTATCAATGATAGTTTTAATAAATCAGTTGTAACATTTTGCACCATTTTTAGCCTCCAAGATAATTTCCAGATTGAAGATTTGATCATTAAAAGTGCCAACTCAGAAATTCGCTCGAATAAGAAGTGATGGTTTTGCGGTTGAGATTCTGAGCAAATGAAGCAGAATCTGGAAAATCCGGAACACGGGTTTTGTCCAGAACGGATTTAATTAACTAAAGTAACGGACGGTTTGTCCAAATTCGGCTTGTACTGAGAGAAACGCAGGGTTCTTTGAGCACGATTTTCTCAGATTTGTTGTTGCAGCCGTCCTCCAAATCTCAGCTGCAAAGCCAAATTCGTCTTGCTCTTGTTGAAAGCTGGATGGAAATATATCTTCTTGTTTATCAATTGGTTGGAAACAATCCAATTTTGTAATAGAAATCATGTTGTAGTTATCTCTATTGTAACTGCTCTCTGATCTCTCTCTATTTAAATGAAAACAGAGATCAGAGATGGGGGGGATTCGAATGATGGAATTGAGGATGAATTAGAGATTCAGAATTGAGGATGGCAGAGAGAATGGATAATGGATGAGAGATTGAGAGACTTCTTGTTGTAATCCATTGTAACTCTGCTTTGATATTTTAATATAAATCTAGTTGCCATTCCATCTTTGATCCTGAAGTAACCCAGCAACATCCGCTGGCGGCTAAGGGCCCAGCCTCTGGTGGAGTACGCTGCTGCTGTATTATATCTTTATGCTTCATGTGTGGTTTGATCTCTTTCTTTTACTCTGTTCAGTAATCTGACGCACTTTACTGTTTTACATATCAGCGCTATTAGATATACTTGATTGGATACTATCGTTATCTGCAACAGGAATGCTATGTTATCATTTTAACTTTGTATCGCATTGCTGTTCCTGTTGATAATTGATATAACATTGATGTTCCTTACAGATTGTCATTCGATTACAGATTAACCGCGCTGTATGTTCCTAAATCGGTACAACTATATGATGTATTCTTAAATTATGACTGTTGTTTATTCGGGATTGCTGTTCTATTACACTTGCTGTTACTTTATAGTTATGATTCATGCATATTGTATCGAAGCTCGGATTACTGTCCCTTTTAATGATAAGTGTGTTGCGTGCTTGATTTGGATTGTTGTACATTCATATTTAATCTGCTGTTCCATTTCCTGTTATTCGCATTATCTTTATTTTGGTGTGAGAGACGATCTGTGGCTGTAGTGAGCCTTGGCATTTACTGCCTAGCTCCCAGACCTGTGGTCCATGCTCTAATTTCCTTTCCATCAGTTTCCAAAGGGATGGGCTATTGCTGTCGAACCCTTGACTGATACATTGCTTATTTTTCCGAATGAATGATTTAGGCTTCAAGGTATTTTGTTGTTGATTTCCATTAATTAGAGTTTGCTGTTCAGATTCCTTTAATTACAGTTTGCTACCCATTTACTTTGTTGTTCATTTCTGTTGATTAATTGCAATAGTTTGCTTTTAAAGAGTTTTCCTAGTTTACTTTCAATGGCAGCTTTAGTTCAATTTCGATTTCCTTTTGATTGCTTTAAAGCAGGACTGTCAACTGTAGAGAACATTGGTTATTGCTTCCTCATTCCCAGATTGATTGTCTTGTTCCGGTTTGATTTCAATTGCATCAATATCCAGAGGAATGAGTTATTGCTACTGTATCCTCGATTGATGGTTGTTTGAGTGAATGATTTAGTTTAGAACATTTCAGTTTCTTGCTGTTCCAATTAGATTTTGTTTCCAGCTTTCATTTACTTTTGCATTTTAAGCACTATACTACAAAACATTACTCTTGAGTAAATAGCCGCCTCAGACTGAGTACACTCTTGAAATAAAAAGTCGTCCCTGGGTTGATAATTAATGTGAAGGTAATTAGGAGTTAAAAAGACACCTTTTTATCGCTCCACATTTTGGCGCCGTTGCCGGGGAGAGTGTAGCCATTTCTAAAGAGTAGTGTGAATCTGATGAGTGCCTGCTAGGAGAGAATTGGGTATTAAAAATGGAAGGTAAGAACCTGCGTACGGAGCATGTAACAGCCCTGCTCCCCCGCCCGCTTTCCGGCAAATTTGTTAATTTTTGTTGGGTAGAAATAGATGTTTGAATTTTTGTGTGAATGACTAGGAAAAATAGAAATTTTGAAAAATGAATCACATGATTTCACTCAAGTGGTGATGTAAGCACCACCCATTTCACTAACTAATTGACAGGAACATTGGAAGAAGGAGCTTCGAAGGAACACATGAAGAACATCTTCTGTTATGGTAAGAAACTGCCCAACATTTCTACTTTTGAATTTCCTGCTCAACTAATTCCACACCCTCACCACAATAAACCAGTACAACATGCTTACAGTGTTGGACTGCCAAATTTACCCAACCTTCCCACCCATTCTATCTCACATGTGCCATTAGAGAAAACTTACAATGAGATTCAGAATGTTTCAAATTCAAAAATTGTAGAAGCTATGGAAGAAAATGAGGTTTCTTTTAGGTTGCACCAACAAACCATTTTAAAAGCTCAAGAACTTCATGGTATGATGGGAAATCAAGAAAGTAATGGATATATTGAAGATTGGTTTCACTCCACCATGTGTTTGCATCATCACTCCATACTTCAACAATTTTTGATACCATCTTTTCAAGGGAAGTTGGCTTCTCATACCCTAATTTTTATCAACATGCATTTTTCAAATTTGGGTATGTGCATACATAAAGCCTTAATTCTAAAATGGTTCCATTGGAAATACTCTTATACATAAACATATTTGATTCTCAAAGAAGAGTAGGATAGTGGAGAAAATAAAATAAATAAACAAATAAAACAAACACATCTTTTTTATTTTTATTTTTGTAAAGCTAGTTGTTTTTTGTTGCAACATGCTATGGAAATCAACATCGGTGATAATTTTTTTTAATTCATTTGTGTATGTAGATGACTTATAATGGAAATAATAGTTCTACAAACACTTATATTCATTTTTATCATCAATATGAAAAAATGGTTGAATATCATTTTTTTTGGCTTTCGGGCTTAATGAGATTTCTTGAAAAACAGTCGGGACAGTCATGTTTTGAGGGACCAAAAGTGAATATTTTTAAAACCTATTTCTACCTTAGGTGGCCCTTGATGTCTACTTTCTAACCCAATTTGAACCACTCAATTTGGATTTGAAACGAAAAAGTTAGAAACAAAACATTGACAGGGTGTCTAGTGGGCAGCTCAGGAACAAAGTTGGGACAGTTAGTTTTTGGAAGCATAAATGTTTGAATTTTTAAAACCTGTTACTATGGTAGATTCCCCTATGAATCTAGTTTACAATTAAATTTGAATCACTCATTTTTGATATCGTATGGGGAAGTTATGATCAAAATACTGACTGTCTATCGTAAATCAGCACCCTTAAAACTATGTCTTTCTGGCTGTTCCTTACAGTATTTGACCTATCAATTCTTATTTTCTTCAAAACCTGTTTCTATTGGAGATAAATAAATGAATCTACTTTCATTTCCAATTTGAATCATTTGAATCCGACATCAAACGAAGAATCTATGCTTGAAATATCAATCGTTGGTCTAGATTGGGTAATCGAAAATGACTCTATTATGCAGGTTGTTCTAAACAAATTTGACATATCATAGAATTGAATTTTTTAAACCTGTTGCTATTGGAGATAACCCTTTGAATCAGCTCTCATTTTTCTTTGGAGTCACTCAATTTCGATGAAAAACAAAGAAGTTGTGATTAAAACATTGCAGGTTAGCATTATTGGCCACTACTCTCCCGCAAGTGACAGATAAATTTTACTTTGTTATTTTCTCAATGGATTTGTTATACAGGGTAGCTACTTGTTGTTTTTTGCATAATTATTGGATTAGGGGAGCCCGATCACCTCTCTTTCTCCATGATTTAATGTTTTATTGCAGGTAGACACTCGTTTTTTGTAGGTCCTGGGAAAATAAAGAAGGTCAATTTATGGACGAGTAATTTTTGAAAGAAATTTTATGAAACAAAGGAATTTCATCCAACTCATTACCTAACGGATTCATAATAGCAGAAATCAAGAATTGATTTCCATTTGAAGATTCATGTCATGTCACTGCTGGCAAAACATTTTTCAAAGAGATCATTTTTTTTGACATAACATCATAGCTGTTGTAACTTAATTTAGTTATTTACATATTGTTTTTAAATAAAACGTTATTTCTTTTCTGATATTTCTGATATTTTGTGTTTCAGGTGTTACTTCATTCAAACTGTGACCCATCCTCAACATCAATACAGTGAAAAACTAATTCATTCTTTGCGAGCTTGCATTTCATGCTTGTGCATTTTGCTGTTCCTTTTCTGAAGGGATAGCGTTTGTGTGCACTTTTGTCGTTTTTGCTGTTCCTTTTTCAAAGGGACAACAATTTCGTTTTACTGTTCCTTTTCCAAAGGAACATCACCTTTTTGGTCAGCAATTCATTTTGCTGTTCCTTTTTCACGGTTCATTTTGTCGTTCCTTTTCCACGACTCATTTTGCTGTTCCTTTTTCACTTTTTGCTGTTCTTTTCCGAATGGAACAGCACTTCTGCACTTTCACGTTTTGCTGTTCCTTTCCGAATGGAACAACACTTCTGCGCTTTCACTTTTTGTTGTTCCTTTCCGAATGGAACAACACTTCTACACTTTCACATTTTGCTATTCCTTTTTGAATGGAACAACACTTCTGCACTTTCACTTTTTGCTGTTCCTTTCCGAATGGAACAACACTTCTGCACTTTTACTTTTTTCTGTTCCTTTCCGAATGGAACAACACTTCTGCACTTTCACATTTTTGCTGTTCCTTTGTGAAGGAACAACACTTTCACATTTTTGTTGTTCCTTTTCAAAGGAACAACATTTTCGCATTTTTTTTGTTCCTCTTAAGGAACAACACTTTTTCACATGAATTTTCTTTGCTGTTCCCTACACAGAACACCACTTTCTTTTTGAGTGTTTTTGCTGTTCCTTCAAAAAAAAAAAAAACATTTTGGGAATATTTTCGAGAGCAACCCTTCTTTCTTCTTGTGGGATTATTCCTAATCCATCTCAACCACATTTTATTGATTCCCTTTTATGGCATGAAGTAAACTATTTTTATGAAGACAAGAATTATGGATTCTTTTGAAGTGAGTTAATATCATTCATGTTATGATCTTTAACAGGACAACTCCTTGATGATAGCTTATTTTCAAAAGGGACACAATTATTTATATACTACTTTACTACATTGTTTTCTGCTGTACAGGATACTGATTGATCATCTTAATACCATGCTGGTTCAACCCTTCTTGGTTATAATCTTCTCTGTCTGTAATAAATGAGATTATGGTTATATTTTTTTTTCTTTGGCATGTTCAACTTCTTCCACCATCCCTGCTCTTAAGGAGTACTGAGCCTCCCTCTTTTTATCATAAAAATATTTAATAACAACAAAATTTTGTTCGCAGATGGAGGATAGGGGGTCTCATTACGAGCCAACCTACCATGTTCATAAGGTTGTAAGAAAGTGACATTCCCATTATGGCCACCACACCAGGGTTATGATCCATTGGATAGCCAAATTATCCTTGGAACAAGAGGTCTCATCACGAGCCGGCCTGATCACTTTTGCTACATCCCAGTGAATGGCAGTGTGGTTATCTGGTTACCACGCCAGCACACTGATCTCTTCTGTAGAACAACACTGTAACTCTCCATTTATAAATTGAGGATCCTGGCTCATATGGGTTAAAAAGCAACCCTGCCGAGGCTATGGACGCCTGCTGGCAGCAGCGGCTCTGCTTATGGTATTGAAGTTATATCTTATCGTCAATTATTATTATAATACCATTTTCTTATTTTTTCTTTTTATCAGAGAAGTTATTTCCTTAACTTTTTCCCTGTTTTGAACCTTTATGCATGAGAAATTGTTTTATGATCAATCGCATCATTTTCAGCTAGCATACTATCAGTAAAGCATCTTATTGGCATATTGTTGTTCTTTTTCTCTTTTTCATCACCTATCATCAATTCAAAGCGTCCTATCTCTTATTCATAACTATCTTTACACACTCTGCTCTCATTATAACCATAACTCCCGCTATCCTATCATTGATATGTGTACTCTGCTTCATTCACTGCTATATTGTTCATTCCCTTGCCTTGCCATCAACACAACACCTCTCATATGCTTTATGGCCATGGAATTCCTTTTCCAATTGGAGGGGGGAATGTATGCATTATGGGATTGCATGCGATATGATTACTGCACTCTGCCATCACTTGTTGATTTGCCAAAATATTAGTATTGCATGTATACATAAGTTTTTCTGGTTGAAATTTTTTCATGCATCTTATCTATTGCTTACACTATGGATTCAAGAACATTGTATGCAAAATAGTGATTTGTTTACAGGAGAACAACAAGTATGGGGGGAAACTCTATTCGTAGCATGTCCACACTATTGTAACCAACAGAAGAGGCTCGAGCAACTTGCGAATACGAACAATTTTTCAGACATGATGTGCTTGCCTGGATTCCACCTTTTGCATCACTTTCAGTGCCAACTCTGCCTACATTAGCTTCAACAAATGCCAGTCCATATATGTCATTCCACATTTTTATTTTTGGAGGTACAACTTGAGGTAAAATAGCATAATTTTCTGATTTATTACAAATTTAGGAGAATTTCATAAAAATCCATTTTGAGCATTATTTGTCATCCTTCACTCCACATCTGTACCACTTCCCATTTTTCAATGACATGTCATCTTTCAGTTTGGGGGAGTGTTGCTTTCATCCATTTCTTTCTTATAACCATGTTATTCATATTCCTTATCATCCATTGCTATTCTTATTTCTTCTCAACACCTCCCTTCTTCCATGTTGTTTTACACTAAGCATAGAATTCAACAGCTGGTAGCAACCACCTCTATTTGTTTTCTAGCATCGCATGAGGGCATGCTAATTTTTCAGAGAAGGGGAGGAATTGCTACGCATGATGGATGCTTTCTATTTTCTTTCTCATTTAAGGCATACAATTTCAGTGTAGAAATTGATTTCCATAATTTTTTAAAACTATGAACTCAATTCTTGTGATCTCTAGGAAACACAGACATACTATTAAAATACACATACCTAGATAATTTCAAGATAAATTGGTTCATAAAATTTCGGAAATCATGCACTCTCACCTACAGCCATTTTGTTTATATCTCATGATCCGTGCATCAAAACAGTCTGATTTTTTTGGATCATAAAGGAATTCATATATTATAAATTTACTTGCCAAATTTCAACAAAAGCTGGTTTGTAGTTTTTGAGAAAATGGTTAATGAAGTTTGCTGTTACTTATATCATATTGTGTTGCAGCTTCATATATACATATAGTTGAATGTCAATGTAAAACTTGTTATGCCTTCATCAAGATTACTAAAAGTGAATATTCATTAATTAAGGAAGAATTCATTTGTTCTATCCATTTAATGAGCTGAGATGAACATATTTTTTATTGCTTGGTTAACACATGGGTTTTTGTCTTTGGGTTGCATGAGGACATGCAATATATTCAATTTTCGTTGCATGAGGACATGCAACATATTGAGTGTGGGGGTATGTTGGGCCGTTAATATGCCATTATTATTATCACTTTTGAACACTTATTCCACCCATTTCTACTATTCTTCATCATGTCATTTATTATATAAATCCATTTTATGATGATTTATGCTTCTATGAATGAATATTATTTATTCTCCTTTATTTCTAATAAATCGATGATTATGCATGATTTTATCAATGATAGTTTTAATAAAATCAGTTGTAACATTATTCACCATTTTTAGCCTCCAAGATAATTTCCAGATTGAAGATTTGATCATTAAAAGTGCCAACTCAGAAATTCGCTGGAATAAGAAGTGATGGTTTTGCGGTTGAGATTCTGAGCAAATGAAGTAGAATCTGGAAAATCCGGAACATGGGTTTTGTCCAGAATGGACCCAATTAACTAAAGTGAAGGACGGTTTGCCCAAATTTGGCTTTTTGTTGCGGCCGTCCTCCAAATATCAGCTGCAAAGCCAAATTCGTTTTGCTCTTGTTGAAAGCTGGATGGAAATATATCTTCTTGTTTATCAATTGGTTGGAAACAATCCAATTTTGTAATAGAAATCATGTTGTAGTTATCTCTATTGTAACTGCTCTCTGATCTCTCTCTATTTAAATGAAAATAGAGATCAGAGATGGGGGGGATTCGAATGATGGAATTGAGGATGAATTAGAGATTCAGAATTGAGGATGGTAGAGAGAATGGATAATGGATGAGAGATTGAGAGACTTCTTGTTGTAATCCACTGTAACTCTGCTTTGATATTTTAATATAAATCTAGTTGCCATTCCATCTTTGATCCTGAAGTAACCCAGCAGCATCCGCTGGGGGCTAAGGGCCCAGCCTCTGGTGGAGTACGCTGCTGCTGTATTATATCTTTATGCTTCATGTGTGGTTTGATCTCTTTCTTTTACTCTGTTCAGTAATCTGACACACTTTACTGTTTTACATATCAGCGCAATTAGATATACTTAATTGGATACTATCGTTATCTGCAACAGGAATGCTATGTTATCATTTTAACTTTGTATCGCATTGTTGTTCTGTTGTGGTCACCAACAACCCCCCTCTTTGTTTGATATTAGTAATAACATCAAGCAAAGGGGGACCCTTAACCAAAAAATCCAAAAAATATTTTTGTTTGAAAAATCTTTTGTATTAACTCCCTAAGAGCTATATCGCGTCGCAAAGGAAAAAGGAGCGCTTTCCCAAAGCGCATAAACACACTGAGGAGGAGCGACGCGAGAACTCATAGCATCGCGTGCATGAAAAGCGCTCAAAAGGGGAAAACCTAAAGAACCGCCGACGGCCGATATGCGACGTCGCACATCGCAATGTCGCATAAGCAGCACAAAGTGATAAAGTGAAAAACCTTGCGATATTGCGATATGCGATCTGCGACCATGCAAAGCTGCGACCTGCGATCTATGGTGTGCGACAAATGAGACCATCAATTGTTACGATACCACTTACTTACATAGCAATCTTTGATGCTGCGATGCAAATCGCAGAAGCCATTCGTCGCAGGCATTCCTCGGCATGATCTGTGAGCCTAAAATTAGGCGCGCACCTTACGGGAAATTAATGATTGTATGCCTGCGTATCCAAAAGATGATTATGTTGCGTTTTTCGAAGAGTCAAGTCATAATGGGTGACATGATTATGCATTCATTAGAACTTAATTGCTTTCATGTCAATCTTTTATTCTGTCTCTTTTCATTTACGTGAACTATAAGTCAGCAACTGATATAAATCTATATGCAGGAAACATCTAAGGAAAAGCGCCAGAACTAGAAGAACAGAGAGGAGATGACTTCGCAGATAGATACCGCATACAGTAGGACCGTGGATCCCAGAGTATCACTCAACAAATGCTGATGGAAATAGGCTATCTAGGACTCAGAGTCAAAGGCGCACAAAAGCAAAGCGTTTATGAAAGATCCTGAGTCCCAAATTGGGTAAAGCAAAAAGAAAAATGCTTAAGGGGAAAGACGTCTCAGAAAAGCCTGGAACAAAGAATGGAAACAAGTTTCAATTGAGAAAATCGTTCAGGCAACAAAATCCCCAGCTCATTGAGTCATTCGCACGGCCGGAAACCGAAATAGCAACAACACAATCAGTTTGAAAGAAATCTGAGTTGTACTAAGTATACACGCCGTGAAGAGACTCCTCCAGAAGAACACTTTCAAAAATATCTTCTAGTTTGTCAGAAAGAGGTGCCAGCTCTTGTTATTTCTAATTTTCAAGCTTGAACAAAAGGAAAGGACAAGCAGCTGACTCTTTCACGGTGAACAATGCATCGCTTACAGCACTAAGGAGCAGATACAGAAATGGTTAGAAATTAGATTCAGTTTTTAGAAATAAATTTGTTTTAGTAAAAGGGCGGTCATTTGAAGCCGTTCCCTAAATTTGTGTAATTAAAATTAGCTGGTTAGTAGTATTTAACCCTTCTCGTTGCATTGGAGAAGGGTCCGGAAATTTGTCAAAAAACTTGTCCTCAGAACATGCACTTTTGCACCCTCGGAGGGGGTTTTTGATGAATGGACGGATCAAGATTTATTTATGTTTGCATTTTAATACCTGCTACTGATGTTGCACTTCTGTACTCTTAGTAGGCATTAGAAGTAAGTAGAAATAGATCATTATTGCTTCAGGTCTGTGAGTATAAAGTCAGTCATAAATGGTACTTTTATCTCTTGACGAGTTTCTGCTTGCATTCTTAGAGTAATATACAGCTGATGTTGTTTATATGTTAACGTATGAATGAATGGACTACCATTTGGCACTTTTGTACGGTGGAGTCATTGATTTATGCTTAATACATGAATAACTGATTATGCGATATGCTGTTCACAACCGTTTTGCTTAACTTTTTATGCAGGATGGTTCATCTTAATTGATTTATATTCTCATAATAGCTGAATAATCTTCATTACCAGTTATTGTGTGAAATCTTTCTAGATCGCATAATGGAAAAAGTTCTATCCCGGGTTAGCGTAGATTAGATGTGTTGTTCTTGATAGATTAAAGTAGTATAAAATTCAGTCTCAGAGTTTAGAACTAGATTAGCTTAGAAATAATTCCATATTTTTATTATCATATTCTACACACACACACATCACCAAACTCTACACACACACATCCCCTTAGAACGGGAAGCTGGTCCCGTTATCCCCAGTCGGACCTGCTACACCAAACGGGCACGGAGCCACCAACCAGGTTCCCGACCGGGTGGGTATCCCCCTTGTTGTTGAACCGATTTCAGGGCCCTCAACATATTTGGCGCTAGAAGGAGGGCCCAAACTATGAATGGCACCTAAAGAAATATCTAAATACCATTCTGAGAGTAATACACCCTCATCAACTCCCTCGACTTCTCCAACACGGTTAAACCCGGAATTTGAAGTCGCTCGAGTATCTACCGCTGCTACATATTCGAATATATCAGACCAATCTATCTTTGAACCCCCTGAAATTCGAACTTTGATTCGTAAACTCCAGGGATTCTCTATTTTTAACCAGAAGTCTGATAAATCTAAAAGCAGCGTGACTTCGCAGTACAACCCTGCTCATCCCCTTACCAGATCAAAGAGTGAAAAATTTGGCATACAACCAAGTGAAATCCCTCTCCCTACCAGGAAAAGAGCAAGGAAAACACCACCAGAGTCTGACAGTCAGACTCCTTCATCCACTTCGTCCATATCAACTCCCTCACCGCGAAGTCAACCACCCACTCTTTCATTCCAACTCACTCACCCATCTTCTACAAACCTTCCTCTTCAAACATCAAAGATCTTAATATCTTCATCTTCTCAGCATCAGGGATCATCTTCTGCACTTCCATTAACTAGCAGCTCAACGATGGCCCAGTCTCCATGGAATAATCCTGGGGCGGTTTTAATGCCTCCACCCCTGATCCCTATACCGGCCCATCCTGAGAAATGGCTCCCTAAATTCAACCCGGAAGCAGGCATGCTAGCCGAGGAACATATCAATAATTTCATGCTTTCTGTTAATCTCAACGGAGTCACTAACGAAGACGCTGTTGTCCGGCTTTTCCCTTATACAATGCAAGGAATAGCCGGGTCATGGTACTTTTCGTTACCTTCCGGATCCATCACAAGCTGGGACATTTTTCAAAGTCAGTTCCTCACCAAGTTTGGTGATGACAGATCCACGGTGACATTGATCAATGACCTATCTAATCTTAAGGCTGAGGCTAGAGAACCCATTAAAGATTTTAACTTACGGTTCAATAAGATCCTCAACAAAATCCCCGCTGCCTCACAACCCAGCGAGGAAGTAAGATGTGAATGGTACATCACGTCTTTACCTCCAAAATTGGTAATATTCGTAGATAGGGCAAACAAGACCACCTTAGTCGACAACTTGACAGAAGCGTTAGCAGTGGAAAAATGCGTGGTAGCCCTAGAAAAGAGATCTGCTATAGAAGAACGCAAATCTAAGAAGATCTCTTTCAAAGAAGACACCAAGAAGAAGCAAACGAAAGATCCTTTCGATTTGGAAGGATTACAAAAAGTGTTGAAAGCCATGTCAAATGAGATGATTGATATTAAGAAACAAGTAGCAGAGACTTCTTCGAAAAAGCCCTTTAGGACTTTTAAAAGAAATCCTCCCATAGAGGTAAGACCACCTAGTGTTGTCTCAAACGTTGAATTTGAAGAAGACGAAGAAGAAGAGAATACCACTGAAGGGCAGACCGACGAGGAAGAGGTCGTAGAACTACAAGGAATGTGGGACTTCATCCTCCCACAAGAAGAGGATCAAGAAGCATTTCCTGTTAGTACGAGAAGCAAAAATCAACTTGATCCTCCCCTAACTACCCCAAAACAAAAGGGCGCAAGCCCTGCAACAAAAGAAAAGGTCGCAACAAAAAAGACAACTGCTAAAGCGACCCAGTTTAGCCCAGTCCAATCTAATCAAACGCCTCCATCAAGAACACTAATAGTGTCGGATGAAATGGAGTGTAACATCATCGATGACATGAAGAAGACTAGGGCTAATATCACTCTGTATGAATTGAGTAAATTGAAACACCAGCAGAAAATAATGATGAAAGAATTACATGCTGTGCCTACTACATCTTTACCTACAGCTGTAGCTTCCCACAATCTGGGAAGGCCTCCAACCAACACGATCAATAAAATTGATCCAAATGACATTGCCTTGATTGGAGGAAGATCAAGATCCCATACTCCTCCTTTTATTCTCACATATGAAATCTTCAACAAAAACGTGCACAATTGCTTGGTCGATTCTGGTGCTTCAACGAATATTTTACCCAGGTCAATATGTGCCAAATTGAATGTGCAACCTCAAAAATCCGCAGTACGTATAGTTCAACTTGATCGATCCCAAGTCGAAGTGATTGGTGAACTCAATCAGGTGACCATAAGATTGTCGTCTAACCCAAAAGTGTGTCAGGTTATCGACATTCTAGTAGCTGATATCCCTGAGTTCTATGGTTTGATTCTTAGCAGGGATTGGTCGGAAAAAATCCACGGATATTTTTCAACCGATTGGTCGCACATGTGGTTACCATACAATGGTAAACCAAATCAGATAAAGGTTGAACGAGAATTGCACCAAAAATACATAGTGACAGAACTGGAAGGAGAAAATGAGGCCATAACGTACAATAGCAGCATTGTAGGCAATTACGCAATAGATTCTTTCCTAGGTAATTTCAATGCTCATATTTCACCATACTTAGAGAATTCAGTTTTATCCCAAGTTGAAAATTTCTCCCAAACTGATGACTCAAAATGTTTTAGTTTTTTAGATAATTCTGTAAATACATCTTTATTTTGGAAATTATATTTTGAAGGATCTAAATCAAATGAGGGGGCAGGAGCAGGATGCGTTCTGATTAACCCAGACGGGAATAAGATTATGCTCACATGCAGACTTGAGTTCGATTGCATGAACAACACAGCGGAGTACGAAGCATTGGTTCAAGGCCTATACAAAGCAATCAGATTAAACGTTAAGTATCTTCAAGTCTTTGGAGATTCGGAGATCGTCGTAAAACAGGTACGTAACACCATACATTGCCTGTCAAGTCATTTAAAGCATTATCAATCATTAGTTCAAGATCTCACTGCACATTTCGTAGCATTCAACATCTCGTCAATTCCAAGAATTCAAAACGCGAGCGCAGACCTGTTAGCTAACGTAGCCTCTAGACTTATCCCTTCTGAAGATTTTAGTCCTGATAGGTTTTCAATAGAATTAATCTTTAGACCATCCATCCCTGACAATATCACCAATTGGAGAGTGTTCAACGACGATCCTGACATCATAAATTTCCTTACTTCTGAAGGATCCTACTCAAATCAGATAATCAACGAAGACCATCATGATCATCAAATACAACAAAATGGCTCTGACAATGCTATACCGAAATCGGTGGTCAAGTTAGAAGATTTATATGATTTGAAAAGTCGGTTTAAAAGGTCCGCCAACGCTAAACTTTGCAGTTCTACCCTGAACTATGCATTAGTAAACCTAGGGACCGATCAGAAACAACAAAACGTTAACCTAGGTCATGGCCTAGCCCCTGAAGAGAAATCAGCATATATCCGTCTTCTAAGACAATACAAAAACGTTTTTGCCTGGAATTACGATGAGCTAAAAACATACAACACTTCTATCATTCAACATGTTATCCCTATGATTGACAATGAAAAACCTGTCCAGCAGAAGCTCAGAAAAATACACCCTAACCTAGAAAATCAGATAAAAACTGAGCTTAATAAGTTGTTGAGAGCCAGAATAATCTTCCCCGTCAGGCATTCTAAATGGGTATCCAATATGGTGCCCGTTAGGAAGAAAAACGGAGACATTAGAATCTGTATCGATTTCCGAAATCTCAACAAAGCCTGTCAGAAAGATAACTTTCCCCTCCCACCTATGGAGCAAATATTACAGGCAGTAGCAGGCTCAGAATTAATGTCATTCCTGGATGGATTTTCAGGATACAATCAAGTACTGGTGCATCCCAATGATCAGTTAAAGACTATGTTCCGAACCAAATGGGGCACTTATGCATATCGGAAGATGCCATTTGGTCTGATCAATGCCAGAGCTACCTTTCAGAGAGCCATGGACATCGCGTTTAAAGGGTTAGTCAATAAATTAGTGGTGATTTGCTTGGATGATATAACAGTGTACTCTAAAAAACGAAACAACCACCTCAAAGATTTGAAGCAAATCTTTCAAAGATGCTTGAGGTATGGGATTTCGCTCAACCCAAAGAAATCTTTCTTTGTGTTAAGCGAAGGGAAATTGCTCGGATTCATAATGTCGAAATCTGGTATTCATATAGAACCCGACAGAATCAAGGAAATTTCCGAAATATCCATACCCCATAACAAGAAAGCCATGCAATCCTTCCTTGGACAGATCAATTTTTTCAAAAGATTTGTCCCAGATTTTTCACGTATTATTTCTCCCTTACAAAATATGATAAAAAAGAATTCAAATTTCAAATGGGGTCTAGATGAGCATGAAGCGTTCAACTTAATCAAACAAGCTATCATCAATGCTCCATCTTTGGCCACCCCAAATTTTTCGGAATCTTTTACCTTATACACTTTTGCCTCAGAGAAATCCTATGCCGCGATTTTGACCCAAGCAAATCAAGAGAAAGTGGAGGCTCCAATCGCATTCTTTAGCTCGAACTTACAAGGTGCTGAAATTAATTACTCAGACATAGAGAAACAAGCATATGCTGTTTTCAAAGCGATCAAATATTTCAGACCTTTCTTGCTTAAAGCCCACACTAAAGTCGTAGTACCGTTTCCGGCAGTAAGAAACCTTTTAGTGCAGAAAGACGTGGGCGAAAAGAGAGCTAATTGGATTACCGCTTTACAAGAATATGATCTCAAGATCAAACCAGCAAACATCGTAAGAGGTCAAGGATTCTGCAAGATGTTAGCCGGAGCATCGCAAATCCCGGAGAACTCATCTGAAGAGGTACAAACGTATGAGGTAAGCCTAAACGATGCAGAATCATCATATGCTGACACCATTTATTTTCTTAAGAACGGGTATGCTCCATCATGTCTGGATCATACCAAGAAAAGAGCTCTGAGATTAAAAGCTAAACAATACCAGCTCATAAATGATGTCTTGTTTAAAAGGAATTACGATTCTGTGCTTCTTAGGTGTCTTGAGAAAACTGAAGCCGAAAACGTTTTGCAGGAACTCCATGATGGACCAGCAGGCGGACACTATGCCGGAGATGCGACTGCACATAAAATCTTGCGTGCAGGATATTATTGGCCCACGCTATTCAAAGACTCATACAATCACGTAAGGAAATGCCAAGTCTGCCAAACTGCTACAGGAAAACAAAGGAAACCGTCCATGCCGCTACAACCAGTCATCATCGACCAACCATTCAGTCAATTGGGCTTGGACATAATAGGTGAGATCGTTCCTCACTCTTCTAAGCAGCATAAGTATATCCTTACGGCAACTGATTATTTTACCAAATGGGTAGAAGCAGTTCCTCTCAAGACAGTTCATTCTGAAAATATTATTGAATTCATAGATCAATTTATCATCACTAGGTTTGGATTGCCAACAGCATTAATGTTTGATAACGCTTCATATTTTTCTGGAAATACTATGACTGAGTTTGCGCTTAAAAGAGGTTTCAAACTGAAATATTCTGCCAACTACTATCCGCAAGGTAATGGATTGGCTGAATCAACAAACAAGAACCTAATCAGAATTATCAAAAGAACAGTGGACCAAAACCAAAGGAATTGGCACAAAGCGCTGGTAAATGCTTTATGGGCTGATAGAATCACAAAGAAAGCTTCAATCGACACTTCTCCCTTTAATTTAGTTTATGGACGAGAAGTGGTTCTTCCGACTCACTTAGTCATTCCCTCTTTGTCTTTAGTGCAATATATCGATGAAGTATCTACTTCCTCTTTACAATTAAGACAAATGGAAATAATCAAACTAGAAGAACAAAGAGAACAAGCTAGGAAAACCCATGCTCATCACCAAGCGCTAATAAAATCTTCTTTTGACTCAAGCATCATAACCAGAAAAAACTTTCAGATGGGTGATTTAGTTTTGAAATGGGATAAGGCTCATGAAGAAAAGGGCAAACATACGAAATTTCAAAAGCTGTGGCTTGGCCCTTTTCAGATTGTAGAAGTCGTAGGCCCGTCTACATTCGTGTTGCAGGATCTGGCAGGAAGGAGAGATTCTTTACCTGTCAACGGACTGATTCTTAAATTATATTTTCCATAGAAGAGAATTCTTCTAATTTTTGTAGGATAGATTTAGTTTTTAGTTTTTATTTTGTTTTGTTTTTTTCTTTTTATGAATAAAACCCGTTGTAAATGATCATTTAAAAAGGATTCATGAAAGAGCACGCCAATTCTCTATCAGATTTTGATTTCGCTTGTACAAATAGCAAAATTTTTGAAAAATCTCAATTTATTATTTTTTTTTAAACTTTAACGGATATGTTTTTTTTTTTTTAAATTATTTATAGAGGAAAAAGAGTGGGGCTTTGCCAAAGCAGCCCTGATTACATCATGCTTGTACTTCTAAATCAGCTGATCTATCTAAGCTTTTAGCAAGGAGTTTCTACAAATCTGTCCTCATTGATGAACAACCACCCTTTATCCAGAGCGCTCCCTTTGTTTGCCATCAAGTTCGCTTCGCTGTTTGAGGTTCTGAGTATATGGTAGAATTTGTAAGATGCAAAGTATGAGAGCACTCTTTTCAATCTTTCCAGTGTTCTATTAAGACCTGCATTTCTGAATAGCTCTCCATCGTTCAGCTTCTTTATGAGGATCTCCGAATCTCCAAAAACCTGAATATCTCTGATCCCTTGTTCTCTGGCAATTTGACATGCTTTAAGAAGACTGAGCAGCTCTGCTTGATTGTTAGTCTTCAAACCAAGACCCCAATAGAAAGTATCTCTGGTGAGCCCTTCAGGGGAGTAGATGATCCCACTGGCGCCCGAGGGGCCGGGGTTTCCTTTAGAAGCCCCATCAAAGAAGATTGTGTGGGAGTTTTGAGCTCGCCACCAGAGCTGAAATGTTTCATCTGTGTCTCTTTTCTTCCAGGATGGGGGCTCTGATTTTGGAGAAAAGAGGATTTTTCTGTTTTGCAGTTCAAGCTTTCCAAGCCACCGCTTCTCTGCCTGCTGTAGTGATACATCCTCTTTATAGTTCTGTTGCTGCACCGCTTCTAGAAGAAGGGATTTGGCCTTAGCTGCTACTTGCAAGGGGGTGAGATGGAATTCTTTAAAGATCTTCTGATTACGGGCCAACCAGATCTTCCAACAGACAAACTTGGGCAAAGCGTTCCAGATTTTGTACCAAATCGATTTTTGAGGGATATGATGAGAGTAGCGATGGCTCCAATCTGCGAAGAGGTCTGGGACTGAAATCTGAGCGGGAGAGCTTATAAGTAAATCTTGCAGCGTAAAATCCCATACTTCCTTTGCGAACTGGCAGTCGATGAAGAGATGTTGAGCTGTCTCGACGTTGCTTCTGCAAAGAGCGCACCAGTGAGGGCCAGCGAAGTTTCTTTTTGCTAGATTGTCTCCTGTTAAAATCTTATTATGGATCAGTGTCCAGAAAAAAAAAGTTGACTTTTGGGAGAGCTAAGGGATCCCATACGTTTTTCCAGAACGCAGGACTGTGCTTGTTGTTTCCCGAAGTCTGTAGTGCTTTATAGCCTTCTGTTGCTGTGTATTCTCCAGATTGGCCCCAGCCCCACCGGTCTTGCATTGATCGATGTATCGGTGCAGCATCTTCGATCAGTTCCAGAAATAAGTTCATTTGCTGTTGCAGATGGGCTGGAGGAACGGGGATTGCCCAACCTGCCCAATCGTCTCTCTGATCCCAAACGGATATATCAAATAAACTTAACTTCCCAACTGTAATTAACCAGTCCCTTAAGTCAGCGATTTCCTCATTTTCACTTAGAGGATTTCGCCCCATTATCCAATCCTGCCAGAGACGCGTTTTCTTGCCATTCCCTGGAATTCTGTAGACATTTCGTTTGAAGATTTTGGTGCTTTTGTAACAGAGCTTCCACAACAGCGTACTGTTAGCTGTGTAACCCAGATGAAGGTTTCTCAAATCAATTTTGTTTGTATACTTCGACTGCAGTATGACACTTACAGGATGACTTGGCTCTTTGATCATTTTCCACAGAATTTTGCTGCCTAAGGCGAGATTGACCAGAGAAGGATCTCGGATTTGCAGTCCTCCTTCGTCGATGGGTTTCTTGACTGTTTCCCAGTTTACAAGATGATGTTTCTTGTCATTGCCCCTGCCTCCTTGCCAAAGGAAATTTCTAAGGAGAGAGGAGATTTGATCCATGACATTTCTGGGAGCGAGCAGAAAGGCTGCTTGGTAAATTATTAAGGAAGAGAGCTGAGATTTAATTAAAATGACCTTACCTCCTTTTGTCAACCAGTATCCTCCCCATTTCAAAATCTTGGTTTTAAATTTGCAGATTATGTCGCTCCAAAGCGATCTCTTATTCACTCCTGAGATTATGGGTAGCCCGAGATATCTGATTCTCTCCCATTGTGAATGCCCTTTGAATCTGAGAGTATTAGCTATATTATTGAGCTCCTGTTGATCTGTATTCCAGCTGTAGGCTTCGCTTTTGCTTTCATTTACCAAAGCTCCTGAGACTTTGCAATAGTTCCTAATGACCGTGTCGAATGCCTTTGCTATTCTGGTTGAGGCGCCCCCCAGAAGAATCGAGTCATCTGCGAATAATGTGTGATTCAGGGGGCTTACTCTGTTGGGGGGTTTGAGGCCCGGGATGGATCTTGACAGTCTTTCAGCTTCAAGTTTTCGACTTAATGTTTCAGCCAATATGATGTAAAGATAGGGGGAGAGCGGGCATCCCTGCTTGATGCCTCTCTTGGCTTTAAAGAAGTTAGCAGGCCTGCCGTTTATGAGGGGAGCTATCCATGGGCTATTCATGCAGGCTTTTAGAAGATTGACAAACTGAATGGAGAAGCCAAAGGAGAGCAAGACTTTGCTGAGAAATGTTCTATTGACTCTGTCGAACACATTCGCCATATCTAACTTTATGAGCATACCTTTCTCTTTTCTCTGCTTGCTTGAGTGTATGGTCTCCTACACTTGTATGACGTTGTCCAGAATGTGTCTACCTTCCACGAAACCTCCTTGAGAGTTAGAGATAATTCTAGGTAGCAAGGGCTTCATTCTATTGGCCAACAACTTTGCCAAGATCTTATAGGAAGCATTACATAACGAAATTGGCCTGAATCTGGAAAAAGTTTCCAGATTAGAGTCTTTGGGAATCAGAGTTAAGTAGGTTGAGTTAGTGCTGCCACCTACTTTAGCTTTTGTCATGAATCCCCTTATCATCTTTTGCAGATCATTTTTTATGATGTCCCAACATACTTTGTAGAAATGAATGGTAAATCCGTCCAGCCCGGGGGCCTTGTCGGAGTCCATATACCAGATAATTTTGATTATTTCTTCCTCTGTAACAGGTTTGCATAGATCTGAGTTGTCCTCCGGAGAGATTAAGGAGGGGATGTGATTGAGGAATTCTGTTTCATCCGTTTCTTCACCTTGAACATCCGAGCTGTAGAGATTCTGAAAGTGTAATTCTGCTGCTTCTTTGACTTGTTGATTGCCCTTGCAGATTTGGCCCATCATAGTCTTTATTTCTACTATATGATTCCTTGACAATCTAGCCCTGTACTGCCGGTGGAAGAAAGAGGTATTGCGGTCCCCTGCTTTTAGCCACAGGCTCCTAGACTTTAATCTCCAGTATTCTTCCTCTTTTCTAAAAGATTGGTAGGCTGCTCTCTGCGCTTTTGTTTCCTTATCCAAGAGGTCTTCATTAATATTTTTGCTTTCCATGTCATTTTGTAGGGAATGCAAAGCCTGGACTGCTGCGACTCTAAGAGAGATGGGGTTGGGAGTTTGTTTCTTGATCCACTCCTTCAATGCTTTTTTGGTGAGTTTTAGTTTTTGCTCCCAAACGTAGCTTGGGGAACCGGAAATGGAGCTGTTCCAGGTTGCTTTCACCGTGTCCAAAAAGCCTTCTCTTTCAATCCATTGAGGAGAAAAACGAAATGGGATGGGACCCGAATCCTCTTCGTCTTCTAAACAGAGCTATATTGGCTTGTGATCCGAGGACAACTTGGGCAGAATTTTTGTTGTTATGATTTTCTTGTTCATGAGGAGGGTTTGCACAAGAAAACGGTCAAGACGAGCAGAGATATGATCTGTTCCAGTTCTGTTGTTTGACCAGGTGAATAAGCCTTGGATTGGGTTAAAATCTTGCAGATCCCAGTGCTGAGCAAGCTCCTCCACTACTCCCACCATAGGGTCCTTGGAGATGGTGCCTCCTCTTTTTTCTTTGGCTTTCAAAACAATGTTGAGATCTCCAGCGAGAATGATGTTGTTAGGGGTCTCCTGCTCAAGAAATTCTGCCAGAGTTTTCCAGCAGTCTCTTTTTTCGGAGTAATTGACAGGTACATATAGATTGACTAGAGAGATAGATAACTTACTTGAAATGTGGGTTAATTCTATATATATCCAATGCAGGGTCTCGTAAGTGTTGATCAGTTGAAATTGATCTTCGTTCTAGAGAGTTGCCAGACCTCCCGAGGAGCCCCGAGCGCTGACAGCTATG
This sequence comes from Pinus tabuliformis, assembly GCA_031772625.1. Classification (NCBI taxonomy): domain Eukaryota; kingdom Viridiplantae; phylum Streptophyta; class Pinopsida; order Pinales; family Pinaceae; genus Pinus; species Pinus tabuliformis. Next base: position 1,281,768,644 of record CM062809.1, read on the forward strand.
CCTGAACTTTTCTTCCATTTTGATTTGCTGGTTTCTAGCAGGGCTTGTCCTGCTATCTTAGTCTCTTGGAGCATGAGGATATCAGTAGGTTCCGATTTTAAGAGGTCCTTAACTGCTTCCATTTTTGCGGGGTTCCCCAGTCCTCTGCAATTCCAAGAGACTAGCTTCATTATTTACCTATGATTGGGGTGGAGCCGCCCTTGGATGACCTGGGCCTGCTACTTCTTCCGATTGTCATTTCTATCGTGGATTGGCTCCCTTGGGTTTTGAGCCTTTCTGCTTCTTCTTCTCTTTTTTCCTTGCGGGATTTCCTTCCGGGTCTTTTTAATGGTCTCTCAAAGAGTTCTTCCTCTGAAGACTCAGAGCTTTCAGCTGACTTTTTCTTTGTGATTTCTGCATAAGTGGGGCTTGAGGGGCTGCCTTGGGTGGCTTCGATGTGGATGTCGCCCCCTCCCTCTTTGCTTTCAAGAGGGGTTTCCTCATGGTTCTCTTTTTCCTGGTCTTTGATCGGTGGATCGGGTTGTGCCTCTTCGGTTCCTTTTGCATTTTCTCCTGTTTCCTGCGGTGGGGTGACGTTGTTCCTGTCTCCTGTTGCTGTGCTTTTTCCTGCGTCTTTCTTTGCTTGGGCTGTTCTCTGGACTAGGGTCCATTGATCTCCATTTTGTTTTTAAGCCTGATCCTCTGCTTTCTTCTTACAATGCTTGGCAAAGTGCCCGTAGCCGTGACATTGTCTGCATTTAAAGGGGAGCTGCTCATAGTTGAGCTCTTGGATGTGCGTCCATCCTGCCACCGTGAGCTTGATCGCTTCAGGAAATCCTTCTTCAAGGTCCACTTCGACGCAGATACGCGCACAAGAATATTGGTCTCTTCTTACAGCCTGGTCTATATATTTTCCTAATGCGTTCCCAATAGTCTGAAACGATTTTTGGTTCCAGCAATGAAGGGGCAGATGAGGGAGCCTTACCCACACCGGCACAACAGATGGGACGTCTTGAGAGGGATCAAAGTCTGGTTTCCATTGATTTAAATACAGTCCCTGCGGCCCCATGAAGTAGGGGCCATTTCTGAATATTAAGCTTCTGTCTTCCGCGTTTTCAAATACAAAAACGAAGTACCCTTTGCCCACAAAATAACTCTTCACTCCGTTTTTTATCAGAGGTTTCCAGTTTCTTTGGGTCCAATCCTCCACGGATTTGGGGGAGGGCCATAGGCCTGTAAACTAGCCTATGAGGCCTTTTTCTGCCAAGTTCAGGGCCGCTTTGCAGGTGTCCTCCTCTGGCAGGGCAACAGAGGGTATCGAGTCCATTCTTTTGATGAATTTCTGCTGTGTCGCAGAGGGAGTCCGATTTGTCCCATTTGCAATCAAGTTTCTGAAAGCTGTGACTTCGGGGGTGGATCCACAGGGGGGGCAGAGCTCTCAGGAGCCTCCATCTGACTACAGAGGGAGGGGCGAGGCTGTGCGCAAGGGCGCAGCAGCCTGAGCGACGCAGCAGAAATCTCAGAACCCTAGCTTGAGAGCGAAACCTCAAATGGGTTTTTTTTACCTTATGACTTATCGGATGCTCAATTTTATTATTGACAAATAGAGTTAACTTCACTTTGATTACGATACTCGTTTCGACCTCTAAATTTTTTTGACAAAAGCAACCTTTGGTAAAAGAATTGTTTTGTATCAGCACCATGAAAGGTATCATCAATAATAAAATAAGCATTCTCTCCAAAACTGTTGTTTTCAAAAACTCTATTATTGTCATCCAGAGCTTTCTTAAGGAAAAACAATGACTTCCTCCCTGCTAAAAGGAAATTACAACATTCAGAGAAACAATCCAAACAAAACACTATATCTCAAAGAATAAGAGGTCTCATCACGAGCCGGCTTATCATGATCACAGATATTATAACTTGCTGACTTTGCCAATACTGTCTATCAAAACAGGGCAACGACTTAAGATTGTTGCAATCAAAAGACAAGAGGTCTCATCACGAGCCGGCTTGTTCAGCAAAAGTGTAAATCAGGTGAATGACTGTGTCATAATTTGGCCACCAAACCAAGACATTGTTCTTTAGAGAATTAAAAAAGGAAAAGTGTGTCAAAAAGGATTTTTCTCTGGAATGTTGCGAGTAACCTCAAGCAGGAAAAAGGATCATTGCTGGATAACATGGTAACCCTGTCGAGGCTATGGATGCTTGCGGGTAGCAGAGGCTCTACCTACGACAAATGAGCATACTTTTAAGCCAGTACGCAGAAAAGACCTTATTTTATCTTTTTATCAAGACCAAGTAATGTCTGATGCGAATGCAAAAAAAAAAAAAAACCTGAGGAAGCAAGAAATTGGGATATAAAAAGGGTTGAGACAAAATATCGTCGACAAGGTGAGGGGCAATCTACTCTATCTCTCCATAACAAAATTTAGACATATAAAATTTTTGCTGTTTCGGAAGTGAACGGTCAATAGAAATGCAGAGATAACTGGTTCTTCACAGTGAATCGCCATTGTTGTGGTCACCAACAACCCCCCTCTTTGTTTGATATTAGTAATAACATCAAGAAAAGGGGGACCCTTAACCAAAAAATCCAAAAAATATTTTTGTTTGAAAAATCTTTTGTATTAACTCCCTAAGAGCTATATCGCGTCGCAAAGGAAAAAGGAGCGCTTTCCCAAAGCGCATAAACACACTGAGGAGGAGAGACGCAAGAACTCATCGCATCGCGTGCATTAAAAGCGCTCAAAAGGGGAAAACCTAAAGAACCGCCGACGGCCGATATGCGACGTCGCACATCGCAATGTGACAAAGTGACAAACCTTGCGACCTTGCGATATTGCGATATGCGATCTGCGACCATGCAAAGCTACGACCTGCGATCTATGGTGTGCGATAAATGAGACCATCAATTGTTACGATACCACTTATTTACATCGCAATCTTCGATGCTGCGATGCAAATCGCAGAAGCCATTCGTCGCAGGCATTCCTCGGCATGATCTGTGAGCTTAAAATTAGGCGCACACCTTACGGGAAATTAATGATTGTACGCCTGCGTATCCAAAAGATGATTATGTTGCGTTTTTCGAAGAGTCAAGTCATAATGGGTGACATGATTATGCATTCATTAGAACTTAATTGCTTTCATGTCAATCTTTTCTTCTGTCTCTTTTCATTTACGTGAACTATAAGTCAGCAACTGATATAAATCTATATGTAGGAAACATCTAAGGAAAAGCGCCAGAAATAGAAGAACGGAGAGGAGATGACTTCGCAGATAGATACTGCATACAGCAGGACCGCGGATCCCAGAGTATCACTCAACAAATGCTGATGGAAATAGGCTATCTAGGACTCAGAGTCAAAGGCGCACAAAAGCAAAGCGTTTATAAAAGATCCTGAGTCCCAAATTGGATAAAGCAAAAAGAAAAACGCTTAAGGGGAAAGACGTCTCAGAAAAGCCTGGAACAAAGAATGGAAACAAGTTTCAATTGAGAAAATCGTTCAGGCAACAAAATCCCCAGCTCATTGAGTCATTCGCACGGCCGAAAACTGAAATAGCAACAACACAATCAGTTTGAAAGAAACCTGAGTTGTACTAAGTATACACGCCGTGAAGACACTCATCCAGAAGAACACTTTCAAAAATATCTTCTAGTTTGTCAGAAAGAGGTGCCAGCTCTTGTTATTTCTAATTTTCAAGCTTGAACAAAAGGAAAGGACAAGCAGCCGACTCTTTCACGGCGAACAGCGCATCGCTTACAGCACTAAGGAGCAGATACATAAATGGTTAGAAATTAGATTCAGTTTTTAGAAATAAATTTGTTTTAGTAAAAGGGCGGTCATTTGAAGCCGTTCCCTAAATTTGTGTAATTAAAATTAGCCGGTTAGTAGTATTTAACCCTTCTCGTTGCATTGGAGAAGGGTCCGGAAATTTGTCAAAAAACTTGTCCTCAGAACATGCACTTTTGCACCCTCGGAGGGGGTTTTTGATGAATGGACGGATCAAGATTTATTTATGTTTGCATTTTAATACTTGCTACTGATGTTGCACTTCTGTACTCTTAGTAGGCATTAGAAGTAAGTAGAAATAGATCATTATTGCTTCAGGTTTGTGAGTATAAAGTCAGTCATAAATGGTACTTTTATCTCTTGACAAGTTTCTGCTTGCATTCTTAGAGTAATATACAACTGATGTTGTTTATATGTTAACGTATGAATGAATGGACTACCATTTGGCACTTTTGTACGGTGGAGTCATTGATTTATGCTTAATACATGAATAACTGATTATGCGATATGCTGTTCACAACCGTTTTGCTTAACTTTTTATGCAGGATGGTTCATCTTAATTGATTTATATTCTCATAATAGCTGAATAATCTTCATTACCAGTTATTGTGTGAAATCTTTCTAGATCGCATAATGGAAAAAGTTCTATCCCGGGTTAGCGTAGATTAGATGTGTTGTTCTTGATAGATTAAAGTAGTATAAAATTCAGTCTCAGAGTTTAGAACTAGATTAGCTTAGAAATAATTCCATATTTTCATTATCATATTCTACACACACACACATCACCAAACTCTACACACACACATCCCCTTAGAACGGGAAGCTGGTCCCGTTATCCCCAGTCGGATCCGCTACACCAAACGGGCACGGAGCCACCAACCAGGTTCCCGATCGGGTGGGTATCCCCCTTGTTGTTGACCCGATTTCAGGGCCCTCAACATGTTCCTGTTGATAATTGATATAACATTGCTGTTCCTTACAGATTGTCATTCGATTACAGATTAACCGCGCTGTATGTTCCTAAATCGGTACAATTGTATGATGTATTCTTAAATTGTGACTGTTGTTTATTCGGGATTGCTGTTCTGTTACACTTGTTGTTACTTTATAGTTATGATTCATGCATATTGTATCGAAGCTCGAATTACTGTCCCTTTTAATGATAAGTGTGTTGCACGCTTGATTTGGATTGTTGTACATCCATATTTAATCTGCTGTTCCATTTCCTGTTTTTCGCATTATCTTTATTTTGGTGTGAGAGATGATCTGTGGCTGTAGTGAGCCTTGGCATTTACTGCCTAGCTCCCAGACCCGTGGTCCATGCTCTAATTTCCTTTCCATCAGTTTCCAAAGGGATGGGCTATTGCTGTCGAACCCTTGACTGATACATTGCTTATTTTTTCGAATGAATGATTTAGGATTCAAGGTATTTTGTTGTTGATTTCCATTAATTAGAGTTTGCTGTTCAGATTCCTTTAATTACAGTTTGCTACCCATCTACTTTGTTGTTTATTTCTGTTCATTAATTGCAATAGTTTTCTTTTAAAGAGTTTTCCTAGTTTACTTTCAATGGCAGCTTTAGTTCAATTTCGATTTCCTTTTGATTGCTTTAAAGCAGGACTGTCAACTGTAGAGAACATTGTTTATTGCTTCCTCGTTCCCAGATTGATTGTCTTGTTCCGGTTTGATTTCAATTGCATCAATATCCAGAGGAATGAGTTATTGCTACTGTATCCTCGATTGATGGTTGTTTAAGTGAATGATTTAGTTTAGAACATTTCAGTTTCTTGCTGTTCCAATTAGATTTTGTTTCCAGCTTTAATTTACTTTTGCATTTTAAGCACTATACTACAAAACATTACTCTTGAGTAAATAGCCGCCTCAGACTGAGTACACTCTTGAAATAAAAAGTCGTCCCTGGGTTGATAATTAATGTGAAGGTAATTAGGAGTTAAAAAGACACCTTTTTATCGCTCCACAACATATACCAAAACATATAAACACATCTCATGGTGTTATTTACATCCATATACATAGATACATATACCAAAAAATATGCCAAAAACATTTGCTCAAGCAGTGAATAGGGAAGGATACATAACCTACATATGATCAACCATCTCTCATGTAGCTTCATCAGGCCCAAAGTGCTTCCACTACACTTTAACCTCAATTTCTCGGTTCTAGAGCATGAGCATATTTCTCTACAAAATACATTGGGATTCAAACTCGAATTCTCCACATGGTTCCACCTACAATACAAACCAGTCAATCACATGATCAACATCTTTAACATATTTCTTAGGCAAGGACACATGGAAAACATCATGGACTTTCATTGTCAGAGGCAGTGCAAGTCTATAGGCTACTAGTCCAATGCTTTCAATAATCTTGAAAGGTCCACAAAACTGAGGTGGAATCCTCAAGGAGCTCTTCTTGGGCTTGATGCACAAGTACACCTATTCCCCAACGTGAAATTCCTTAAACATGTTGTTCCAATCTACATAAATTTTATTCTTGTCATGTGCTGCCCTCATATTCTTCTTGATTACCTACATTCCCTATTCCATCTTTGCCAACTTCTCTAGTCCTATCAACACCCTGTTCACTGGATCACTCCAAATGATGGGAGTATTGCAACTTCGTCCATAGAGTGCCTCGAACAGACTCATCCTCAGTGACTCCTGATAACCATTATTATAAGAAAAATCAACCAATGGAAGGTACTCTTCCCATCTCCTCTACTGATGCATCACACACATCCTCAACTTATCCTCTAATATCATGTTGATCCTCTCTGTCTGTCCATATGTCTACAAATGATAAGCTGTACTGAAGGCCAATTATGTACCCAAACCTGCAAATAACTATTTATAGAACTTGGAAGTGAATTTAGCATCCATGTGATCTGAAAATCACTCGTGTGTGACCTCAGTTAAAGAATTATTAATAAATGAAGGTATTACAGACTCATGTGCTGGTGTGTTTATGTTATTTTAGGCAATGGATCGATCAGATTGCAAAATACACAGACACTAGAAAATGGAAAATAGTAAGGAAAACACAGTAAGCAAATGAAAGAACACAATAATTAATAAGGATTTCACCCTATTCTCCAAGGCTACATCTCCGGTCCAGCTTTCAGTGGTGGCCTTCTTTTATTGTGTCTTTAAAGTAGAGAATTACAAATAAGGAGCTCAATTTGAGTCTCTTGAAACAGAGAATGTTTGGTAGGGTGGTTCTTGGATTCCCCAAGCCACTAGAGTGCACAAACTCTTTTCCTTTCCAAATCTTGACCTCTCTGGTCTTTAATGGGAGGAGCCCAATGTGGTGCTCAATTCCCGATAGATCCTCTCAGGGATTACTTTTCTGCTCGCTGCCTTACATTGCAGGTCAGCTTGGCTCTCTATTTTCTGCTTCTTGCTTCACTGTTTTTTCTCCTCTCTCTGTCCTCCTTCTCTGTGTTGTGTCTGTTCATGGCTTAAAGCCAATCTGTCTCATGACTGCTTGCTTCCTCTTCCATCCCTTCGGTTCGCCTGCTACTGTTCGCTTGGAGTTCCTTGCCTATGCGTCTTCACCAACGTCTCATAGGGAGTGGCTACTTGTCCTCTCACGAACTACACCAGCTCGTCCTCAATGGTTCGGTAATTTCAGTTACACTGTGGAATGATTCATCCACCAACTTGGCAGTCAAATCGGGCATCAAATTCTTATGTGTCACGGCTTAATCCCCTGTCAAATCCAGTTTCTCCATCGACCGCGATCTCCACCGTCAGATCTGGAGCCCCCAGATCCTACGACATTCACTCATTTCGTGCGGTTGACTTGCTCGACTGTTAATGCGCGATGAGCGGTGGTTTTCTCTCTCATCCGCGGAACACGCATCGGGCGCTGAATGGAATCGCTCGTTTTTCTCCAAATCTGCTTACCGCCCAAGGATGCCTCCGATATACACCGTCGGTTTTGGAGCATGGGTCCTGCCTTCCTCCTTAGCACTTTCCCCATTGTTTCCTGGCTTCCGTGCGACCGGGCGCTTCGGGGCTTTTCCTTTTCGAGGGGTTTTGCCCAGCGATGCGCGATTAGCTAAGCGCTAATCACGCATCAAAAATGCCCTATGTTTCCCGATCCAGGCTTCCCAAGGGCCAGTTTTGTGTCCTGTGCAGTCTCCATGGGCCTCGGTCAGCGCACTTTGACTGAGGTCCTCGCCGTTCCTTGTTGGCTGCAAACTGCCACTGTCCAGAGGTTTTCCTGATCGCTCTTTACCTATAAATTCGAAGTTTGTCCTGTTTGATACAGTCATGGAACCATTTTAATCTTCATGGATCCAATTCAGATCACGGCCTTCCCACTGAAAAAGCTTTTGGACCACCAAAAGTTGGTTTTCAAGCATCGACTAAGTGAGGGTACAATTGTCTCACTTGTCCAATCTCTATCCACTTTGCATTGCTTGGCTTTGAACCCTTGAGCCCAACTCTGAGGTACTCAACATCCCCCCTGTGCGTCGTCCTCACGTTCCTGTCGAGCACTGTGTCTTCCTGCAATTCATTAAGATATTCAGGTAACAAGTCATCAACAGAAGGCAATTGACTCTGCTCTTCGGGATCCTCAATTAATGAAGGTTCAAACAATCTCAAGCAATCTGCATTTATGATTGAGTAGATGTGCATGTAAGCTAGTAGATCAAGGCGAAAAGAATTCTCACCAATCTTCTCAAGTATCCTGAAAGGTCCATACCTAACAGGCTTTAGCTTTCTACCTTTACCTTGCATTATGTCCTTGCTGATGTACAGCCAGATTTGGTCACCAACTTGGAAACTATGCTCCATCCGATGCTTGTCATGCCTTGCCTTGTATTCGGCTTGGCTCTTTTCCAACTGTTCCTGTACTGCCTGGTGGATCTCTTGGATATGTTCAATGAACCTAGTTGCCCTGTCCACATCACTGTGTCCCTCAACTGTGGTGTCTTTACCAAAAACAAAATCCAGACCTTGGTGTGAAACCAAAACAGGTCTCAAAAGGAGATCTCTGTGTAGAAGAGTGTTTTGCTCTATTGTAAGCATGCTGCACATAACACAAATGTTCATCCCAAAGCTTAGGATGTTTGCTGCAATATCCCCTGAGCAACTTGATCACTTTCTTGTTAACTACTTCTGTCTGGCCATCAGTTTGTGGATGAAAAGCTGTGATTTTCTTCAGTTTGGTGTCCATCAGTTCCCACAAACTTGACCAAAACTTCCCCACAAATCAAGTGTCTCGATCAGATACAATGAAAGTGGGTAATCCAAAATGAACCCATACATGTTCAAAGAATAGTTTTTCATTTTTTTCAGCTGTAATCTGTTTATTACAAGGTATCAAAATACACATTTTGCTGAACCTATCCACAACAACATACAGATAATCATGACCTTTCCTAGATTTAGGCAGTCCTCCAACAAAATCCATGGAAACACTTTCCCAAGGATGAGAAGGAACTGGTAATGGAGTGTACAAGCCTAGTTTTCTATTGTTGGGCTTGCTTTTTGCACACATAGTACACCCTCTTACATATCTAGAAACTGTCTCATTCATTTTTGGCCAATAACAAAATCTTTGCAGCTGTGCAACTGTTTTACTTACCCCAAAGTGACCTGATATTAGAGAAGTGTGTGCTTCTCAAATTATCTTTACTCTCTCAGTTTGTGGAATGCATAACTTCCCACAATGGTATAAGAGTCGGTCCTTTACATGATAGTCCAATTCTTCTACTCTTTTGCCTTGACTTAAAGTTGCATATACATCTTTAAAGTCTATGTCTTGAGCATATTGTTCAATGTAACTCTCATGTAACACAAAATTATGCTTAAGTATAGTAGATGCATTTATAATGGGTCTAGATAACATGTTTGCAACTTTATTATGTATGCCCTTTTTATATCTAATGACTAAATGAAACTGTTGTAGAAAACCCATCCATCTATAGTGTCTTGATTGCTGCAACTTAGTTTGGGAGTGTAGATATTGAAGTGGTTGATGATCAGTATGTATTACTGTCTCTTTGCCCATTAAGTAATGTTTCCACTTTTTCACACTCTGTACTAATGCATACAATTCTTTATCATATGTAGGATAGTTAACTACTGTAGGATTAAAAGTCTCAGAATGATAACATATGGGTTTACCGTGCTGTGTCAACACTACTCCCATGGCATAGTCACTGGCATCCGTTTGGATCTCAAATGGTCTCTAAAGATTAGGCAGTGCTAGTACAGGTGTTGTACTAATCTTCTCTTTCAAGGTGTCAAAGGCTTTCTGTTGTTTGCCTCCCCACTGAAACACCTTGTTCAATCTTGTTAAAGCATGTAAGGGAGCTGCAATTAGGGAAAAGCTAGAAATAAGCTTTCTCCAATATTGTGCTGCTCCAAAGAAGCTTCTAACTTCTGTAGCAGATTTTGGTTTAGGCCAGTTCACAATGACTTCCACTTTAGAGGGATCTATCTTCAATTCACCACCCCTTACTATATGTCCAAAATAATTTAGAGATGTTTTTCCAAATTCACATTTTGAGAGTTTAACATAAAGTTTTTCTCTTTTCAAAACATCTAGTGTCTGCTTAACATGCTTTAAGTGTTCTTCCCATGTTTTGCTAAAAATCAGAATGTCATCCAGATACACAATAACAAAATAATCAAGAAATGGTCTGAGTACATCATTCATTAATATCATGAAAGTAGCAGGAGCATTAGTTAAGCCAAAAGGAATAACCAGCCACTCATACAATCCTTGCTTTGTCTTGAAAGCAGTCTTCCATGCATCTTGTTCTGCAACTCTGACCTAATGGTATCCACTATGCAAGTCTAACTTGGAAAAATAAACAACTTCTTTCAATTGATCCAAAAGATCATCTATACAAGGAAGGGGATAATGATTTTTTATTGTTATCTTATTCAATGCTCGGTAATCAATGCACATTCTCCACGAGCCATCTTTCTTTCTCACCAAAACGATTGGTGACCCACATGGTGATGTGCTAGGTCTGATGAACCCTTTCTCGAGCAACTCCTGCACCTGCTTCTTTATTTCAGCATTCTCTAAAGCAGACAACCTGTACATTCCAATGTTAGGCAATGGAGCATCTTGCTGCAAAATAATATCATGCACTATTTCCTTTTTGGGTGGCAGACCTTTAGGTCCCTGAAACAAGATATCATACTCTGAAACAAACTTTTCTAAATTAGCTTGTGGTTTAGCATTACAACCTTCAAAAACATTGGTTTTATCAGGTTTTTTTTTTCCTTTACAACCTTTAGTAAGAATTGCTTGCACGAATTTATCATTCTTTTCATTTGCCCTAAGTTTATGAGAGTATAATTATTAAGGAATTTAGACTTCTGTGATCCATAACATTGTTAAGATAATCTTCGGCAAAATCACATAACCAATCTTTTGTCGACGCGTTTCGAACCAACCAGTGTGGTTCATCGTCAGGACAAGTTGAAGATCTAATCAGGCTTAGCTCGATTTAATCGAGCTAAGCCTGATTAGATCTTCAACTTGTCCTGACGATGAACCACACTGGTTGGTTCGAAACGCGTCGACAAAAGATTGGTTATGTGATTTTGCCGAAGATTATCTTAACAAAGTATAATTATTCTTAAGCTTATGAGCTCTTACAAAGTATTTGATTCCATCTTTAACAAGTAGATTTTTGTTCTCAGCTCTATAGAAAATGGCTTTTCTGTCATACAAGTAAGGACTTCCTAAAATAATTCCACATATATCCAAAGGAATTATGTCTAACTCAACCTCATCTACAAATGCTGACCCAAAAGAAAACTTTAGTTTTCACTGTCTAGTCACTTGTAGTTGTGCTTTATCATTCAACCATCCTAATGGGTATGGTTTCTTGTAAGATGTAGTGACTAATCCCAATTTCTTTACAATTTCTTCAGAAATCAAATTTACTTGTGAGCCACTATCAAACAAAGTATCAATCTTTTGATGTTTGGAAATAACTCGAATATGGAAAAGCTCATGTCTTTTTCTCTCATTTTCTTCATTAATAATAGATTGTGCAGAATTACTAGTAGATGCTTCAGAATTCTTACCTTTTATACCTGTGGCTGCAATAATTGTTTCATCTCCTGAGTGTGACCCTAAATCTTTCTAAATAGCTGCAGCAGTCTTGTTCTTCTTGCCCTTGAACTTCTTAGGTCTCAGCTCTGGATGCAGAATCCAGCAGTGCTCATCATCATGCCCATCCTTTTTACAGTGAGTGCATGAAACCTTGCTTTTCTGTGGAGTGTTAGCCTTCCTTGCTTTCCATTTCTGCTTTCTTTTCTCCTTATTCTTGCATGCAGTGGGTTGGGATGATCCCCCAACTTCTGGACTTCCATTCTTTCCTCTAGCTTCTAGATGAGTAGCTTGTACAGATACCTCATCTATAGTAGTGGGATTAAACATGAGGATAGTGTGCCTCATGTAGCTGTGTAGATCACCAATGTACTTCAACAGAGTCTTAGGTGAGTCTAATGAGATTCCTAGAATCAATGCTCTCTTTCTAAATTCTTGAGTATACCCTTACACACTTTTCCCTTTCAACTGTCGAAGAGTTTACCAACTCATCATGGCTTGTTGCATGTAGGCCAATGGATAGAATTGCTTTTTGAATGCAGAAAAAAATTCACTCCAGACAAAGATAGTCTTACCATGTCTCTTCAGATCAGCTTGGGTTCTACCTTCCCACCAAACCAAGGCAGTGCCTCCAAGATGTAGGCTTGCCAGCTGAATCTTGCTCTTGTCTGATTCAATACTCTGCACTCTGCAATAAACATCAATTTGTCTAATCCAATTGTCCAGCTTTTCTGCATTCAACTCTCCATCATATACAGGAAAATCAAATTTAACATCTAGTTTGATCAAAGATGCTTTCTTTTTGTGTTCAGGGCTATTAGGAGGTGTGAGAAAGTGTTCTTCTTTCCCTTTTCCTTTTGAGTGGTCATGGAGGAAAGACCCATCTTCTCCCTTGTCTTGTTTGGAGCCTGATGCATCTTCATCCTTATGTTTTCTAAAGTCCTTATACATTTCCTCTACCATGGATTTTATGGCTAGGAAACTATCTATGAATTGAGGGTCTGGTCCCATAGAACCTTCTTCTGACATTGTCTTCTGAGAATAGACTCTCCCAATTTCAGGATTAGTTTCAACCAACTCTCCTTCTCCTAATTTGAGCTTTGATCTAGTTAGCATTCAACAACTAAACCAACACAAGCTTGTCTAACCTTACAACCTAGAGCTCTGATACCACTTGATCTAAAAATCACTCGTGTGTGACCTCAGTTAAATAATTATTAATAAATGAAGGTATTACAGACTCATGTGCTGGTGTGTCTATGTTATTTTAGGCAACGGAAAGATCAGAATGCAAAATACACAGACACTAAAAAATGGAAAACAATAAGGAAAACACAGTAAGCAAATGCAAGAACACAACAATTAATAAGGATTTCGCCCTATTCTCCAGGGCTGCATCTCCGGTCCAGCTTTCAGTGGTGGCCTTCTTTAATTGTGTCTTTAAAGCAGAGAATTACAAATAAGGAGCTCAATTTGGAGTGCGGGTCCCGCCTTCCACCTTAGCGCTTTCCCCATAGTTTCCCGGCTTCCTTGCGACCGAGCGCTTCGGGGTTTGTCCTTTTCGAGGGGTTTTTCCCAGCGATGTGCGAATCAGAAATGCCTTTTGTTTCCCGATCCGGGCTTCCCAAGGGCCAATTTTTCCTCATGCACAGTCTCCATGGGCCTCAGTCAGCACGCTTTGACCGAGGTCCTCGTCGTTCCTTGCTGGCTGCAAACTGCCACTATCTAGAGGTTTTCCTGATCACTCTTTACCCATAAATTGGAAGTTTGTCTTGTTTGATACAGTCATGGCACCTTTTTAATTTTCATGGATCCAATTCGGATCACCATGTTTGAGACAATCATCCTTGGAACACCATGCAGCCTCATTATATCTCGGATGAAGACCTATGCTACATTATTAGCTGAATCAGTAGACTTCATTGGAATGAAGTGCGTTGCGTTTGTCAATCTTTCCAAAACAACCATGATGGAATCATGCTGTCTAGATGTCCTCAACAAACCTGTAATGAAATCCATGGAAATGACCTCCCATTTCCACTCTTGAATTGGAATTAGCTGTAGTAATCCACCCGGATGCTTACATTTTGTCTTTACTTGTTGATAATCCAAGCATCTAGCCATAAATTCTGCCACGTCTTTCTTCAAATTCGCCCAATAAAAGAACTTCTTCACCGCTGTAAATGTATTCTGGTATCCTGGGTGGCCTGAATATGGCTTTGCATGGAATTATTGCAAGATGGTCTTCTTAAGCTCACTTTCATTTGATACATAGATCTTGTCCCTAAATCTTACCAAACCATCCATTGAAAGATGATAGTCCACATCTTGACCACCTGTACCCCGCTGTAACCTATGCATGAGCTCCATGTACCTGTCATCCTACTATCCTGCCTTTAAAATATGATCCTGTAAGTCTGTCCCATAGGAGCTCATAGCTTCTATATGATTTACCTATATCCTCCTGCTAAGAGCATCTGCAACCTTGTTCTCTTTCCCTTTGATGTACTTGATCTCAAAGTTGAACTCACTAATAATGGAAAACCATCTAGCTTTTCTGACATTCAGATTCAGTTTGTCAAACAAGTATCTCAATCGACTGTGATCGCTCATTAGTACAAACCTCCTTCCAAGAAGATAGTGCCTCCACATCTTCAAAGCATGGATGATGGCTGCCAACTCAAGATCATGTGTCAGATAATTTTGCTCATGCTCACTCAGTTTCCTTGATTCATAGTATACTACCCGTCCTGCCTACATAAGGAATCAACCAAGTCCTCTCTTGCAAGCATATGTACATAACACAAACTCTTTGTCTGGATCTGCAATCTTTAGAACTGGATCATTTGTCAACAATTGCTTCAACTGCTCAAAATTGGCTATGCATTCCTCTATCCATTAAAATTTCTAACCTTTTCTCTGCAATGTGTAATGGGATATAGAAGTTCGAGAGAATTTCTTGATGAACTTCCTATAAGAACCTATTAGCCCCATAAATGATCTTACCTCATCCACATTTCTAGGAACTTCCCGCTTCATGATAAATCTTATCTTCTCCGGATCGACTACTATACCTTCCTTAGAAACCACATGCCCAAAGTAGTGTACCTCTGTTTGAAAGAAATTGCATTTACTGAGCTTAGCATACAATTGATTCTCTCTCAACAATCTCAATAATTATGCTAAGTGTTCGACATGCTCTTCCTCATTTTTAGAGTACATCAAGATGTCATCAATGAATACAATAAAAAACTTGTCTAGATAAGGACACAACACACTATTCATGAAGAACATAAAGTTAGCTAGAGCTCATACCAAATGGAACTAAAACAAACTCATAATACCCATACTTGGTGTTGTTTAGGTAAATCCTCTCTGCTGACAGAGACGATCCCTCTAGCCCAATGAGTGGTTCTAGCAACCGAAGTGACAATCTACTAGACACTTTCCTAAGTTGCAATTGAAAAGAGAGACGAAGAATATGGCCTACCTCGTTCTGATGCTATCTCGATCTCCTTTGTTGAAGACCTTGAATCACTTGCATCAAAGGCTTGTTCTTGCTGCTCTCAACATGTATGCACTGGCACAAGAGATCAAGACACAATAAGGCATGCAAATACAAATAACATATTCAAAATTAACCTACTTAACTGATCAAGGAATGTTAAGCTAAATGATACATGAGCATACACATTTAGGGAAAATGAACCAGCAGTTGTATATTAATAGAAAATAAGGGGAAGCATACAACCAAGCCTTGATGTTGATAGGATCTCATTAAATGAATATCCAAGTCCAAGCTAAGCTCTCCAAGCACTCCTTCTCTAAGCCAAATGAAAAACATATAGGCACAATCTTAGCATATGGGTGCCAATAGACATAGATCAACCATTTGGGAATGGGAGAGGATAAATATATATGCTAGGAAAGGGAGTTAAGACCTCTACAAAGATAGGATTAGGCCATCATCTCAAGGAGGTAGCTCATAGGGATAAGACCAAGAGGCCAAGTTGGGAGAATTTGACCTCACTTATGCCAAACAACCTCCATCTTGCCACTCTGGAAGCTTCTAGATCACGAAGCTTCTCATCCTCATTGGGAAAATTGCCTTTTTGGGATCATCCCGGGTATACAATTGAGCAGAGTGATGCCATCATAGGTCAAGTGCAGTGCAACAGGCGATCATCGTTGTTTTTATTCTCATAGGCGCGATGATTCTCTAATTATGGTTTTCGAGCTATTTCTTTCAAGGAAAGCTCAAGGCATTTTCCAATCAATGTCTTAGGAAGGATCTGAGTTGCATATATGAATGAGGACACTACATACTGGTCATGTTTTGGGAACTTCAGGGTATGTCATAGGGAAGTGCAGGAGGTGTGACAAAATACTGTGTAACACTTGGTCCTGAAAGAAGCCTTGTAGATGTCCTCCTCTTTAATGTGTACCTGAATATATCCAGATCTCAATTCAATCTTCGAGAACACTGTTTCTCCCTTCAGTTGGTCGAACAAGTCATGAATCCTCAACAATGGATACCTATTCTTGATGTTCATCTTGTTCAACTGTCTGTAATCAATGCATAACTTGAGAGTACCATCCTTCTTCTTCACAAACAAAACTGGTGCACCCCAAGGCGATACACTTGGCCTAATGTATCCCTTGTAAAACATTTCCTTCAACTGCAACTTCAACTCTACTAACTCTAGTGTGCTCATTGTGTATGGTGCCTTTGATGCTGGTGCTGTCCCTGGTACCAAATCAATAGAGAAATACACTTCTTTATAAGGCGACAACTCTAAAATTTATGTTGGAAACACATCCTAAAACTGCTGTAAGATCAGGTACCTCTTCATAACATCTGCAGCCTCAACATCCTTACCTTTATCACTAGAAATATTCATTGTAAATAACACACACCCTTTTCTGTAACTGCACTTTTCCTGCATAGCTGTCACCATTCTGACTGATGCATATTTCTTCTTACTTGGCAAGATTTTCTATTCCCCATTGTCATCCAAGCATTCAATAGCTTTGTCATAATAGTCCACATTAGTCCTATGAATATATAACCAATCCATACCCAAAAGCATACTATATGATCCTAATGGAAGTACATTCAAATGCGTTGAGGTGGGCATACCATTCAACTCGAATGCACAAGATCTTACCCAATGATGAACTCTCTTCTTTGTACCTATATCCAACTGCACTAAACAATATTCTGTATGCACTTCTTTACTCAAACCACACTTATCCACTAGGTCAAGACTAACATAACTATAATTAGATCTAGGGTCAATCAAAATAGAAACAACTTGATCACAAAGCCTACTGTCCATATTGATAATAGATGCCTGGTGATCTTCCTTCCTGTTATCCAATGCTGTATAGATACGTGGAATTCTCTGCCCAACATCCCCAACTATCTACGCATTCCGTGCACTGTAATTATGAGGCCTACCACCCTGATTATGTGGAAAATATTTCTTGATATTCTCCTTTCCACATATCCAACACTGCAACTATTCCTTACGATCACCTTTATTTTTCTGCCCTCCATGCTGTGATCCATTAAAATTCTTGTAAGGTGCAACATTTTCTTTCTCTCTTCCATTATGAGGAGTCTTTTTCGCTTTGGCTACCATTTACCTTTAGCTTTGTCTTTATCTTTCCAACCTCGCTGAGATTTTGTCTTATGCTTTGATTTTTCATATCGATGCTTCAATTTCCCAATGACCTCCTTAAGCGACTGAGGCTCATCACACTCAATCTGATATCTAAATGCTAATGGATATCCACTACAAAATCTCTAAACTTTGTCTTTTTCATCCTTAATATGGTACATACCTCAATAACTCTAGGAACTTGGTCATATACTCCTCATCTGTCATTGTTCCCATATTTATCTCATAGAACTCACCTTTGCTATCGTAGTACCTCTTTGACAAATATTTCTTCCTAAAAAGTCTCTTGAATTCATGCCAAATCAAATCCTCTATCCTGATGTCTCTAACAAGCTTCACATCTTCCCACCTAATGTCTACTTTCCATTTGAGGCTGAAGATAACTATTCTGGCCTTCATATTCTTCGTGTAATCATGCAACTCAAAGAAATTCTTCATCCCGTGTAGCTATGCCTCTACATGCTTTGACTTCTTCAAATCCCCATCAAAAGTAGGTGGCTTTTCTTTCTTGAAATCATTTGGAAAATATCCCTTGTCACTACTCCCATAAGGATGATAACGATGATGATTATAGTGCCTGTCAAAACTAGAACTAGAATAGAACCTGTGTCCATCACCTCTCCTATCCCATGTATCTAAGAGCCTGCTGTCTCTAATCTTGTCATCCCTATACGACCTCTTCCCAACATGATATCTACTTCCATATGCCCCATTAGTCCTATCTTCATGCCCATTGCTGATCCTAAGCGGTCCTTGTCTATACAATTATGACAAAATCTAAAGGATTACTGCATTAACTTTTGCTTATTTCTCCCGTGCTTGAATGATTATGTCATTATCTTCTTTGAAAATTCTTATTTCTGCCTTCAAACTTCTCAAAGTGCATTCTATGTCGGGAGAATATCCCTCACCTTGATGATCATATGATCTATAGAGAGAATCTTGTGAGCTTTAGTATACCATATTGCTAGTCATATTTGATCTTCTCTTCCTACAAGGTATATCATGTCAACTAAACCAAATCATAAACAAACCAACATACCTCAGTTTAGTTCAGGGGAGGATATCTCATCTACAAGATCAACTAGATTAGTGCAATACATGTATAATCATAATCATCACAATATATAGACATCATCTCAATCATCATCTAGTTACCATGCATGATGCCACCACTACACACCAACTAGACACAATGCATGCATAACAACATATGTACGACACACATGCATACATAATACATATAAACAATGACATGCATTCATGACAAACACATTCCGACAACAACACTATTGACTTCTGCATGACGTCACAATGAAAACAACGACCACCACCATGCATACACAATGAGCACATAGAACACAAGCATAAGGACACATATGCAACTGATATGTGCACATGAAAACACATTCATCCAAGGAGAACTGAAACCAAACATCACCCAAGGACAATAAAACCATGCTCTGATACCCCTCTATAACACCCTCTTCCCACATTTACTCTAGCTAATTGGTCCATTGGGGTAAAAATGTGAGAGAGGATACTATGATGTTATTCAACTCCCCATGTAAAGTTAAGGGAGTGGAACCAACAAAAAAAAACCAATTTTAACTTCCTTAGGAGCTACAGACCCTTCAGGAGGCAGTCAACCCGACCAAGTGCTTAACCCCTAAGACAACTTGTTATTTTGCTGATTTGAACCCTCAGCCACTCCCATGAAAAGCCATGCATGTGGCTGAGACCCTCCAATCACTCTCACAGCAAGGCATGCCAACTACTATGGCCTTTTTCAAGCAGTTATGTGCCAACAACCCTATATTTTGTGCCACTTTTTCAGGGCTAGGTCTTAGGCCCCTACCCAAAACTTCATGAAACTTTCAGAAATGATAAATAACAATGAAATAAGGCTACTAATGCAACATTGGTATAAGGACTTGACTGGACCCCTACTATCCATGACATATATTTTTTCAAACATGTCACAAATATGTAATCTATAGGTCATAACAACATATCTAAGCATAGGGGTCTCATACTTATCTGAGATTCGTAGGGAGCATTGATGAATTATCACAATAGTTGTATTATCATCTATTAGGTCACATAATCATTCACATTTCATATACTAATCAAAACATGATGAGAGCCATAATCAAAGTTTTTCATAAACCATACTTATAACTAACATAAATACAATGGTGGAACAACCATGAAAACCACATATGAACAAGTACATTTACACATGAAATACCAAAGGAGAAAGATCTATTATTAATGAATGCATAAGACAACCAAGCAAGGGGCTTCCACAAACTGCTTGACCATAGATTGGGCTGAACGATATATTTCTTTAAGCCAATCACTCCTATGTCACATTCCAAGCATGAATGTGGGACTCACAAAAAAACCAACCAGAGCTTCCTTAGGCTTTACCGTATATCCACTAAGGGATTGCTAGGCCTGAAACCCTGATCATTACAACCATTATTTATCACAATCGCACCAAATCACTTGGTCCTAAACAAGAATGGATGCCCTCGGATTTCTCCACCTAAACCATGAGGAATTTGTCTGTCTAGATCTCTAGACTTTACCATGTATCCTGCCATTACCGGTCAAGGGAGTTTGATGAGCCCCATAAATGGGTAATTATATGGGCTCATTTTGCCTCCTAAATTATCTTAATCCACCATTCTCATTAGTTTATTGCATGTTTTTGATTATATTTATGCTAATAGAGTGAGTTGCGTTGGTCATTATACCATGGAGTCTAATGTGTGCTTAATGCAAATTTTTGGTCAATTTTGGAGACAAAGTCAAATATTTAATGAACATTTGGCAGCAAATATTTGAAGAAGACAAGGGAGAGGATTTACAGGAGGGTGTCCCCCTCATTTATGACTCCATACTTATTCTCCTTCAGAAAGCTTGGAGCACAAGCAGCCACATCAATGCACCAAAGAGGCAGCCGAGCAAGTGGAGGATAACCGCTGTCTATCTCAAGTTTTGGGAGCCAAGCCTCCCTGATTTTAATAGATCTATTGGGAGCTCCAGTTGTATAAGTAGAAAGGCCTAGGGCCTCATTAGGTTGTTGAATGTTAGTCAACTTTTCGAACTCTTGTTGAAGTTTTGCTCTGCGCAACTTCGAGCTTACTTTTGTGGACAGTTTCATGTAATCTTATTATTATTTTGATAATGAAGATGAGATTGTTTTTGAGCTAGCACTGAGTCACCTCATAGGGCTTAAGATCTTGGGTTACAGCCCAATCCAAGCATCCAAGCACCTCTTGTTTTGTATTTATATGTTTTGTTTCAGTTTATAAATTAGTTGCTGTTAGATAAATTTCTTTCTTGGTTAAGAATAGGTTGCTTTTGGTGATTTAAAAGGTTGTTTTCATTTCAATTTTCTGTAGCAGGTTGAACAGTGATAGAAAAACGATACAAAAAGGCCATCAACAGAGCCTTGGCCTCCTTTCCTCCCTTTGGGACCATGAACTGAGGCCAATACCCTCTTGCTGCCACAAAAACACAAATTTTCCTTCTCCATAGGATTTCTAGTGTTGTAGTTTGTTAGAAGGTTAATGATTTTGCTGTAGATCTATTTCGCTATGCTCATTTCTGTCTTTGCAATAAATTTCCTTCCATGCTTTCTTTCCATATAGAATTGTTTAGCATTTACATTCCTAGATAAGAATTTAGACGAGCTTGATGCAAAGTTCTGTTTTCTTGGTGTAGCTAGTTTCTTTACTTGCTTAATCTCAATGTTTGATTATCACTTCTCTTGCAGTACATATCTGCTCACAATAAGTCAGCCAATCAGCCATCACCATCTCTCTTTGATCTATGATCCACGGGTCATCCAAAGTCCCTCACAACTTTGCCTTAATTTTCTGCACTTTTCTCATAAACTTTTCTCTCTTTCTTTGAAGAAGTCCAACCATATTTCTCTTCCCTAATCCTTCTTGATGAACCCTAGACACCTTAACACATCCTCCTAGCCATCATATACCCTTTCCATGCATTTCCCCACCTTCAAAACCTCTAAAACAGCTCTCGGCATCCTCCTGTATACCTCTTGTAGATCCCCTACAGCCTCCTGTAGATTTTCCTGTAGGTGTCTTTTTGAAGTCCAATTGCAGGAAAAGCCTCCAGAATGGCACCTGAGACCTCCTAGGACCCATCCACACCTTCCTACACCTCTACAAATTCCAAATTCATCCTCCATTTCCACCTAATCGCTGCTACACACACAAACAAATAAATTACATGTAAGACAACTTCACCTAAAAATATATAAAAATCCAAAAAGATGTTTTTTGCTCATTTGCTTCTAGAAATAGCTTGAGTATATGTTGTTTACTCCTTGAGTAGGTAATGGCATTCATTTCATGGTTTTTCATCTCTCTTTTTGCAAAAGTAGGATTAGTTGGTTAAGTAGGGTTTACTAAGTTTACTTCACATTTCAGTCTTCTTTCTCTTTCTGCAAGTAGAGTAGCCTCTGTAGAGTAGGCTTTCCCTTCTTTCATCACATATAATTCTTCTTCTAGAATTCATAAAAGTTGGCTTGAGCTCCTAGTGATCTTGTGCCAGCTGACCAAGTGACAGCCTGTAGTAAGAACTAGTACTTATGCATACAGCACCGTCGCTTCCAAGTTTGTTACGAACTACTGGGTTGATAAAAGTAAAGTAGGAAGCCTAGGAGTTGCAACATTATTGCTACAATACTGGTGCTCACCACTTTTTGGCATCATTGCTGGGGAAGCGTCAAAGTATTTTGTGATTACTGCTTTCTTCTATTCTCTATCGCAACATTCTGCTAAGTAGTTTATTTCAGCAAAAGTAGAGTAGTTGTTTCCTTGCTTTTAGTTTCCGCATTTCCCTACTTTCATTTTCAATTCTGTAATTTCCCATTCAGCAAAAGTAGAGTAGTTGTTTCCTTGCTTTCAATTTGCATTTCAGTTTGCTTTCATTTTCAATTTTGTAATTTCATTTCAGCAACTTCATTTAAGCAAAAGTAGATTAGTCATTTCTTTGCTTTCAGTTCTGCGTTTCATTTTCTTTCCTTTTCAGTTCTGCAATTTCACTTCAGCAAGTTAATTTCAGTTAGTTGAAATTTGTTTTTTCAATCAATTTCAATTTTGCAGGTACAAGCAGTGAAAAAAAAACCAACCAAAAAGATTTCCTTTCATGCCTCGTAGGAATAGAGATAATTCGGAAAAATGTTTGCCCAACGTCCCCACTACTTCACACAACCAACCTTCTCTCTTCTTCGGTGGCTACAATCAAGAAAATCCCTTAGGTAACAGCTAGACATATTTGAAAAACCTATAGGGGAAGAAGAAGAATAAAACATTCCTCTGGAGCTAATGGCTGAAAACATAAATGTTGGGAGCAGTACCTTTTCTTCCAATTCATCCATTAAAGGTGAAATTGGAAGCATGTTGGAATACCTCAAGAGTGAGATGCTGCAGATTCTTGCCATGAAAATGGATGCCTTACATCTCAAAAGGAAACAAGAGGAAGCAGAGAGAGCTTTGGCCATTTTTTTCCCTAGATGCACCAGGAGGCATCCTAGGAATGGATTCCCATTGAACTCTATAAGGGTTTGTTCAGTATGCGAACAAGATCATTCTATAGATAAGTGCCCTTCCTTGCCTGGACTTAAATATGTATACCAAGGGGCTACAGGAGTTATTGAACAGATCTATTACATAAACCAAAGAGGGCCACATGGACCTAGACCATACCAGCGGGGGATGCAAGGGACATCTCAGGCATACTACAACCCCAACCAAGTCACATCCATACCTTCTTGGGGCCCCCTTGCTCATCCTTCCTAGTCCACACCTCCTCCTTGGTCATTCACATCTCCATATCATGCCCAACCAGCCACCCATTCATTTCAACCCTATGTTCAGCCGCAACTTCAGTGGAATGCATCTCATCAGGGGTGGAGGCCCCAATACATCTCTCTTCCCGCTCTTCTGCCTCCACCACCTACCCAACCACAACCCCATCCACATCCATCTCAAATATACACTCCCACTCAACTACCCATACCACCATTTCCAAACCCGCACATTGAAGTAGCTCAACCCAATTACAATGCTGAGGTACAATACTTTCAAACAACTCCTCTTGAGCTCAATGATATTCACCATAGCTCAGGAAGAGTATTGCAAAAAAGAGATTATATTGATATCATTGAAGGACCACATCCAGTAGAAGAAGATTCAAAAGAGAAGATCAAAGAACCATGGGCTGCACTTGATGAAGAGAAGACATCAAAATCAGAGATCGAGAGAGCTCCCTTATGGTTACCATCAAATCCTCCATGTATTCAAGAGAAAAATTAGAAAAAAGAGGAAGATATGAAGGTCATGGTAGAAGAAGACATGAATAATGATCTAAATCAGCAGAAGGGCCAAGGACATCAAAACTATATTGAGATATGGTTCTAGACAGTCACTAAGTTGCAGCATCACTCTCTTCCTCAACTATCCTTGATCCCTTCAAAGTCAAATCATTTGGTCTCTGAAATCTGAATATATGTCAAAGCATACATTTCCAACCTCCACATCATTTTTTCTATCATCTCGATGTGCACATGGCTCCATTTGAAGTATTCTTATACTTGAAAACGATTTTATTTTTCAAGTAGGGTAGGGTAGAGAGAAAAAATAAAAAACTAAGGTGAAAACCTCCTTGGAGGCGCCTCAGATTTGCTCATTGATTGAAAACCTCCATGAGGTGGTCAATGGGTTGGAAAAAAGAAAAAAGAGGAAAAAGAATAAGATCCCTGGGTGAAAACCTCCCTCAGAGGTGCCCAGGGCAGGCAATTAGGGCGAAAACCTCTCTGAGGTGCCCTTGTTGTTTTCAAAACAAAAATAAAATAGAGAAAATGGAAAAGAAAAATGAATTTCCAGTTGTATTGCAGGTGCAGGAGGACTATAGGAAGCAACAACAGGTGCCAAGGGAGCTCCGAAACCAATAATAGCACCTATCCTACCTTCCCTCACCTTTATCCATCCTTCTTGACATTCTTTTCACCTCACTTTGCTCCTTTTTCGAAAACTGTGTTTTCTACAGGAGGCTCCTGTAGAAATTACAGAGAGCTAGAAATGGATTTTAAAGGTAGTTTGGGAAACAGGGAAGCTTCATACAAGATTTATAAATCCTCCTGCAGTCTTCAAACCTCTCTTCCATCATTTTCAAGCCTGCATCACACCCCAAGCTCATTTTCCTTGCTATCCAAAAAACTATAGGATGAAAAAATACATAGAGCAGAAATTTGTTTTTCCCATAACTTGAAAACCTGTAGGAATTTACAGGGTAAGTTCCTCAGACAAAACACCAAAGGACACCGCTCACAACCAGATCACAGATCAATACGCCAGTATTTTTGATGTGGTTAAAACCCTCAAAGAGGGAAACAATCCACGGCCTGAGCCAACGTGGCCACTTCAGGCAATTTATTAATAAAAGAATGAAAATTTACATAAGCTTCTCTCATAGACAAATTACCCTACAAATGACCCTCCATGCTCTTTAAATAGAAATCATGGACCAATCGGGTGTCAAGCCACGGATCAAGTGTCGGTAATACCGAGGAGAGAGTGAACCGTCGGATCACTACATATCGTGACCGTCGAATTGTAAGTTAAAAAATGTACAAGGTAAAGAAACACACTTTACCTAACTCTATACCTAACTCTATACTAGACCAAGTTGTACTTAACTATTTCCTATGTTTCGGAATATCCTAACATCCCCCCTTAAGAACAACTTGGGATAGGATTGAAGGATTTACAAATATGACACAATAGGAGAAGGAAGGAGGCACTAGAGCCTATCCCCCCTTAGTGACAGCTTCCTGAACTCCAACCATAAATCGAAGTTTAGTGAACTTCGCCTCTGTGAGAGCCTTTGTAAAGATGTCTGCAACTTGATCATATGTTGAACAATATTGCACTTCAATAACATGGTCATGGATGAGCTTTTTGATGAAGTGCATGTGCAGTTCAATGTGTTTGCTGCGCTGATGTTGGACTGGATCTTTGCATAGCTGAATGGCACTTTGATTATCACACCAAAGTGTAGTCGGATGCTGCTGCTGAAAGCCAAACTCGGACAGGATCTGACGAAGCCACAAGAATTCCTTACTAGCTTCTATGGCACCACGATACTCTGCTTCTGCTGAAGAAAGAGAAATGGCACCTTGTTTCTTGCAGGCCCATGTAATAGGTCCTGAACCAAGAGTGAACACATAACCTGCAGTAGACTTCCGATCATCAGGGTCACCAGCCCAATCGGAATCAGTGAAACCAACCAATAGAGGAGCTGCTTCGGCACTGTAATGGATCCCAAACTGAACTGTACCTCGAACATAACGAAGTATTCTTTTAGCTGCTTTCCAATGACTTTCATGTGGGTTTTTCATAAACCGAGCAACAAGGCCAACAACAAAGGAAATGTTAGGACGAGTATGGGTTAGATACAAAAGTTTTCCTACAAGTTGACGGTATAAGGTAGCATCAACTTCAGGAGAAGTACAAGTGACTGAAGGTTTGACTCCAAACTGAAAGGGAGAAGGGGCTGGCTTACAGTCTTCCATGTGAAAATGGCGTAGAATATCACAGGCATACTTGGATTGGGAAAGGGAAATACCTTCCTTGGATTGCAAGACCTGAAGACCGAGAAAATAATGTAAGTGTCCTAAGTCTGTCATTTCAAACTTCCTTTTAAGGCTAGAATTCACATGGTTTATAAGGTTGGGATCACTACCGGTAAGGATAAGATCATCAACATAAAGAACAAGAATGATAAGAGACTTTCCCACTTTCTTGGTGTAGACAGTATTGTCAGAATGACACCTAGAAAAACCAGATTCTAAAAGAAAGCTATCCATTTTGGCATACCAAGCTCGAGGAGCTTGCTTGAGACCATAAAGAGATTTCTTAAGCCGACATACAAGGCTGGAGTCTATTTTTATGAAGCCAATGGGTTGTTCCATGTAGATTTCTTCATGCAAGTCCCCATGCAAGAAGGCAGATTTAACATCCATTTGATGGACTTCCCATTTGAACGAGGCAGCAAGGGAAAGAACAAGGCGGATAGAGTTCATTTTGGCAACAGGGGAGAAGGTTTCAGTGTAGTCAATGCCTTCAACCTATGAAAAACCTTTGGCAACAAGATGAGCTTTATGTTTATCAACTTTCCCATCTGGTCCATACTTGGTTCTGTAAACCCATTTGCATCTAACAAGTTTTCGTCCCTTTGGTAGAGGAACAAGATCCCATGTATCATTTGCCAATAATGAATGATATTCTTCATTCATAGTTTCTTCCCAATCTGGATGGCCTGAAGCTTCTGCAAAGGTGTCAGGATCATAATTTACTGGAGCTTGAGCCAGTAAAGAAGAGGCTCTGTCAAATTGAGAACGTGTGTGTCGTTGATCTGTAGGATCACCGACAAGATCACCTGCTGCATCTCGAGTAGCACGAACCCATTTTGGAAGCTGAGGAGCTGAAGGAGGATCCTGAGATGGTGGGGGAGGATTGTCATCCTCACTTTCATCATCTGAAGAAGAAATGTTTTCAAAAGTAGAAGAGATAGGGAGAGGTGGCACATCTGCCAGACTAGGCTCGTAGGCCGATATATTTTCATCAAATTTTACATCTCTTCTAATGATAACATTTTTGGACTTAAGTGGAATAAGTCTATAGCCTTTGACATCTTCAGAATATCCAACAAAAGTACATTTTTCACTCTTAGGTTCTAAAGCTTTATGCTTTTCATCTGGAATATGGGCCCACGCTTCACTTCCAAAAACACAAAAGTGACTGACATCTGGTTTGATTGAGCTCCATGCTTCTTCTGGAGTGATATTCTTTAAAGCTTTAGTAGGAGTGCGATTTATTATGTAATTTGCACAGTTAATTGCTTCTACCCAAAAACTAAGACCAAGTCCTTTAGATTGTAGCATACAATTAGCCATTTCCTTTAAGGTGCGATTCTTCCTTTCAGCTACACCATTTTGTTGTGGAGTATATGGAACAATATGTTGCATTTGAATTCCATTCTCAGTGCAAAAGTTGATGAATGTGTTTTTAACATATTCTCCGCCATTATCAGATCTTAGCTTAAGAATTTGATGTCCAGATTGTTTTTCAACAAAGGCCTTGAAGGCCAAAAATGTGTTAAATACTTCACTCTTGAGTTTTAAGAAGTATACCCAAGTGCGTCTGGAGAAATCATCATTGAAAGTTAAGAAATACTTGCAGCCATAGAATGAAACAATTGGAAGTGGACCACATAAATCACTATGCACAAGCTGTAAAGGGGCTGAGGCGTGCCAAGAGGCACGTTTTTCAAAACTGTCTCGATGATGTTTTCCGAGTACACATCCGGAACAAACACCATCTCTGCAAGATACCATAGGAAGACCTGTCACCATATTTTCTTTACATAGATGCTGAAGGGAGCGATAGTTTAAGTGACCAAATCGCTCATGCCAAAGTTTGCTCACTTCATCGTTATGAGCAACAAATACTAAGGGAAGATTTGATGACCCAAAGTTGTGAAACTTATACAACCTTGTAGAATCATCAGCAATGCCAGTAGCTAAAATCTGTTTAGGATCTCTTAGGTCCTTGATTACAACATCGTGAGGTGAAAATTCAACGATTTTACCTTCACCTGAATGAGTTATCTGATATACAGATAGAAGGTTGCAGGATAACGTTGGAACGCATAATACATCATTAAATTGACCATTGTCTAGATGAACAGTTCCAGTCCCTACAACACTAAGAGATCTATCATCACCAACATATATATTTTTGGTGTTACAATCATTTAAAGAAGAAAACATGGCTTTGTTTTTGGCCATGTGATAAGAAGCTCCAGAATGAATGAGCCACTCATGAGAATGAGAAGAAGAAGATACATTTAATGCATAACTAGACCGAGATGATTGACAACCACATGCAGAAAGTGCCATTCCTGAAGATGAAGTTGAAGTTGAAGATTGCTCCAAATGGATGTTCTGCTTCTTCATTGCTGCTTCCAAGGCTTCCATCTTCTTAAAGCATTTGGATTCTAAGTGGCCATCTCGATTACAAAAGTTGCAATGTCTATCAGTCTTCTTCCCTTTGTTTTTATTTGTCTTATCATTTTGTTGAAATGATTTTTCATTTTGAGGCTAAAATTGCTTAGGACCCTTGTTTGGTTTAGGACCATTCTTTTTAGGATACAACTTCTTAGGATTCTTTGGATTTGGTTGCTGCTGGGCGGCTAACGCTTTCTTAGAAGAGTTTCCAAGATGAAGAAGACCAAGGTGTAAGAGTTTTTCTTGTTCTCTTATTAAAGAATCACAAAAAGAGTCAAAGGAAGGGGACTTGTAGTCTGTTCCTTGAGAAATGAAGGCTTCTCTTGTAGAATGGAATGTGGAAACAAACACAGAGTAGGCTGGTACCAACTTAGTAAGAATGGAATAGATAAGGTTACTATCTTCTTTCTTAACTTTAACACCTTCCAAGAGATATCTAAGGGTCTTGAACTTGGACAAGAAATCTTCAATGCAAGAAAAATTATTAGGGTCTAATGTAAGCAACTCATTTTCAAGTTGATGGGCTCTAAGTTCATTTTTAATCCCAAAAACTTTATTGATTTGTTTCATTGCTTCATCAGGAGTATCAAGTTCTGCAATATGGAATCTAAGATCTGGAGAAATAGACATCACTATCAATCCACGTGCTTGATCTTGCCTGTTTTCCCATTTAGAAGCCTTATCTTCATCCTTCAGTTTCTTTTCTTGGCCTGAGGCTATTCTGTAGAGACCTTTACTTCTAAGTAAATCCTCAATGTAGGACAACCATTGGAAGTAGTTGGTACTGTCAAGGGTAACTTGGTATTGACTTTCTATTTCATTGGAAACTAAAGCTAAAGATGCTGAAACTAAGTGTTCCAATGGATAGATCTCAAAAAATTAGGCTGTTTAAAAAAAAACAGTTCTAAAAACGGCTTCCGGATGAAGAAGTTATGGCTTTTTGAAAAAACATTGATGAAGTTGCCGACGAAGTGTGGGAACGTGCGGAAATGAAAAAATCCGCCCTCACAAAAAGGAGATTTGAACCCAAGACCTCTACTCTCTTAAAATAGCTTTGAACCAATTGAGCTATACAAAAAATTTGAGAGAGAGAGAGAGGGGGGGGTTGGGGGGGTTGATGGTTTGGGTTGCGTGCTTGCTTTGAGAAGGCTCTTTTTCCCTACAAAACAAAAACACAAAACCCAACACGGACATACAAAAAAAAAACGAACCTTGCGGCTCGAAGTTAGCTTTAGCAGAAAAACTAAATATTTTCAAAGATGAACCTTGCGGCTCAAAGTTAGCTTTAGCCGGAAACTAAATATTTTCCTCAATGTTTCTGATTTTCCGAGATCACACTAAGGCGCAGGGAAAAGAGCATACGCATGAGAAAAATCCTTCCTTTCTGTTTCTGATTTGCCCAAATCACACAAAGTCGCAGGGAAAAGAGCATACACATAAATGAAAGGTATAGATCCGGTAATAAAAAAAGCTAAATAAACCGAAATCGAAATAAACAGAGAGAAAATAACTGTAAACTACAAATAAACACTGTATACCTCCAGATCTTAAAAATGACGCAGCTAGGGCTACCGGAAATCTTTTTGCGTGAAACGAAAGGGGTTCCTCACTGGAACAGATGCTCCCAACACAATAGAGCAGTCCTCTTGGCCCGAAAGTAGTCAGAAACAGTAGATCTAGGAAACAACAGTCGGATGCAGTTCTACCGGCTTCATATTTGGATCACCAACGGACGCGGCCCTCAAATAGCTCTGATACCATGTAGGAATTTACAGGGTAAGTTCCTCAGACAGAACACCAAAGGACACCGCTCACAACCAGATCGCAGATCAATACACCAGTATTTTTGACGTGGTTAAAACCCTCAAAGAGGGAAACAGTCCACGGCTTGAGCCAACGCGGCCACTTCAGGCAATTTATTAATAAAAGAATGAAAATTTACATAAGCTTCTCTCATAGACGGATTACCCTACAAATGACCCTCCATGCGCTTTAAATAGAAATCATGGACCAATCGGGTGTCAAGCCACGGATCAAGTGTCGGTAATACCGAGGAGAGAATGAACCGTCAGATCACTACATATCGTGACCGTCGGATTGTAAGTTACAAAATGTACAAGGTAAAGAAACACACTTTACCTAACTCTATACTAGACCAAGTTGTACTTAACTATTTCCTATGTGTCGGAATATCCTAACAAAACCGTGCATCCATTTAAAAAATTGTTTCATGGGGAGTTGCATATGGATGACGGTAACATGCTCAAGCAATTCCAGTAACTTCTAGTGCACGGTTACCAAGAAATTGGCCTCCATCACCTTTATCCATTTTTGCATTTTCTCAATATCCGTGCATCCATTTAAAAAACTGTTTCATGGGGAGATGCATATGGATGATGGTAACATGCCCAAGAAATTTCAGCAAATTCCAATGCACGGTTTCCAAGAAATCAACCTCCATCACCTTTAGCCATTTTCAGTTTTTCTTGAAATCCGTGCATCCATTAACCAAATTTTTTCTATGGGAGGTGCATAATGATGATGGAAACATGCTCAGAAAAATTCAGGTCAATCCAGTCTACCGTTTGGGAGATATGGACAAAAAAAGTCACTGTCCCATTAAAATCTAGCATCAACAGCATGAGGGTGCAAATCTGAAGGTTGAAGCAAACACCTAAAGATCAGATCCAACCAGAGGATACCTGCACAAAACAACTAGCCACACATCAGAAAGTAGAAAACATGCAGCAAAGGAAACACAAGCATGCAGCGAAGGAAATACAAGCATGCAGCAGCAAAAGGAGCCAAAATGCCTCACAACGCATACATTCGACTCATAGGTAAGTGACTAACCCCATCCTCTGTTGCATTGGTGTAATTGAAAAATATGCATAATCGAATGAGATGGTTAGGGTTGAACGAGAAAAGGTGGCCAGTTAACTGGCCACCCTCATCTAGTTGACTGCGCTCATTCGGAGATGTCACCACACGTGTACCTAGTCAACTCATAGAAAAATCCAAAGGAAAAGTAGTGGACGGTATAAAAACTTCGATGTAATGATGGGAAGTGATTGCGGAGAAGAGTCCTGATGACAAGGCAGTGGGGACCAACGGTCCAAATATGGCAACGTACCTTTTTGCCAGCTCACCCATCACTAGAAATATCTCAAAGAAGACATAAGTACTCCTCCTCGAAACTCCTCCACCACCTTTTCTTCCATTTCATCCTTGTCCACTTAGCTGCAGCAAGCTCTATACCACCTCCATAGCCTCGAAATCATCGTTCTCTATCATTTTCGGCCATCCTCCTACTATCGGTGTTCTACAAGAGCAGTAACAGGTTCTAGAGGAGCACCTACAGCTAGTTCTATAGGAGGGGAAGTAAGTAGTTTTTAAGGAGAAAACACGAGATTTTTGCTTGATTTATGGCTTGAGGAGGTAGGTTTTGTGCATACGCACCTTGATTATTAATATGTGAAAGGAATGATACAGTTTTAAGGAGGATTTGAGCTTGTAGGAGAAGAGGAATTCCATAAAAAAATTTCTGCCTATTTTCTTAAAAAAACACAGTTTTTCTTTGTTTTCTTGATCCTTCAAAATTCTTGTCTCCATCTCTATTTTGGGTGTTCAAAGGGGGTATAAGAAAAATGACAAGGGGATTCATGAGGAAGGAGCCTAAAAATTCAGCTAGGATCCATGAACATCCCGAAGTAGTAGCCATTTTTACCAGAGAAAATTGGATGCCATTTTTTGAAAAATCCCGAGGGTTTGATGAAGAAGTGGCTCAGGAGATTTCCCTTTCTTTAGTCCCTTGCTCGAGGACCCATGCCACTATTACTCTGAGAGGTCTCTCCATGGAAATCACCCCAGAATTTATCAGTGGAGTTACCACCCTTCCTCTTTGGATTACCTTGGAGCAAAGATGAAAAGCCAATTGGACAGTATGCCAAGAAAACCTTCTTCCAAAACAATGAACATCCTATAGAAGACAAAAATGGCGTTAGGAGGACAAGCATACCTTACCCTTAGGATGAGGTCAGTTACCAGATTATCAAATATATTTCCTGTGAAGGGAGGTATAGCATAGTTTATGGCTACCATTTTAGACTTCTCCATGAGCTGAGATATGGCATTGTTATGAAACCAGCTCAAGAAAAGATAGAAAAGATAGATCAACGCCTTAGAATTCAGCCTCTTCGAGGGGGCAACCTCCTTTACAAATCCTGAGTGCCCTCCTAAGGGAGAAGTGTGCAATTCCATAAGAATCTTTTGTTTTAGCTGGGAATTCTTACAGAGGTATAAGCGATCTTTGTACCATAACGAATCATTTTTCCAGCTAAATGTATCAGAAGTACTGGAATCTTGTTGTAGCTTTCGAATAAGTGCCCACACTTCTTCGTCATTCTTCCATTCCTCCCTTGCTTCATTTATCCAATCTGGTTGGATAATAGAAATGGCACACAACAATGCTTCCACATCCTCATCCTTTCTTGAGAGTGCATCTGCCACCACATTTTGCTTCCCTTTTTTGTAGATGATTTCAAAGTCATAACCCAACATCTTTGTGACCCACTTTTGTTGCTCTTCAGAGGATAATCTTTTTTCTAAAAAGTATTTAAGGCTATCATGATCCGTTTTTACCTTGAAGTGTCTTCCCATTAGGTAGGGTCGCCATTTCTTAAGTGCATGGAGTATTGCCAACATTTCCTTCTCATAAATAGCTTTGCTTAAAAACTTTCCCTTGATTGGACGACTTTCAAAAGCAATGGGTATTTCATCTTGCGTTATAACAGCACCAATTCCATTTCCTGAAGCATCACATTCCACAATAAAGGTTTTTGTGAAGTCTGGTGTAGCTAAGACCGGTGCTTGGCACATTGCCTCTTTAATATGTTCAAAGGCCTTTGTTGCTTTCGGAGTCCATGAAAATGAATCTTTCTTCAATAATGTTGTTAGAGGTGCTGCTATTCTCCCATAATTCTTAACAAACTTGCGATAATACCCTGTCAACCCAAGAAATCCTCGCAGATTCTTTATGGATGTGGGGATTTTCCATTCCTTAATGGCTTTAATTTTGCTAGGGTCTACCTTAACTCCTTCATGAGATACAATATGACCCAAATATTCCACCTCCTGGACTCCAAAGAAACATTTGGATCTTTTTGCATATAATTGTTTCTCCTCTAATAGTTGTAGCACCCTGTCAACATGTTCAACATGATCCTTCCAAGACTTGCTGTAGATTAGTATATCATCAAAAAATACTAACACAAATTTTCTAAGGAATGGTTTGAAAATTGAATTCATCAAACCTTGAAATGTTGAAGGTGCATTGGTAAGGCCAAAAGGCATGACCAAAAATTCATAATGACCCTCATGAGTTCTAAATGTCATTTACGGAATGTCTTCAATATTCATTCTGATTTGATGATATCCCGAACGAAGATCCAACTTGGTGAAGTAAATTGATCCATGCAATTCATCCAGTAATTCATCAATAACAGGAATGGGGAACTTATCTTTAATAGTGAGCTTGTTGAGCTCCCTATAATCCGAACACATGCGCCATGATCCATCCTTCTTGTGCACCAATACTACTGGAGCTGAGAAAGAACTTTGACTCGGTTGAATTATACCAGCCTCTAGCATTTCTGCAACCATACGTTCAATTTCACTTTTTTGGACATAGGGATATCTGTACGGCCTGATGTTTGGAGGAACACTTCCTGGAATCAGATGAATAGCATGATCATGATCACGCATAGGTGGGAGACCTTTTGGAGTCTCAAATACCTTGGAATGATTGTCCAGGACTTTTTGGAGATATGGAGAAATAGATGATTCCAATGTGGAAACATCTAGCGAACATAATTGTGCAATTACACCTCTTTGCTCCTTTTTTAGAAGCTTTGTCATGCCATTAGAGCTGATTATCTTTCCTAGTTTCTCTGCAATGCCCCTTAATTCAACTTCCTTTCCTTCCGTAGAAAATCTGATGAAAAGTTCTTGAAAATTAAAAGCTATTGTACCCAAGGATTGTAGCCATTGGACTCCTAGTACAACATCAGCACCTCCCATTGGAATGGAAAGCATTGGGCTAGTTAATACATATTCTCCCATGGATAGCTTGATATTATGGCACTTTCCAGAGCAATTTATTGTTCCTCCATTTGCAATCATCACTTGAGACTTTGGTGCTGGATATAGGAAGCAATTGAATTCTTTTGCTACCCTACAATGAATAAAATTGTGGGTGCTTCCTGAATCAATCAACACTATTACCTTTTTCTTCTTGATTTGTCCTTCTATCTTGATGGTTTGAGGAGTGGTAATTCCCGCCAATGCATTACAAGATATGGTCGGATTTATTTTTTCTTCATCTAGGCTTTGTTCCTGGAGTATATCTTCTTCCTTTGACCTTTCTTGCTCCTTTTCTTCTTCCTCTTCACAATCTATGTAGAATAATTTCTTCTCAGCACACTTATGACCTTTAGTGTATTTGCTATCACAACTGTAACAAAGCCCTTTTGCTCTTTTTTCTTCCAATTGTTGTGGTGTCAACCTTATAGGTTGTGGAAGACTAGGGGCAACAACACTTCCGTCTTTATAGTTGTGAGTGGTATGCTTCCTGGTTGCCATAATTTTGCTTTCCATTTTTCTTGCTAACCTGAATGCCTTCTCTAATGAATCAGGTTCCCAAAGGCGAACATCATGTTGGATATTATCCTTTAAAGACCCTATGAACACATCAATCCTATGCTCCTCTGGAATATCTTTTACCCTTAGGTTCAATTTTTGGAACTCCTCAATGTGCTCCATTACTGAACCCTTTTGTTTGAGACTTATCAATTGGCTAAAAAAAGTGTTGCTTTTTGTATCTTCATAATGTGCTATCAACTCTTCCGTAAAAATTTCCCAAGTGATAAATTTTTTACGAGAGAAAAGCCATTGATACCATACAAACTGATTTGGTTCCAAATATACAGTTGCCATACGTACCTTTTGTGCGTTTTGCACATTATTGAGATCGAAGAATTGCTCCATCTGTAATATCCATGTGGCGGGATCCTTGCTATCAAACTTCCTCATATCGATTTTTGGAATATGGTGATTCTTCGATCCAACATTAGCGTCTATGGAATCATGATTAACATTTCTTTTGTTCTCATCATGAGTTTCCTTTATAAGGCGACAACTCTAAAATTTATGTTGGAAACACATCATAAAACTGCTGTAAGATCAGGTACCTCTTCATAACATCTGCAGCCTCAACATCCTTACCTTTATCACTAGAAATATTCACTGTAAATAACACACACCCTTTTCTGTAACTGCACTTTTCCTGCATAGCTGTCACCATTCTGACTGATGCATATTTCTTCTTACCTGGCAAGATTTTCTATTCCCCATTGTCATCCAAGCATTCAATAGCTTTGTCATAATAGTCCACATTAGTCCTATGAATATATAACCAATCCATACCCAAAAGCATACTATATGATCCTAATGGAAGTACATTCAAATGCATTGAGGTGGGCATACCATTCAACTCGAATGCACAAGATCTTACCCAATGATGAACTCTCTTCTTTGTACCTATAGCCAACTGCACTAAACAATATTCTGTATGCACTTCTTTACTCAAACCACACTTATCCACCAGGTCAAGACTAACATAACTATAATTAGATCTAGGGTCAATAAAAATAGAAACAACTTGATCACAAAGCTTACTGTCCATCTTGATAATAGATGCCTGGTGATCTTCCTTCCTGTTATCCAATGCTGTATAGATACGTGGAATTCTCTGCCCAACATCCCCAACTATCTACCCATCCCGTGCACTGTAAATATGAGGCCTACCACCCTGATTATGTGGAAAATATTTCTTGATATTCTCCTTTCCATGTATCCAACACTGCAACTATTCCTTACGATCACCTTTATTTTTCTGCCCTCCATGCTGTGATCCATTAAACTTCTTGTAAGGTGAAACATTTTCTTTCTCTCTTCCATTATGAGGAGTCTTTTTCGCTTTGGCTACCATTTACCTTTAGCTTTGTCTTTATCTTTCCAACCTCGCTGAGATTTTGTCTTATGCTTTGATTTTTCATATCGATGCTTCAATTTCCCAATGACCTCCTTAAGCGACTGAGGCTCATCACACTCAATCTGATATCTAAATGCTAATGGATATCCACTACCAAATCTCTAAACTTTTTCTTTTTCATCCTTAATATGGTACATACCTCAATAACTCTAGGAACTTGGTCATATACTCCTCATCTGTCATTGTTCCCATATTTATCTCATAGAACTCACCTTTGCTATCGTAGTACCTCTTTGACAAATATTTCTTCCTGAAAAGTCTCTTGAATTCATGCCAAATCAAATCCTCTATCCTGATGTCTCTAACAAGCTTCACGTCTTCCCACCTAATGTCTACTTTCCATTTGAGGCTGAAGATAACTATTCTGGCCTTCATATTCTTCGTGTAATCATGCAAATCAAAGAAATTCTTCATCCCGTGTAGCTATGCCTCTACATCCTTTGACTTCTTCAAATCCCCATCAAAAGTAGGTGGCTTTTCTTTCTTGAAATCATTTGGAAAATATCCCTTGTCACTACTCCCATAAGGATGATAACGATGATGATTATAGTGCCTGTTAGAACTAGAACTAGAATAGAACCTGTGTCCATCACCTCTCCTATCCCATGTATCTAAGAGCCTGCCGTCTCTAATCTTGTCATCCCTATACGACCTCTTCCCAACATGATATCTACTTCCATATGCTCCATTAGTCCTAACTTCATGCCCATTGCTGATCCTAAGCGGTCCTTGTCTATACAATTATGACAAAATCTAAAGGATTACTGCATTAACTTTTGCTTATTTCTCCTGTGCTTGAATGATTATGTCATTATCTTCTTTGAAAATTCTTATTTCTGCCTTCAAACTTCTCAAAGTGCCTTCTATGTCAGGAGAATATCCCTCACCATGATGATCATATGATCTATAGAGAGAATCTTGTGAGCTTTAGTATACCATATTGGTAGTCATCTTTGATCTTCTCTTCCTACAAGGTATATCATGTCAACTAAACGAAATCATAAACAAACCAACATACCTCAGTTTAGTTCAGGGGAGGATATCTCATCTACAAGATCAACTAGATTAGTGCAATACATATATAATCATAATCATAACAATATATAGACATCATCTCAATCATCATCTAGTACCATGCATGATGCCACAACTACACACCAACTAGACACAATGCATGCATAACAACATATGTACGACACACATGCATACATAATACATATAAACAATGACATGCATTCATGACGAACACATTCCGACAACAACACTATTGACTTCTGCATGACGTCACAATGAAACAATGACCACCACCATGCATACACAATGAGCACATAGAACACAAGCATAAGGACACATATGCAATTGATATGTACACATGAAAACACATTCATCCAAGGAGAACAGAAACTAGACATCACCCAAGGAGAATAAAACCATGCTCTGATACCCCTCTGTAACACCCTCTTCCCACATTTACTCTAGCTAATTGGTCCATTGGGATAAAAATGTGAGAGAGGATACTATGATGTTATTCAACTCCCCATGTAAAGTTAAGGGAGTGGAACCAACAAAAAAAAACCAATTTTACCTTCCTTAGGAGCTATAGACCCTTCAGGAGGCAGCCAACCCGACCAAGTGCTTAACCCCTAAGACAACTTATTATTTTGCTGAGTTGAACCCTCAGCCACACCCATGAAAAGCCATGCATGCGGCCGAGACCCTCCAATCACTCTCACAGCAATGCATGCCAACTACTATGGCCTTTTTCAAGCAGTTATGTGCCAACAACCCTAGATTTTGTGCCACTATTTCAGGGCTAGGTCTTAGGCCCCTACCCAGAACTTCATGAAACTTTCAGAAATGATAAATAACAATGAAATAAGGCTACTAATGCAACATTGGTATAAGGACTTGACTGGACCCCTACTATCCATGACATATATTTTTTCAAACATGTCACAAATATGTAATCTACAGGTCATAACAACATATCTGAGCATAGGGGTCTCATACTTATCTGAGATTCGTAGGGAGCATTGATGAATTATCACAATAGTTGTATTATCATCTATTAGGTCACATAATCATTCACATTTCATATACTAATCAAAACATGATGAGAGCCATAATCAAAGTTTTTCATAAACCATACTTATAACCAACATAAATACAATGGTGGAACAACCATGAAAACCACATATGAACAAGTACATTTACACATGAAATACCAAAGGAGAAAGATCTATTATTAATGAATGCATAAGGCAACCAAGCAAGGGGATTCCACGGACCGCTTGACCATAGATTGGGCTGAACGATATATTTCTTTAAGCCAATCACTCCTATGTCACATTCCAAGCATGAATGTGGGACTCACAACAAAACCAACCACAGCTTCCTTAGGCTTTACCGTATATCCACTAAGGGATTCCTAGGCCTGAAACCCTGATCATTACAACCATTTTTTATCACAATCGCACCAAATCACTAGGTCCTAAACAAGAATGGATGCCTCTGAATCTCTCCACCTAAACCATGAGGAATTTGTCCGTCTAGATCTCTAGACTTTACCGTGTATCCTGCCATTACCGGTCAAGGGATTTTGATGAGCCCCATAAATGGGTAATTATATGGGCTCATTTTGCCTCCTAAATTATCTTAATCCACCATTCTCATTAGTTTATTGCATGTTTTTGATTATATTTATGCTAATAGAGTGAGTTGGGTTGGTCATTATACCATGGAGTCTAATGTGTGCTTAATGCAAATTTTTGGTCAATTTTGGAGACAAAGTCAAAGATTTAATGAACATTTGGCAGCAAATATTTGAAGAAGACAAGGGAGAGGATTTATAGGAGGGTTCCCCCCTCATTTATGACTCCATACTTCAAATTATCCTTCAGAAAGCTTGAAGCACAAGCAGCCACATCAATGCACCAAAGAGGCAGCCGAGCAAGTGGAGGATAACTGCTGTCTATCTCAGGTTTTGGGAGCCAAGCCTTCCTGATTTTAAGGGATCTATTGGGAGATCCAGTTGTATAAGTAGAGAGGCCTAGGGCCTCATTAGTTTGTTGAATGTTAGTCAACTTTTCAAACTCTTGTTGAAGTTTTGCTCTGCTCAACTTCGAGCTTACTTTTGTGGATAGTTTCATGTAATCTTATTATTATTTTGATAATGAAGATGAGATTGTTTTTGAGCTAGCACTGAGTCACCTTATAGGGCTTAATCTCTTGGGTTACGGCCCAATCCAAGCATCCAAGCACCTCTTGTTTTGTATTTATATGTTTTGTTTCAGTTTGTAAATTAGTTGCTATTAGATAAATTTCTTTCTTGGTTAAGAATAGGTTGCTTTTGGTGATTTAAAAGGTTGTTTTCATTTCAATTTTCTGTAGCAGGTTGAACAGTGATAGAAAAACGATACAAAAAGGCCATAAACAGAGCCTTGGCCTCCTTTCCTCCCTTTGGGACCATGAACTGAGGTCAATACCCTCTTGCTGCCACAAAAACACAGATTTTCCTTCTCCATAGGATTTCTAGTGTTGTAGTTTGTTAGAAGGTTAATGCTTTTGTTGTAGATCTATTTCGCTATGCTCATTTCTGTCTTTGCAATAAATTTCCTTCCATGCTTTATTTCCATATAGCATTGTTCAACGTTTACATTCCTAGATAAGAATTTAGACTAGCTTGATGCAAAGTTCTGTTTTCTTGGTGTAGCTAGTTTCTTTGCTTGCTTAATCTCAATGTTTGATTATCACTTCTCTTGCAGTACATCTCTGCTCACAATAAGTCAGCCAATCAGCCATCACAATCTCTCTTTGATCTATGATCCACGGGTCATCCAAAGTCCCTCACAACTTTGCCTTAATTGTCTGCACTTTTCTCATAAACTTTCCTCTCTTTCTTTGAACAAGTCCAACCATATTTCTCTTCCCTAATCCTTCTTGATGAACCCTAGACACCTTAACACATCCTCCTAGCCATCATCTACCATTTCCATGCATTTTCACACCTTCAAAACCTCTAAAATAGCTCTCGGCATCCTCCTGTATACCTCCTATAGATCCCCTACAGCCTCCTGTAGATTTTCCTGTAGGTGTCTTTTTGAAGTCCAATTGCAGGAAAAGCCTCCAGAATGGCACCTGAGACCTCCTAGGACCCATACACACCTTCATACACCTCTACAAATTCCAAATTCATCCTCCATCGCCACCTAATTGCTGCCACACACACAAACAAATAAATTACATGTAAGACAACTTCACCTAAAAATATATAAAAATCCAAAAAGATATTTTTTGCTCATTTGCTTCTAGAAATAGCTTGAGTATATGTTGTTTACTCCTTGAGTAGGTAATGGCATTCATTTCATGGTTTTTCATCTCTCTTTTTGTAAAAGTAGGATTAGTTGGTTAAGTACGGTTTGCTAAGTTTACTTCACATTTCAGTCTTCTTTCTCTTTCTGCAAGTAGAGTAGCCTTTGTAGAGTAGGCTTTCCCTTCTTTCATCACATATAATTCTTCTTCTGGAATTCATAAAAGTTGGCTTGAGCTCCTAGTGATCTTGCGCCAGCTAACCAAGTGACAGCCTGTAGTAAGAACTAGTACTTATGCATACAGCACCGTCGGTTCCAAGTTTGTTACGAACTACTGGGTTGATAAAAGTAAAGTAGGAAGCCTAGGAGTTGCAGCATTATTGCTACAATACTGGTGCTCACCACTTTTTGGCGTCATTGCTGGGGAAGCGTCAGAGTATTTTGTGATTACTGCTTTCTTCTATTCTCTATCGCAACATTCTGCTAAGTAGTTTATTTCAGCAAAAGTAGAGTAGTTGTTTCCTTGCTTTTAGTTTCCACATTTCCCTACTTTCATTTTCAATTCTGTAATTTCCCATTCAGCAAAAGTAGAGTAGTTGTTTCCTTGCTTTCAATTTTCATTTCAGTTTGCTTTCATTTTCAATTTTGTAATTTCATTTCAGCAACTTCATTTCAGCAAAAGTAGATTAGTCATTTCTTTGCTTTCAGTTCTGCATTTCATTTTCTTTCCTTTTCAGTTATGCAATTTCACTTCAGCAAGTTCATTTCAGTTAGTTGCAATTTGTTTTTTCAATCAATTTCAATTTTGCAGGTACAAGCAGTGAAAAAAAACCAACCAAAAAGATTTCCTTTCATGCCTCGTAGGAATAGAGATAATTCGGGAAAATGTTTGCCCAACATCCCCACTACTTCACACAACCAACCTTCTCTCTTCTTCAGTGGCTACAATCAAGAAAAACCCTTAGGTAACAGCTAGACATATTTGAAAAACCTATAGGGGAAGAAGAAGAATAAAACATTCCTCTGGAGCTAATGGCTGAAAACATAAATGTTGGGAGCAGTACCTTTTCTTCCAATTCATCCATTAAAGGTGAAATTGGAAGCATGTTGGAATACCTCAAGAGTGAGATGCTCCAAATTCTTGCCATGAAAATGGATGCCTTACATCTCAAAAGGAAACAACAGGAAGCAAAGAGAGCTTTGGCCATTTTTTTCCCTAGATGCACCAGGAGGCATCCTAGGAATGAATGCCCATTGAACTCTATAAGGGTTTGTTCAGTATGCGAACAAGATCATTCTATAGATAAGTGCCCTTCCTTGCCTGGACTTAAATCTGTATACCAAGGGGTTGTAGGAGTTATTGAACAGATCTATTACATAAACCAAAGAGGGCCACATGGACCTAGACCATACCAGCAGGGGATGCAAGGGACATCTCAGGCATACTACAACCCCAACCAAGTCACATCCATACCTTCTTGGGGCCCCCTTGCTCATCCTTCCTAGTCCACACCTCCTCCTTGGTCATTCACATCTCCATATCATGCCCAACCAACCACCCATTCATTTCAACCCTATGCTCAGCCATAACTTCAGTGGAATGCATCTCATCAGAGGTGGAGGCCCCAATACATCTCTCTTCCCGCTCTTCTGCCTCCACCACCTACCCAACCACAACCCCATCCACATCCATCTCAAACATACACTCCCACTCAACTACCCGTACCACCATTTCCAAACCCGCACATTGAAGTAGCTCAACCCAATTACAATGCTGAGGTACAATACTTCCAAACAACTCCTCTTGAGCTCAATGATATTCACCATAGCTCAGGAAGAGTATTGCAAAAAATAGATTATATTGATATCATTGAAGGACCGCGTCCAGTAGAAGAAGATTCAAAAGAGAAGATCAAGGAACCATGGGCTGCACTTGATGAAGAGAAGACATCAAAATCAGATATCGAGAGAGCTCCCTCATGGTTACCATCAAATCCTCCATGTATTCAAGAGAAAAATTAGAAAAAAGAGGAAGATATGAAGGTCATGGTAGAAGAAGACATGAAGAATGATCCAAATCAACAGAAGGACCAAGGACATCAAAACTTTATTGAGATATGGTTCTAGACAGTCACTAAGTTGCAGCATCACTCTCTTCCTCAACTATCCTTGATCCCTTCAAAGTCAAATCATTTGGTCTCTGAAATTTGAATATATGTCAAAGCATACATTTCCAGCCTCCACATCATTTTTTCTATCATCTCGATGTGCACATGGCTCCATTGGAAGTATTCTTATACTTGAAAATGATTTTGTTTTTCAAGTAGGGTAGGGTAGAGAGAAAAAATTAAAAAACTAAGGTGAAAACCTCCTTGGAGGCGCCTCAGATTTTCTCATTGATTGAAAACCTCCATGAGGCGGTCAATGGGTTGGAAAAAAGAAAAAAGAGGAAAAAGAATAAGATCCCTGGGTGAAAACCTCCCTCAGAGGCGCCCAGGGCAGGCAATTAGGGCGAAAACCTCTCTGAGGCGCCCTAGTTGTTTTCAAAACAAAAATAAAATAGAGAAAATGAAAAAGAAAAATGAATTTCCAGTTGTATTGCAGGTGCAGGAGGACTATAGGAAGCAACAACAGGTGCCAAGGGAGCTCTGAAACCAATAATAGCACCTAACCTACCTTCCCTCACCTTTATCCATCATCTTGACATTCTTTTCACCTCACTTTGCTCCTTTTTCGAAAACTGTGTTTTCTACAGGAGGCTCTTGTAGAAATTATAGAGAGCTAGAAATGGATTTTAAAGGTAGTTTGGGAAACATGGAAGATTCATACAAGATTTATAAATCGTCCTGCAGTCTTCAAACCTCTCTTCCATCAATTTCAAGCCTGCATCACACCCCAAGCTCATTTTCCTTGCTGTCCAAAAAACTATAGGATGCAAAAATACATAGAGCAGAAATTTGTTTTTCCCATAACTTGAAAACCGTGCATCCATTTAAAAAATTGTTTCATGGGGAGTTGCATATGGATGACGGTAACATGCTCAAGCAATTCCGGTAACTTCCAGTGCACAGTTACCAAGAAATTGGCCTCCATCAACTTTATCCATTTTTGCATTTTCTCAATATCCGTGCATCCATTTAAAACACTGTTTCATGGGGAGATGCATATGGATGATGGTAACATGCCCAAGAAATTTCAGCAAATTCCAGTGCACGGTTTCCAAGGAATCAGCCTCCATCACCTTCAGCCATTTTTAGTTTTTCTTGAAATCTGTGCATCCATTAACCAAATTTTTTCTATGGGAGGTGCATAATGATGATGGAAACATGCTCAGAAAATTTCAGGTCAATCCAGTCTACCCTTTGGGAGATATGGACAAAAAAAGTCACTGTCCCATTAAAATCTAGCATCAACAGCATGAGGGTGCAAATCTGAAGGTTGAAGCAGACACCTAAAGATCAGATCCAGCCAGAGGATACCTGCACAAAACAACTAGCCACACATCAGAAAGTAGAAAGCATGCAGCAAAGGAAATATAGGCATGCAGCGAAGGAAATACAAGCATGCAACAGCAAAAGGAGCCAAAATGCCTCACAACACAAACATTCGACTCACGGGTAAGTGACTAACCCCATCCTCTGTTGCATTGGTGTAATTGAAAAATATGGATAATCGAATGAGATGGTTAGGGTTGAACGAGAAAAGGTGGCCAGTTAACTGGCCACCCTCATCTAGTTGACTACGCTCATCCGGAGATGTCACCACACGTGTACCTAGTCAACTCATAGAAAAATCCAAAGGACAGGTAGTGGACGGTATAAAAACTCCAATGCAATGATGGGAG
Source organism: Pinus tabuliformis (assembly GCA_031772625.1). Classification (NCBI taxonomy): domain Eukaryota; kingdom Viridiplantae; phylum Streptophyta; class Pinopsida; order Pinales; family Pinaceae; genus Pinus; species Pinus tabuliformis. The sequence goes on from CM062809.1 coordinate 1,281,813,590, forward strand.
GTGATTGCAGGGAAGAGTCATGATGACAAGGCAGTGGGGACCAATGGTCCAAATATGGCAATGTACCTTTTTTCCAGCTCACCCCATCACTAGAAATATCTCAAAGAAGACATAAGTGCTCCTCCTCGAAACTCCTCCACCACCTTTTCTTCCATTTCATCCTTGTCCACTTAGCTGCAGCAAGCTCTATACCATCTCCATAGCCTCGAAATCATCGTTCTCTATCATTTTTAGCCATCCTCCTACTATAGGTGTTCTACAAGAGCAGTAACAGGTTCTAGAGGAGCACCTATAGCTAGTTCTATAGGAGGGGCAGTAAGTAGTTTTAAAGGAGAAATCACGAGATTTTTGCTTGATTTATGGCTTGAGGAGGTAGGTTTTGTGCATACACACCTTGATTATTAATATGTGAAAGGAATGATACAGTTTTAAGGAGGATTTGAGCTTGTAGGAGAAGAGGAATTCCATAAAAAAATTTCTGCATATTTTCTTAAAAAAACACAGTTTTTCTTTGTTTTCCTGTTCCTTCAAAATTCTTGTCTCCATCTCTATTTTGGGTGTTCAAAGGCGGTATAAGCAAAATGACAAGGGGATTCATGAGGAAGGAGCCCACAAATTCAGCCAGGATCCATGAACATCCCGAAGTAGTAGCCATTTTTACCAGAGAAAATTGGATGCCATTTTTTGAAAAATTCCAAGGGTTTGATGAAGAAGTGGCTCAGGAGTTTTCACTTTCTTTAGTCCCTTGCTCAAGGACCCATGTCACTATTACTCTGAGAGGTCTCTCCATGGAAATCACCCCAAAATTTATCAGTGGAGTTACCACCCTTCCTCTTGGATTGCCTTGGAGCAAAGATGAAAAGCCAATTGGACAGTATGCCAAGAAAACCTTCTTCCAAAACAATGAACATCCTATAGAAGACAAAAATGGCGTTAGGAGGACAAGCATAACTTACCCTTAGGATGAGGTCAGTTACCAGATTATCAAATATATTTCCTGTGAAGGGAGGTATAGCATAGTTTATGGCTACCATTTTAGACTTCTCCATGAGCTGAGATATGGCATGGACACTCCCACACCACAAAAACTCAGCTTCCCCTATTTTCTCCTGCAATCCCTCATAGACTCCAGCATTAAGTTGAAGGCAGGAGGTCCAGATCAGTTGGCTCACCATGGGTTAATTAAGCTATTAGTGGAAGAAGCCCTCCACACCTTCACAATCCCCATAGCATGGGATATCTTCAGAAATATGACAAGAGAAGATTATATAAAGGCCCTCACATATGACCACAGTCCTTCTGAAAGTGAGGGGGAAGAGCAACAAGGGGAAGAAGGGGAGGAAACTGAGGAATAAATAGAGGAGGAAGACACCAAAACAGAGGAGGAAACTAAACCAGAGGAGGAAGAAACCAAACCAGAGCAAGAGGAAACAAAACTAGCAGAGACAGAGAAGACAAAGGGAGAGGAAAAAGGGGCAAAAAAGACAGAAGTGTCTCTTGAGACCCTAGAAAGGGAGGAAACAGCTATTCTGGCTGCCCTTAGCACCCCAGTTAAACCCAAACAAAATAGGAAGAGACGAACATCAATGTACTTCAGGGCTCGGAAAAGCATAAGGATAAAAACCGGAAAACCACAACCATCTTCAACAGTGCCTATTGTAATTGAAGATTCACCCACTGTCAAAGGGGAAGAATCTCCCTCTAAAACCCCCATCACATATGAAAGAGGAAGTCCTAGATCTTCCTCTTGGAAGGAAAGAGTGCAACTACAGGACTCAAAAACAACGCTACAGGAGGCACAAACTGTTCTACAGGAGACCCTAACTAAGCTACAGGAGACCGAAAAACTTGAGAAAAGGGTGGAAGAACAGCCAAAAGGGAAGGAGGAAATAATAGAGACTCAAGAACCTGACCCCCATCCTAGTTTGGGCTCTTACTAAAATCTTCTTGAGGGGGGAAAATCATTCCACAGAAATTTGTAGTCCCACTTTTCTTTGAGTTGGAAAAAGAAAGAATAAGGAGCCATAGATGGATGCAAATTGCCAAATCCAAGGGGGTAGAGGATATTGGCCACATGGAGAACAAGATTAGAGAGATGGGTAGGGAATTAAGTGATGTAAGACATAGAGAGGCAATCAGAAGAACTCACTTGGAAACAAAAAATGAGTTGCTAAGAAGACAGCTGCAAGAAAAGGAGACACAATTGGCATGCATGGCCAGTTGGTCTATGGAGGCACTACAGTGCAAAACACCAACAAAATCATATGGAGTATACCTCAAAGACCAGTGGCTACAGTTTCAGATCAAGACTTTGGCACAGAGAGGCACAATGCCTTTTCAGGATTACAGATAGTTCATGGACCTATGTGACCAAAGTTCAACAGAAGACAAGGCAAAGATAGTAGAGTTCTATTTGCATAACATGGCCCTCACTGATATGAACCTATGGGATCCCAATGCTAGGCTAGGGGACCTACAACTAATGGCCATGGCCTCATGGATGAATCATGAGGAGAAAAGGGCAACAAAAATAAAAAAGTTGATGGCAAAAGAGAAAAATGAACCCCTAATGATCAGAGCTGAGCCATCAGACCCCATGGCTCTCATCAGTACACACTAGTTGCTTGCAAATAATCCTCAAAGTGCCCCTAAGTATATCAATGATCAGGCTCAGGCCATTGCACATTTTGAGGACATGGAAAGATTACTTGGAGATGACTGTATTCATGCTTGTATGAGGAGGTGGAATACACTACCACACAGCTTGCAGATAAGGGAGTATCACTCCCCAACAAGGATGAAAGAAGCATTAAGGAGAGTGCCACTGTACAAGCACTCTATGCAGAGTTTGAAGGTCAATTGGATTGGCCTCAAACTAAGTCCCCCACTGCTGCTAGGACTGCTAGAGGGTAGAAAAGAGGAAGAAGAACAACAGCAGTGGGAAGAAGTGGATAGAAAGGCAGGATTCCATGATAAAGAAGAGGATCTCACATCAGAAGCATGGGATGTCAGGGAGGCCATCAGGGCCATCAAAGATGAGGAGATGGACTAGTTGCTCAGAGGATGAGCAACACATTCAGTAGGGGGGTGATGATGATCCCCATAAATGGGTAATTATATGGGTTCATTTTGCCTCCTAACTTAGCTTAATCCACCATTCTCATTAGTTTATTGCATGTTTTTTATTATATTTAAGCTAATAGAGTGAGCTGGGTTGGTCATTATTCCATGGAGTCTAATGTGTGCTTAATGCAGATTTTTGGTCAATTATGGAGACAAAGTCAAAGATTTAATGAACATTTGGCAGCAAATATTCGAAGAATACAAGGGAGAGGATTTATAGGAGGGTGCCCCCCTCATTTATGACTACCTACTTTGAATTCTCCTTCAGAAATTTTGGAGCACAAGTAGCCACATCAATGCACCAAAGAGGCAGCCGAGCAAGTGGAGGATATTGTTGTCTATCTCAAGTTTTGGGAGCCAAGCCTCCCTGATTTTAAGGGAGCTGTTGGGATCTCCAGTTGTATAAGTAGATATGCCTAGGGCCTCATTAGGTTGTTGAATGTTAGTCAAATTTTTGAACTCTTGTTGCAGTTTTGCTGTGCTCAACTTCGAGCTTACTTTTGTGGACAAATTCATGTAATCTTACTGTTATTTTGATAATGAAGATGAGATTGTTTTTGAGCTAGCACTGAGTCACCTCAAAGGGCTGAAGCTCTTGGGTTATGGCATAATCCAAGCAGCCAAGCACCTCTTGTTTTTTTATTTATATGTTTTGTTTCAGTTTATAAATTAGTTGCTGTTAGATAAATTTCTTTCTTGGTTAAGAATAGGTTGCTTTGGGTGATTTAGAAGGTTGTTTTCATTTCAGTTTTCTGTAGCAGGTTGAACAATGATAGGAAAATGATACAAAAATGCCATCAACAAAGCCTTGGCCTCCTTTCCTCCCTTTGGGACCATGAACTGAGGCCAAGACCCTCTTGCTACCACAAAAACATAAATTTTCCTTCTCCATAGGATTTCTAGTGTTGTAGTTTGTTAGAAGGTTAATGCTTTTGCTGTAGATCTATTTCACTATGCTCATTTTTGTCTTTACAATAAATTTCCTTCCATGCTTTCTTTCCATATACCATTTTTCAGCATTTACATTCCTAGATCAGAATTTAGACTAGCTTGATGCAAAGTTCTATTTTCTTGACGTAGCTAGTTTCTTTGCTTGCTTAATCTCAGTGTTTGATTTTCACTTCTCTTGCAGTACATCTCTGCTCACAATAAGTCAGCCAATCAGCCATCATGTTGTGGGGAAAAATGCCTATGCAGGACGATCCTATCCACCTAAGGTGTGACAGTGCCTTAGCAACAAACAGAAACAACTATTCTAGTGTTCTTCCTTTATGAATTAAGAATGAAGAGAGATGGATGGACTAACCGGTGTCTTCCGTTTGTCCCTCGATCCAGTTTCTCTTCTCTTTGAGAGTTCCCAACTACTTGCCTTCTCGCTCGCCTGGCTTCAACAGGTCCCTGCAAGGTCACAAGAAGAGAACACTACACAAAGACATAGATTCATATTCATAACTAGTTCAGGATTAGAAATAAACTAAACATACTAATGCAATCATACATCAAAGATACATCAGTATATAGGAGAAACCAAGATAGCTTTATTGATGAATAACAAGGTTCAGGAGGAGATACAACCAAGAGGGCTCCAATCCAGCATCTCCTTCCCAGCAAATGAAATTCCTATCTTCACCTCCCTTCAAAGCATTAAGTACCCAATGATTCCAATCTCAAACCAACAACAATTCTTTGCAATAACAAAATTTCAGCCTCCTGGATCTCATGTAGGAGAGATCCATATATAGATGTTTGGAGAGAGGATGAGTCAGCTTGAGATCTGACTAGTGTCCTCTCCCTCTGTCAGTTCTTGCTTCCACTTGGAGACTAAGAGCCTCTTACTCATCACTAGTCGAATTCATTGAGGCAAGTGTCATTGGAGAAGATTCTGGAAGCTTCCAGGGTCTTTCCACCTCGTTGAATGAACTTGCCATTTGTCACTTCCTGCTCAGCGCACCCTGGTAGTGCTTCTACCTGCGTTGCAGTGCACCTAGCCAGTGTAATCTCTACATTTCAGCCCAGACAGCTAGTGGAGCCTCTGAATTGATCCTGAATTGACTTGTTTTTGAGCAGTTTCTGGTGGAGAACTTTTGTGAATTGCTGTGGTTTGTTAGCCTTGTTCCTCTAGGGGTAGGAACAACATGTTTAGGGACTTTGGATCCCTTGGATTATGGACATTTCATGCTCAATGCTGCAAGGCACAAAAATGTCTATAACAGTTGCCCCCTAAAGTATGAGGCCGTTTATCGGGTGAAATGCTTTATTAGGAGGATCCGAAGTTCATCCAATGCTGGGAGGAGACCTGTAATAAGATACAATACAATACATTATTTTTCATACTGCTTTCATGATCTAGCTGAGGCGGGCATTCCCATGCTCAGCGTTATAAATTCATTTTTCTGTACATAGAACAGACAATCGTCTGATGGTAGACTGATAATTTTGATGAAATTATCATCCTTTTGGTAGGATGATTATCTGCTGCAATGATGTACATGTCAATGTCTTTATCTTTCCTGAATATATATCGCAGCCCGGATGGATGAAACTAGATCCGGGGTCTTCAAACTCGTTCGATCTTCACTCTAAGTACAAGTCGATCCATGTGAGAAATGTTCTGAAGTCGAACATGGAAAGACATCGCTTGATTACCGGTCAATGAGGTAAACCGTTAACAAGCGCGAGAGGAATCACCGATAATGATAATGACCCTCAAGGTACTGTAGTACAATTCACGTGGTGTGAATAAAGGACTTGGCGTCAAACACCACGCAAATCTTTCGGTCGAAGGTCATTGATGTATACCTGTCGCCGGAAGTGAGAAACTTGCCATTGAGGCATGCAAGCTTCAAAGTACTGAAGGGGTTGTTCCTAGATCAACTTCTTGGATAATGAGCTGATGTCGACAAGAAGCGATCCGTCAAAGGAGGGCCTTAATGTATTCCACATCAGTGACACGGAACGGAGCAAATGATTTTGGTGGAGGTGAAAACGATCTAATGACATATGATTCAGGGTGGCAGTCATGAAAGGATGAAGGATAATGTATGGCAGTGGATGGGACACGGTTGACTTCTCTGAACGACTTCTCTTGAACATATGGCGACACTTATGCGATGGATCGGTAGCATTACCCCAAATATGGATGGTATGGCGAGACCATGGTGATGTGACCGGTGAATGAAACAACCCAACCCGACTGTGGTACGGAGGACAAGTGTCATGTTCAAGAGCGACTTGCTACCATCAAAGTTTTCTTGAATTTCTCCCAATTTTTCCCCAGTCATTGCTGACCAGTACCTCTTTATTTTTGTCAAGCTTGAGGAGGATAACATATGCTTTTTCTATAACTTGCCCTTCGGGCAAGCCCATCACTATGTTTTAACGAGCCTAGCGATAGTGAAACTCGTTCTCGTCTAAAGACAAGTTTGTCGCTATTTAATGTTTTTAACGAGTCTAACGACAAAGATAACTCTGTCCTTTTCATTTTTAGAGAGTCTGAAAAGGTACGTAAAGTCAACTCCGAAAGTCCTTTTTCGTCATCTAATCTCTTAAGTCCGAAAAAGTATAAAACAATACAGAAGGGATGAATTTTCGATAGTTTTAACGAGCCGAACAAAATAAGCGCTCGATCTTTTTGTGCAATAATCCCTTAGGTCCAAAAAGATTAAAATCTAAAGGAGGGATAGCACTTCCAGTCGTTTTAACGAGCTGGAAGGCCAAAACTCGGCAATCTTTTCATATTTTACGAGTCAGATGAAAAGAGCTTAAAGAAGACTCGTCTTTTGAGGAACGAGTGATAAAACGGGTTAGCAGCTGATTCCAGGTAAGGGTTGGAATTTTCCAATCACGGCAGTGTCACAAGGATGGCTAGTGGAATCACTCTTCGCAGCTGTTCCTCAAAATGGGTAAACAATCATATGGAGGTGAACGATCGGCCAATGGAAAAGTGGAGGTGACGGTGCAAACACGACCAAGGCTTTAATGGCTGATAATGTTACATTCACGGTTGTTATTTACCAGAGGATAGTTCATTTTTTAACGAGCTTAAACGCGGAAAAACACTGCTCGGTCTTATGTTTATTTTTTAACGAGCATGAACTATGTGCTAAAATTGCTCGATGCGGGTTTATTTTTTTAACGAGCTTGAACCCTGCAGTAACACTGCTCGTGGCGGGTTTATTTTTTAATGAGCTTGAACCCTGCAGTAACACTGCTCATGGTAAGTTTGCATGCCCCCAGCATAACAACGCAAATCGAGGTGTATGCCCCCCAAGCTTCATTGCATTCAACTTGGTGGTTGGAATGAAGGTTTTCCTTTGAGATTTGGAAAGGGGATTGTTTCATTTTTTAATGAGGTTGACACAGTAAAAGAACTGTCCTCATGACTCCTTGTTTCATTTTTTAACGAGGTTGACACGAGATAAGAACCGTCCTCGGAGTCCAAATCCATTAGATATAGAAGGTTTGATATTCCACTATGGCCACTTCCGCCAGATTACTCGGAGGCGGTAGGGAAAAAGTACCCATTAAGGCAGGGTCTTTTAGGAGACCTACTCCGATATCTTGGAGCGAATGATTGCTTCCATGGATCATTGGAATGCTTCCCGTAACTTGTGAACTGTTGGGGAGAAATGTTTTTTGGTCAACGATTGTAATTCCTCCTTGGAAGGGAAATGCAATCTTCCTGAAGTAGGTCGACACAACTGCGGCCATGGCATATATCCAGGGTCTTCCCAATAGGATGTTGTAATCAAGGTTTCCATCGATTACTTCAATATCAATTTCTACTGTTTTCCCTCCTAGTTCAACTTTCAAGTTATTTAGAATACCATATGGGGTATATGTCCGTCCATCAAATGCTTTTAATGTCGTCGAAGATTGCGACAAGGTTGGAGATCCTAAAGTTTTCTAGCAACTCATCGACATGATACATGTAGATGCTCCCTCATCAATAATTGTTCGATGAACAGTTTTGTTGAGGGCTTTCACTTGAATAAGGAAAGCTAGTTGAGCTGGTAACTGAGGGTCATATCCTTTATGATTAAAGGCGACAAGATTGGAATCCATTGGGTCAATCCCACCTATTGCTGATAATAAAGCTTGCTCTTGGGAGAGGCGATTTTGCGGTACCTCAAATGTCGACATAGCGGACGGCGATTGGGCCAAGTCCTCTATTATATTATAATTCTGTGCTATTTTTGCACAAGGATTAAATGTCGATTTGTGCACTACTCCCTTTGGCGACTTTATCATAGTTTCAGGAATGATGGGTGGCACAACTTCGGTCAAAGTTGTCGTCAAACTACTAGGTTGTTCATTAGCCTTGTTACTCGACAGCTGTGGATTCCCGTAATCTTTATTCCTTGTCACAACATCATTTTGCTGCTTTGAGACAGACAACATAAGCACTTGGGATCGGGAAGTATTTTGATTAGCAACCAGTTTGGTTCTCGGGTTTGGAAACGGATCAGTCAATACTGCTGAGGGTTTTGAACTCTTAAAGAGTTTCTTAACTTCAGCTATATGTGGACAATCTCTCGTCCAATGATCCTCATCGCATATATGACACCCCGCAGGGGGTTTCCTTTTTCTCCCTTTCTTTTTCTTCTTGCCCCCCGGTTGCTTCAGTTGTTTGCCCTTATCGGTCGACACGGCATTTACTTCCGAGGCAAGAAGTTCCTCATTTGCATTTTGACTGGAAATCTTACGGGCTTTTCTAGATGTAGCCTTTGTCGATTTCGTGTCTGTCACGCCAATCACGCCATCGCCGGCGTGAGAATCATTGTTTGATTTAGGAGGAGGAGGAATTGAGAATTCTGGTCTAGGGGCGTCAGGTATTTTGTCGTAGAGCGTGCCAGACTGAGTATAGACCAAGTCCAGATATTGCGCACGAGTGATGACTTGCTCTTCCGTTACGACTCCCCCCTTTGCCACATCTTCCGTTATAGCAGGAAGTAACGACTTGATAAACCATTAAGCTAATAGCTGATCGGGAATGTACGTTTTCACCATCCTACGACGACGTCGCCACTCATGTATATGATCAGATATGTGAGTGGCCGTTGTCTGTTTGAAGTTGGTTAGGAGTTCCGTTCCCGTTTCATACCTTATCGGTAATTGAAAATGGGTTAAGAAATTCGTGGCTAAGGTACTGAAGTTGTCAAACGAAGCTCTAGGCAATTCAATATACCATTTTTCTGCTGGAACCGTTAACGTCCTCTGAAAAAGGCGAAGCCTTATCGAATCATCGTTTAGGGTGTTTGATGAACACCATAGATGAAATGTCATCACGTGATTCGATGGATCTTCACCTGGATTTCCATTAAATTTAGGAATATCTGACGGAAGTTTATGCGAAATCGCTGGCCACCAAGGGGCATAAGCAATTGGATCATTCGTCAGCCAGTTTAGATCTGGTAATTCTAGAGTTGCTACAAAGGGCAACTGTTGATTCAGGTTAGGCGAAGCATACCCAGGATAAGATGGAATCGCCTGAGCAGTGGGTCTTTGCATACCAGCGTAATGCTGGCAACTTTGACAAGGTTGATGGGCATAACCACTATAATATGGTTGTTGATAACCGCTTTGGAAATGCGATTGCCCATTACTTACAAAGACTTGTTGCTCAGGTCCTTGATATGATTGCTGGAATGGGGGTTGTTGAGTTTGAACCAGCTCTGGTTGTTGGACCATTTGCTGTTGACCAATACTGGATGATTGACCAAGGTGAGGAGTCACAATACCTGTTTGAGCCTGAGTCGCTCCAGATAAGGAGGCACTAACCTGAGGTTGTGATTGAGTCGTTGAGACAAGAGGCTGTTGTATTGCAACCTGAGAAACTTGTGGTTGACATACAACAGGTAACGCTTGTACTTGCGATGCAGTCACCATAGCAGGTATAGTGGGAGTATTCGACACAGGGTGGACTGGTTGCATTGAATATAAAACCCTTGGTTGCTGAGGCAGTATTGGTACCCAACCGCTGGATGTAATTCCAGTTTGACCTGAACTTTGTTGTAAACTCTCATATGGTTGTTCTCTGGGAGGGAACAATGAAAAGGCATACTGCCCTCCATATGGTGGCAATCCAGTACTTAAAGGGTAGATTGGCCTTTGAAGACACATTGGATCAATTTGTTGAGTTTCAACATAAGAAATACCAGATGATAATCTGGATGAAGAAATAGGAACTAACCATGTCGTCGAAGCAGTCCCTGATGGGACTACGGCTTGTTGTTGATAACTTGCCGGGACAGATGGTATACCATTGAACATCGTCGGAGTAGCAGTAGGAGGCTGTGCCACTGCTGTGTCGAACGACACAGTCCTGGATGTCGACGGTTGTTCAGACATATCTAGTCTATCCAAAAGATTTTCTAGCGATTCTACAAGAACTTACGATGAAAAGAGACTAACTTCGAAGATCAAGGAGGGAATGGTGATGATTATTCCATTTAAAATAAATTTTAACGACGCTTGGACACAACTTGCTTTTTCAATTTTAAAGAGTTGAGAAAAAGCAAAAGATGACTCTAGTCTCCTTCGATGTTTTAATGAGCCCGAAGTGACAAATGCTCGGATGGACTTTTTCCGTTATAGAGTCTGAAAAAAGGCCAAAAGGAACTGCTCTGGAGTTCTAGGTAGAGGGTGTGCCAAACTTTTCGCAAAACTGCAGAATACTTTTTAAGGTACGGGCAGTCAATCTTCCTGAATGCTGTGTTCAGTGCATTGCGATCAGTAGGGCGGCCGAAACGGCTTCCTAAGGATAAAGGTTTTATGCCTATAGGGGTCTCCCAATATATACTCGACGGTACGTGGGAGCACAATCCGTACTGGCGCTATCGTCCCTCAGGAGGAATCACCCACCATTAGCGAGATCGACAGTCACCAGGCTTTACGACGCTGGAACACGTCTCTAGCCTAGACCTCTATGTTGTGCGTTAAGTTACAATGCGTTGTTAAGTTCATTCAATTTATTTTAGGTTGATATTTTTAGAAGTTTGCCTTTTGAGGTTCACCACGAGATGTATGATACAATTCCTAAATGCAGTCTAAAGATGATAAGCAAGCTTTATATCTTTTCAACAATGAAAATCCTAGCTACAAAGGGAAAAGAAAGACACCATCTTTTCTCAAAGAGCAATCAGCACACTTTAAATGCACTTTTCCTAAATCAAGCACGCAAACTTATCAAGATGCAAATGCACAATGCAGGTGTTTGTTTTCCGCTCTCTTAATATTGATGCCTAAAAGAAAGCTTTTTTTTGTACAACCTTGAATTTGATTTTAAATGACAAATACAAACAAGTTTACTTTTTCGAAATCAGAAAGGGTAGAAGAGAATACAACACTTTACGACTTTCGAAATGAATACTTGTTTCGACACTTAAAAGAGACAAACTCAAACCAAAAGAAAAAGTAAATGTATAATCAACTGTAAACAGCCAATGAACTCTCTCCTAAGATCACAATCAACAAATCTGAATCAAGGGCTACAAGATGACTATTTCACTCTTGCAAAGGAAAACTGTAAATGACGCCACAAACACATAAAAACACTCACAGTATTTTTGTACAAAAGGAGGCAGAATTTAAGCAGAGAAAAGGAGTTATCAGACAGGTACCTATGCTGGTTACAGGCTGCAAAAATTAGAGATCAAAACAAGGCAAAACAGAGCAGAGAACCCCAGCTGCACAAGGCCTAAGTTGGATCAACGCACCCTCAACACAGAGGTTTTGACATTCAGCGAAGGTAGCCTTCACGAGACCTGCGTTGAAATGCAGAACCTCTTCAAAGGGTCTGCGTTGAAGCAGAAATGAGAGTTCTTCTCTGGGTTCTGGGTCACAGTTTGCTGATTAATCTACGGTTTCAGGCCAAATCAAAGCAACAAGCAAGGTACAATCAAAGGGATGTTTTGAAGGAGGACTAAGATCTATCACAAAGGATCATCAAATCATTTGTGAGTCCATTGTTCAAATCATAGACAAATCCAGTGATTGGATCAAAGCAGCAGCTGTCTACTTTGCATCTGAGAATAGAAGATGCAGTTCGATTGTTGCTGTTGAGTCTATGAAACAAACAATGATAGAGACACAAATAAAATGACTAAATAGATTCCCCAGCAGAGTCGCCAATTTGTTGTGGGGAAAAATGCCTATGCAGGACGATCCTATCCACCTAAGGTGTGACAGTGCCTTAGCAACAAACAGAAACAGCTATTATAGTGTTCTTCCTTTATGAATTAAGAATGAAGAGAGATGGATGGACTAACCGGTGTCTTCCGTTTGTCCCTCGATCCGGTTTCTCTTCTCTTTGAGAGTTCCCAGCTACTTGCCTTCTCGCTCGCCCGACTTCAACAGGTCCCTGCAAGGTCACAAGAAGAGAACACTACACAAAGACATAGATTCATATTCATAACTAGTTCAGGATTAGAAATAAACTAAACCTACTAATGCAATCATACATCAAAGATACATCAGTATATAGGAGAAACCAAGATAGCTTTATTGATGAATAACAAGGTTCAGGAGGAGATACAACCAAGAGGGCTCCAATCCAGCATATCCTTCCCAGCAAATGAAATTCCTATCTTCACCTCCCTTCAAAGCATTAAGCACCCAATGATTCCAATCTCAAACCAACAACAATTCTTTGCAATAACAAAATTCCAGCCTCCTGGATCTCATGGAGGAGAGATCCATATATAGATGTTTGGAGAGAGGATGAGTCAGCTTGAGATCTAACTAGTGTCCTCTCCCTCTGTCAGTTCTTGCTTCCACTTGGAGACTAAGAGCCTCTTACTCATCACTAGTCGAATTCATTGAGGCAAGTGTCATTGGAGAAGATTCTGGAAGCTTCCAGGGTCTTTCCACCTCGTTGAATGAACTTGCCATTTGTCACTTCCCGCTCAGCGCACCCTGGTAGTGCTTCTACCTGTGTTGTAGTGCACCTAGCCAGTGTAATCTCTGCATTTCAGCGCACACAGCTAGTGGAGCCTCTGAATTGATCCTGAATTGACTTGTTTTTGAGCATTTTCTGGTGGAGAACTTCTGTGAATTGTTGTGGTTTGTTAGCCTTGTTCCTCTAGGGGTAGGAACAACATGTTTAGGGACTTTGGATCCCTTGGATTATGGAAATTTCATGCTCAATGCTGCAAGGCACAAAAATTTCTATAACACATCACCATCTCTCTTTGATCTATGTTCCACACGTCATCCAAAGTCCCTCACAAATCTGCCTTAATTTTCTGCATTTTTTTCATAAACTTTCCTCTCTTTCTTTGAACAAGTCCAGCCATATTTCTCTTCCCTAATCCTTTTGATGAACCCTAGACACCTTAACACATCCTCCTAGCCATCAGCTACCCTTTCCACCCATTTTCCCACCTTCGAAACCTCTAAAACAACTCTCGGCATCCTCTTGTAGACCTCATGTAGATCCCCTATAGTCGCCTGTAGATTTTCCTGTAGGTATCTTTTTTAAGTCTGATTGCAGGAAAAGCCTCCAAAAGGCCACCTGAGACCTCCTAGGACCCATCCACACCTTCCTACACCTCTGCAAATTCCAAAGTCATCCTCCATCGCCACCTAATCGCTGCCACACACACAAACAAATAAATTACATGCAAGACAATTTCACCTAAAAATACATAAAAATCCAAAAAGATGTTTTTTGCTCATTTGCTTCTAGAAATAGCTTGAGTAGATGTTGCTTACTTCCTGAGTAGGTAATGGCATTCATTTCATGGTTTTTCATCTCTCTTTCTACAAAATTAGGATTAGTTGGTTAAGTAGGGTTTGCTAGGTTTACTTCACATTTCAGTCTTCTTTCTCTTTCTGCAAGTAGAGTAGCCTCTGTAGAGTAAGCTTTCCTTTCTTTCATCACATATAAAGCTTCTTATGGAATTCATAAAAGTTGGCTTGAGCTCCTAGTGATCTTGCGCCAGCTGACCAAGTGATAGCCTATAGTAAGAACTAGTACTTGTGCATACAACACCGTCACTTCCAAGTTTGTTACGAACTACCAGGTTGATAAAAGTAAAGTAGGAAGCCCAGGAGTTGCAGAATTATTGCTGCAATACTGGTGCTCACTAGATTCCTAGGCCTATGAGGTCACCACCCTCTGAGATTTACCATGTACCCCACCATTACCGGTCAAGGGATTCCTAGGCCCAATCAAGGGTATTCACAATCAAGATTTACTGTATATATCTACCCCAAGATTCCGAGGCCTTGTGACTAATCCTGAGACCACCCCATTCAGCTTCGAATCCATCCGACAATCTAGCTCAACCAAAAAAAGAGAACCAAATCATGCCATGACTATCCAAAAATGGAAAGGCAAGGCTGAAAAACAATCTCACACTTGGAATGACCCATGCTAATGACAACAAGAGAACCAAATACACACATGCATGTACTGTGCAAGCCAAAAATAGCAAGGAAATCATACATGAAACTCGATACTTGCAAGTAATACCTTTCTAGTTGCTTGAATCCCGCTCTTCCTTTCTTGATACTTGCTTGCTCTTGCTTTCATTTCCTTCCTTTTCCTTCTTTCCTCCAATGCTGGATGCTCCAAGAATGATCTAAGTGTCCAAGAGTATGAGAGAGAGAGTAGAGAGAGAGAGAGAGCTTCAAAATTGAAATGAAAAAAACTACAAATCGATCCTCAGAAGCCTTTTTATTGACAAGGCCTTTATTTTCTTCATTTCCCATTATTTTCCTTAATTTTCCTCCTCACATGCAACCTATGGCCTTTCACCCCCCCTTTCTCTTATTTTCCATTATTTTCATAGATAAAATGCCAATTAATGCCACTTTGCCTTTCCAAATCCTTTTCCATTGCCTTTGCTACTTTCCATAAACCAAATGAACACCCACACTAGGATGTTTTTCCCAACATTTAGATTGGAATAAGTGTCCCATGACCTTGGTTATCATTTTTCCTTTATTAACTTTATTACATGGAATTTTTGACCAGGGCTGTTACAAGAGGCTCATTGGAGGCAGCTAGAGGAAGTGTAGGAGGCTCGTCCCTTGCATTTACTCTCATTTGACTGGAAGTGATCCCTATACTCACTCATCTACAGCTTGAGGTCCACTAACAACCAATGAAATCAAGTGAGTGTGAGAGTCTAAGGGAGCTAAATCCACTTTTTTCGAAGTTTTGGAGGGACGCAGTCCTCTTTCCAAGGAGAATACCTCTCAATCCTCTTTGTATAAGTAAATAGGTCTATGGGCTCATTAGGATTCAAATTTTTTGAGCAGTGAAGTGTTGTCAAGAGCTAGGAGCTTTAGTCTATCATTGCATGATGTTTCTGAACTCTATTTTATGTTAATGAAAATTCTATTGTTGCTTCAAATTTGAGTTTGTTGTAGAGGGCCGAGTCCCCTTGGGTTAGGGCCTAACCCAGAGGCTGTAGTCCCTCTTTATGTATCATGTTTATGCATTGTTCTAGTAGCAACATTTCCTTCCTTGTTTGAGTAAAAGTTTATTTTAGATATCATTTTGGGATTCAACTATGTTAAGTAAGTCATTCGTCTATGACAATTTCCATGAGAGGTAGTCATAACTGACTAATTTCTCATGATTTTTGAATAGTCCACTTAGCACTCATTGCATCGGGTGATGCTCACAGGGGTGAAGAAGTGGGATTGAAACTGGTGAAATGAATCACATAGCGTCAATCATCACTTCTGGGGCTTGCACCCAGTAACCAGGACTTCTTGGGAGGTCACCCATCCCAGATTGCCTTTGGCTCAAGTGCGCTTAACTGTGGAGTTTTCCCCACAATCAAGCCCACTTAACTTGCTACCCCATTTGCAAAACCTTAGCAAGTATTGTGCCTCATGAACCATTCAAGTATAGTTCCCTTCACTCCGTCCAACTACCTCTCATGGAAATGGTCATAGATGAATGAATTACTTAACACAGTTGAATCACAAAATGATATCTAATTAAAAGTTTATTTGTTATAAAATTGTGGTTGAAAGCTTGATTACCACCCCCCCTGTGGGAAAAGTGGCTGACGAGTCTACAACAACAAGCCAAACATATGAGACTATTTCCCTTTTCAATTTGCTAAGCTTTAGTCCATTATCTCTTGTATACTCTGTTTCTTCAATATAGGAGTTAAAATAACATTTTTCAAGTTTTCATGTATGTAGGTTAGATGCATGTTGTGAGGTGAATTGGTTCTTAATGAAATAAAGTCCTCCTTTGTTCAATTTCATAAAATTCAACTCATCCTTTCTTGTTGAGGTTATTTTGCTGCAATTTGATTATCATTTTGAGTACAAAAAAAGGGATTGTTGTTGGTTTGCAGGTGCTATGGATTTTAGGGTTGGCATACTCATCCTACATTTCCCATGTCATCATCAATCCCTTCCTTTTCATCCTCATTGCCCTCAAAATTCTGTCATCGAGACCATATTTCTGGGTTATTTGAGGGACATCATGTGCATTTGTTTTTGTGCAATATGGGCCTCTGAGAGGCACTAGGCTTGGAAAAGGCCTCACACAACCCTCATATACCCTTACCTACCCTTTCTTGGCTTTAAACCACAATTTTCACACTTGGGATGCCCATAGGATCTATACTATAGCGAAACAGGGCAATCCTCTAACATCCTGTCGCAATCCTATGGCAGTCCCTAAACTTCACCAGATTTGCTCCAAAATGTTGGTTTTTGTCTCTTAGACTTGAATAATGACCCCTAGGATTTGAATCTATGATTAGGCCAATTTCTTGAATACATGCTCTCAAGATTTAAATAAAAAAAACATTGTTCTTGCATATGATTAGTTTCTTTTCAAAGCAACTTTCCATTCTGCAATTAGACTAATGATTCACATTGTTGCAAGGAGCACAAGGTTTACATTATGTAAATAAACAATTAATTTTCATTTCTGCAATTGGCATAGCTTTTACATTCACGCAACTAGGATTAGACTTTGCATTTGATGAATGTCATTTTCCATTTCTACAAGTAAAGCAATTGTTTTCATTCTTGCAGTAAGAGTAGAACTTTATTTTTCATGCAATTCCCTTCCTTGAGCTAGCCATAAGAGTGATCTTTGCATTTAGTCCATTGCTTGAAGGTGGCATGAGTAGAACTTGACCTACTATGCATAAAACAATGCCACCTCTTGGATCTGGCTCGTGGATTTCGTCGATTTTGTTTATAGAGGTGAAGCAACTGTAAGTAGCCATCGATCTACTAGGGAGCTGGGAGCTGTGATGGTGAGGGTTTCTGAAAATGTTGTATGTGTCGGTGCTTTTCCTCTTCCCAATGATCTAGGTCACAAGTAAGGATGCAAGATGGGAGCTCGTAGTCTCCACAACAGACTATAGGAGGGAGCTACATCCCATGTCAAACTGCATCTCTCCCGAAAATGCCAAGATCTCTTAGATGCAGAAAGTTTCTTCCATTGGCAAAGGACGATCACACTTTCTTTGGATATAATTTTTATCCATGAAGATGGCTAGAACTTATCAGATCGGTTCACCTAGAAGAAACAAAAATATTTGTTTTGGTCAGATCTGGAAGTTTTTCCTAGATTTGGGCTTACCTTTTGCAGATCTGTGGATTTGCAGATCTGTGGATTTTGAAACACCTGATGGATGGATGAAGATTGTGCTAAGAAAAGGCCTAACAGAGGATTGGGTTGAGAAAATGGAAATCCAGTGTGGAGCGGAGCTTGAGGAGGCGACAGAGAGGGAATTTGCAGATCTTAACTTGGTTTAGCAAAACGGCTCTATGAGCGTCCATACCATGAATTTGGAGTTTTTGCATGGACCAAGTTTGGCCCTAGTTGGATCCTCTCCCCGACGAAATGCAGCATTATCCACAGATCTGCCAAAGATCCTACAGATCCAGACACCCACAAGATCAAATGGATAATTTTCTGGTCAGATCTAGAGGTTAGTGTATGTCTGTGCGATGTATTACTCCAGCTCATAGACTTGGAATGCTAAGAAAGGAATATAAGGGAAGCACTATCAGGAGTCTGGGGAACACATAATATACAACATACTTTCATAGCTTACAAAGATCTTGGCAAGATAGTGGAAATTAGACACAAGCTGTGGACAAAACCAGTGTATGCCCAACTGCAAAGCCTCCATGACCCTGATTTGGCGAATCAAGGAAGAGATCAGATACTGATTTGCCCAGATCTAACTGTTGGCTTATTGGGGCCTGACCCAGGTTCGGAGGTGATTTAGCCAAACAAATCCTGGTACTACTGGCCCTTTTGGCAACAATCCGTGGAGTGTAGACTGAGGTCTCACCCGAAGTAGTATGGGAGGGTGCTAAAACCATATTTTGTTGAGAATGCAACAAGATGATGGAGCTTAGTGGAAAGAAGTCGCCTTCACTAAGTGGGCCCGCAGGCTATTTTTGGCGCAAAGTCTATTTTTAGACTATGTCTATTTTTAGACATATGGATCATGGTCTATGAGTTGCAGGATGCTATTTGTGGATGATTGGTCATGTTGGTAAAAATAGATGGACTTCTATTTTTATACATATGGGCGGTTTCTATTTTTAGACTGCTAGGCTAAAAATAGAACAGTCGAATATTATTAGCTCATAATAATATTTGACTATGAACATTATCTTATCCTCTTGGAGCACTTCATTTTGAGCTACAGATGTGGAACATGCAGCTGTCAGAAGGAAATATGCTTTTCTTGTGGGTCAATTGAGCTATTGCATGATGGACTTTAGTTGGAACTCAAGTGATTGAGTTTGGTGGAGTTGATTGAGGAGTTTATGGAGTTGTGTTCAGTTTGACTTAGTTGAACTAGTTGTATTTAGTCTAACTGCAGAATACACTAGTGATGAGTGATGTGAATTAATTGTTAATTAATTCACTAATTATTAACTCATAAAGCAACTAAAGGCTACATCAGTTAACTCAGTGCATGGACAGTTCAGTGGAGACAGGTGTTAGAGGTTGAGATTGATATCAGTTGTGACTATAGTTGTGCATGAGATCTTGCACAATCAGTGGGATTGAGTAATGCCAATGAGGATTGCATGGTTCAGCCAAGGAAATACGAGTTTGCTTCAGCCATTCATAATTATTCTCAGGCAGGATTGCGCAGTGGAGGCAGGCAAACAGTGGAGGAGATTTGATTGATTCAGATCTGAGCTAGTTTTATGTGTAACAGGTGGAGATAATACTGAGTACTTGTGAGGAGTAGTGTACTATGTATTGTTACATGTTCTCAATCATTATAATATATAGATAGTGTGGGGTTTTTAGCTGTATGCTTTCCCCGGGTTACATACTGTGTTAATGTGTGCATGCGATTGATGTTTCATTGTTTTTAATTTCGCAAAATTGATGATCAACGTAGAGGAGGTTATGTATTATGCATGTATTCCAGAATAGTGTATAATCGGGATACTCTCTGTGAATAAGTGTCATATTATTCAAAATTTTTACATGGTATCAGAGCTCTTTGATTTGTAGAAAAATTTCTATAGGATATCAAAGCGAGGATTGATCATCATATCTATTATTCAGAAAGTGATTACATTTTATTTCTTTAGGTAGAGTTTGTAATCGGGCCAGGTAGCCTCTGGATTCATCCTTCTTTTGGAAGGTGAGATATCCGGTGAATGCCCATACAGTCGATCTTTGTACAAGAAATACTTTGTTCTCACGAATTTTAGATCAAAAGTAGTTGAGTTTTGAGCTAGTGGAATGGCGCTCAAGGATAAACTCAGAAACATCTAAGTGTGAGAATGGAGACAGTATGCCCCAGTATCTCACGAAGTTCACCCAGTGATGGGATGAGCTGGGAAGTGTGGGGGTGACTGTCGATGATGAGGACTTGGTGAGCTTGGCTCTCCTTGGTCTTCCGAAGAGTTGGCATTCCTATCAGGACTTTGTCAATGGTCGGGAGAAATTGCCAGGATGGGAGAGACTTTGGTCAGATCTTGTGCAGGAGGAGATCAGGCGGAATACCAGGGACGGATCTTCATCAAAGGCATCTGATGAAGAAAATTGCGCTTTGGTTGCCAAAGCAAAGAAGGGGAAGGAGAAGGGTTCTCTTTCCAAATCCAGTTCTTCCAATAATGGGAAGAAGGTTGACAAGTCGAAGGTGAGATGCTTTCGTTGTCATGAGTTGGGCCATTATGCTACTAATTGCCCAAAGAAGAAATCCAAGAAGGGATCCAGGGAAGGATCTAAAGGTGAGGCACTTGCTTCACAATTTGAGTTGGATTTCACACTCTTCGAATGCATGGTTTCATCCATGGTGGGAAGTGGTTGATTTCTTGACAGTGGAGCTTCTTTCCACATGACCGGTGACAAAAGTTTGTTCAGTACTTTGGAGGAGAAAGATCTCTAGATACTCATAGTGATGGGTAATGATGAGAAGTATAGTGTCTCAGGTGTAGGCACGGTTATTTTTCAGAGGGAACATGGAGCTCGCCTTACCTTGACCGATGTCAAGTATGTACCAAGACTGAAGAGAAACTTGTTGTCGATCGCGATGCTAGAAGATAGAGGCTGTGATGTAGTCTTCAGTAAGGGAAAGGTTTTCCTTAGACACATCATCACTAGACAGGTGAAGTAGATTGGTTCACGGGTCAAGAACCTGTATTCTTTTGAGGTTCAAGATGCATGCAAAGCCTTGAGAAGCAAGGCAACTGATGGAGACTTGGTGGTTGAGAGGGAGCATATATTACCTCTCAATATGCAGAGCCAGAAGAAGTCTCAAACGATTGTGGAGGAGCCACGATTGGTGCAGCAGCTTCAGGAGGTTGTGGAGCAGCCACAACAAGGGAAGATGAGAGGAGATCGAGTAGAGACATCTACTCATGCAGAGACCTCCAGTAGGGGGAAACTTCGAGCCAGGTGGGCCGAGGGATCACATGCAGCCATACCTCCAGGTAGGAGGTGGGGTGATGTGGATTGATTGTCCCAAGGAGGAGGGGCAGGATCCTTGAGGTACCCAACCTCTTGGATGAGACCTTGCTACGGGAGCCCCAATGTGGAGTAGTAGGAACTGACTGATTGGGTAGAGATAGATGCAGATGGAGTGGCAGAGAGAGCGACAGTGTAGGGAATCCCAGGATAGCGCATAACTAGTAGGCTGCAGCAATGCGAGAGGCACAAGTGTTTTGCACAGTGCTAGGTGGCACAGAGAAGTGTGCAATGGTGCGAGATGCATGGAGATGTTGCAGTAGTGCAGATGTCAGAGAGGGAGCACTTGTCAGCAGCAGGTAGAGCTTCATCATCAGAGTATGTTCCTAGCCCAACAGAGTGGTCAGTTGGGAGTGCTTTTGTTCCAAGTGTTGTTGGAGCAAGTGGACCGAGAAAATGTGCTGCATGCAGAACATTCCAGAGTTGCAGGATAGGGGTTGCTGATAATCCATATCTTGTTGAGAGGGAGTGTTGTGAATGCAACAAGATGATGGATCTTAGTGGAAAGAAGTCGCCTTCACTAAGTGGGCCCGCAGGCTATTTTTGGCACAAAGTCTATTTTTAGACATATGGATCATGGTCTATGAGTTGCAGGATGCTATTTGTGGATGATTGGTCATGTTGGTAAAAATAGATGGACTTCTATTTTTAGACATATGGGAAGTTTCTATTTTTAGACTGCCAGGCTAAAAATAGAACAATCGAATATTATTAGCTCATAATAATATTTGGACTATAAACATTATCTTATCCTCTTGGAGCACTTCAATTTGAGCTACAGATGTGGCACATGCAGCTGTCAGAAGGAAATACGCTTTTCTTGTGGGTCAGTTGAGCTATTGCATGATGGACTTCAGTTAGAACTCAAGTGATTGAGTTTGGTGGAGTTGATTGAGGAGTTGATGGAGTTGTGTTCAGTTTGACTTAGTTGAACTAGTTGTATTTAGTCTAACTGCAAAATACACTAGTGATGAGTGATGTGAATTAATTGTTAATTAATTCACTAATTATTAACTCATAAAGCAACTAAAGAATACATTAGTTAACTTAGTGCATGGATAGTTCAGTGGAGACAGGTGTTAGAGGTTGAGATTGCTATCAGTTGTGACTATAGTTGTGCATGAGATCTTGCACAATCAGTGGGATTGAGTAATGCCAATGAGGATTGCATGGTTCAGCCAAGGAAATACGAGTTTGCTTCAGCCATTCATAATTATTCTCATGCAGGATTGTGCAGTGGAGGCAGGCAAACAACGGAGGAGATTTGATTGATTCAGATCTGAGCTAGTTTTGTGTGTAACAGGTGGAGATAGTACTGAGTACTTGTGAGGAATATTGTACTATGTATTGTTACATGTTCTCAATCATTATCATATACAGATAGTGTGGGGTTTTCAGTTGTATGCTTTCCCCGGGTTACATACTGTGTTAATGTGTGCATGCGATTGATGTTTCATTGTTTTTAATTCCGCAAAATTGATGATCAACGTAGAGGAGGTTATGTATTATGCATGTATTCCGCAACAGTGTATAATCGGGATAATCTTTGTGAATAAGTGTCATATTATTCAAAATTTCTACATATTTATGCACCCTGGAGATGTCTGATGAATTCAAGTGGTCCGCGGTTCGACCCTGCGCGCCCGTCGCTATGCGCACTTACTTGCACCTCGCAGCTTGAGATGCTACCTTTGCGCAGCCCTACTTGGGGGCTAAACACTGTTATTACCCAAGTCCTTACTAGTATTCCACTATTAGTTGATTAAATTAGCCTACTTGTATGTGTTAAGTTAAGCTTAGCAATATAAATCATTCATACATATGTGTGCAGTAAACAAACAATATATTTGCAATTTACATCAACCATGCATTAATCCAAGAATAGATACACGAATTGGTAATAAAACCTTTCTGTATTAATCTCTTCTTTGGTTACAGACTCGACTTTACCCTGCGCATTCAACTGCAGGGGTCCGCACACTTAGCTGTGGACTACTAGGCCTTCGCACACTCAGCTACAAAGCCTTCTCCTACTCTACGACCCAAGACACAATTGGACACTTAGAATTTAACGTCGCCTCTTCGCTTCTACTTCACTATCTACTACTTCTCTTACTTGGTTCACTTTTACACTTAGAGCCTCACTCTATTTATACAATCCCATGGTCCGCGGACCATGGGTAGGCCGACATTACATTACAAGACTAGGGCAGACAACCCTGTGACTCTATCATACATTTCGCGCTCTGCACCCGCAATTCATGGAGTCTTTACAACAAGATTAAGTCAAAACTTGGGCTTTGAGCCCCAAAACATGCCTTGGGGGATTCCATGCCCAACAGGCCCCCAACACAGACATCGTGACTTGCCCTCGAGTCACTCGGTCGGTGCGGCGATCTTGGTGCGGAGTCCCTCCAGCTATTCTCAAATTGTGCTGAGATCCGCAGCGCATTGAGCTACTGCTTACTATATCTGCTGCATCCTCTATTCCAAGACCTTTGATTCTAAGGTGCTTCTCTACATTAATGTGTGCATCCGCTATATGTGCGCGAGCTTTCCTTTGATGTTTGGGATGATAGTGAAAGCCTCGTCAATCCACGCTAAACACGAGCTTTGAGAACTACCTCCTTGTGTCGTGCCATGTACACCTGCTCCTTTAGTGCTTTGGCTTGCTGCATCTTAGTAAGTCGCTTGGTGAGGACCACCATCTGCATAGTTCCTCAGACACAGTCGTATTGCTTCTGGAGTTCTCGCGCTTCTGTTTCCAAGTGCTAGATGTTGGGGTCCTCCTGCAGAGTCGTGAGAACCTCAAGTGCATCTTCCAGCATGTTGGTGCAGTCTCACACTACACTTCCCATTTCCTCCAATCCCGCTGTGATAACACTAGCGCGCTGTTCTCTAACTTCCAGGGGATTGGAGGGCTGCACCTTTAATCATAGCACGACGATCTGAAGATTCAGCTCCAGCTGAACCTTGGTTGTTTCTTCCCTAGCCTCGTGGACTCCGGTCGCTAACCTATGGATCCAAACCTCGACTGGTAGATCTACTGGGATGGCCAGCTTCGAGACATGTCGGCAAGCGTCATCTACCACCTGCACCAATTGTTGATTCTATGACACCAATTTGTTGTGCTGCAAACTGAGCTATTCCATGTTTATATTTTGTTAGTTGAGAACTTGGATTGCACGCCTCTCCCTGGCACGCAGTTCTGCCATTATCCCATCCTGTAGAAGATACAGTGTCTCACGCAGAAGGGTAGCCAAATTAAGGCCAAGGCCTTTCATCATGTTAACTGAAAATCTAACGGCCTCATTCGCTGCTGCTAGGGCCCCTTCCGGCAACACTATTGTGTTTTCCATCCATGCGGGCAACATCTGCTTTACTGTCGAGGATCTTGCTGCTAGATGGGTGGAAAGGGAGCCCACCTGAGGGGGACGCACCTAGCTGTGCTCTGAGGGCCCCCAACATAGTCTGGTGCTCCTACATAAAACCCTGAAGAGCCTCATTTGTGACATCTCGAACCGTCTCGCCGATGTCATGGAGATCCCCTTTGGTTAAGGTGATCGGGTCAATGGCCAATTTCGAGGCCTTGACCTTCTTCCTCGGTCTTGCTCTTTTTATCGTGTGTGGGCGCTTTAACTGTGTGGATGTGGTCCCTAGGTTCGTGCTCCCTTTTGTTGTTTCTACTTCCTCTACCTCCTGCTCATGCGAGGGCATTTCTTGGCCCTCGTCCACCTTCTAGGTTGCTTCCTTTGCCTCCTGTGCTGTTGCTGCTTCTTCTGCGGCCTTTTTCTTCTTGGTGGATTTCTGCATTGCTTCCCATGCTGCTCGTGCCTCAGCTACTATTGTTTCCTTTCACCTTTTCTCAGCCAACTGTGTGATGCGCAGCTTGGCATCATCCTTCTTCTTCTGTACTGTCACCCTCTCGAGTTCTGCAAGATCTGGGGCATGCCATTCCGGAGGCCATGCCTCCAAGATAGTGAAAATGGCATCATCAATGGCTATAAAAGGTAGCTTTTTCCACTGCTTCATTGTGTCCTTACGCGCCCTAATGTATATACTATGCATGTCGGCTTTGAATTCTGCAAAATTATATAGACTGTTGTACACCATGGGTGACAGGTGTGGCCTTCAATTGATCCACATCTGGATGTTCATCTCCATGAGCACCTAGAAGATCTTGCTGTCACGTATTCTTTTCGTGTCCTTCGTGGCCTAGAGTGAAGCGTACTTCGCTGCCTCTAGTAAATCTCTGTCAATTGGGGGCAATTGACTATCCTTCGGCAGTTCCCTCACTATGAGCACTGTGGATAGCAACAACCATGCATAGTGGAAGCTTTTACCTTGCTTCTGGGCTTCACGAAAGTTCTTCAAGAATTTCGTGCAGAGGAATTCAGCCCAGTTAAACTGGACCCCCTCCACCAACTGCTCGGCCAGTGCAATCACCGGTGTAGGTACCTCGTCTACATGGCACTTTCGCATGACTTTGCCAGCTAGGATTTGGGTAGCCACGCGTACCACTTTGTCCTTGATGCTGGTAATAGCGTAGCCCCTCTTCTTCTTCTCCAGCTTGTATTTTGTCTTCATGGCCTCCGCAAGGGCCAAATCACTACCCTTTCCTTCTGATATGGTCATGGGGTCCTTTCCTTTGTATGGTAGCTAGGAAATGCAATGGATTAGGTCTGCTATGATGGGGATATGCTCCTCCAGCCATAGATACCCATCATGCACCAGGCAGAGCAGCTACTTGATGATGAAAA
This sequence comes from Pinus tabuliformis, assembly GCA_031772625.1. Taxonomy (NCBI): domain Eukaryota; kingdom Viridiplantae; phylum Streptophyta; class Pinopsida; order Pinales; family Pinaceae; genus Pinus; species Pinus tabuliformis. Next base: position 1,281,839,417 of record CM062809.1, read on the forward strand.
TGGCTATTGGGGCACGGCGGAAATGTGGCACCCATAGCAAGTTTAGTAGCCCGACCTTTTCCACTCTGCGCAACCACTTCTGCGGCTCTAACATTGTCACCACTCCCATGGTGTTCTGCTTCATGAGATTCCGAGTTTCCAAGTGAGGGAACTTCTCGCAGTCAACAAGGTCCCAATCTTCAAACTTCATGGTTGGCATGCGGCCCAGGTGTGTGCCTTCAAACACAATGTCGTCTGGGAGGAGCGGGGTCTGGAGTGAACTCTTGGTTTCATCCAGGTCCTTGGGAACTTTGGCCTTCCCCTTTCACGGGGGGACATATGCGGGCAATTTTGTTACAGAGCGTGTAGGTTGAATATCCTCCTCCATGTCTTCATCTTCTTCCGCTATGATGATTATGGCCTGCAAATCTTCTTCCTCCTCATCTATTTCTATTGTGACAACTTTCCTTTTCTCTGCCATCAATAGTTTGCTGCGCAGCGGTTTCCTTGGGGACACTTGTATTGGAGCCATTTCCTATTTATCCTTCTTGGGTCTTGGCATACATAGTGATTTGGGGATCTCTGCCACAACCCCAGCACCTTCTGGAACATCTTCCACCATTAAGGTCTGCGCGGCCTAGCCGGCAGTTACCTCTTCAATTCCTAGCCCATCCTTAGTTGTTGTCATCGTATCTAGGTTGTATTCTATCACTCACGAACTGAGGGGCTCAATTATCACTTGGATCTCAATGCTTAGTGCTTTGCTCAATTGCTCAATTCTCAAATGACCAAGTGTTGTTTGCTGGGAAACCCTTTGTGTTTTATAGCGCCTTTTGAATTCGAATTCGAAATTTCCCCCCATTTCCGGTCCATTAATGCTTTCTTGGCAGCAGATTTTCCCAAATCTTGCTCATAAATCACTTCTTAAATGCCCACCGCCCACTCCATTTGGCCTCAAGTCGAGCATCCCATCATCAATAGTGACTCCAACAATCACTTTCTGACCAATCCACGCGGCAGCGCAGTCCCTCGTGTGCTTTCACGAACCTTGTGACCCTCCACTTCTGCGCGCATCTCCAACATCGTGCAACTCCTGGGAAGGATAATTTATAGTCCTGCGTTCCATTCCAATTTCCTGGAGCACTAAGGCTATCCTTCCCACAACTAGTTAGGTGGTCGCACCACCCGTGTGAGGCTTCATTCCGTCCTCCATGACGGTTCGTGGAGAATCCCCACCTTCCATTGTTTTGGTTAGCATCACGTACTTGACCACTTGCAACGTGCTACCCTGGTCACTACGCTTGGCGATATGCGGTCCAAGCCAAGGCAACAGACTAACCAATTCACGATGATAGTTCTGAAACTTATTGGTATGGTTGTACACACCTTACCTTATCATCTTAGTTTTCTCAGCGAGAAACTCTTCCTTTATCTTGTCTTCTAGCTTTTTGACCTCCACGTCCATCAAAGCGCTTTTCTTTCTTAAAGGTACCCTTTCTTTTTCAAGTTCGCTAAGTCTAAGGTTTCCCTGTTGGATTTCTTCCTCAAGTCTCATGTGTTTTGTCTCTTGCGGCTATATGATTCCTTCTTTCTGGGCCTCGTGAATCATTGTATCTACGGGTGCTGCTATGTGTGGACTAGGCTTTACCCACTCCATAGGGATTACATCCTCTGCTTCATATTTTGGCTTCGGAAGTGCTCGGATGGTCAGGGTTTTGCACATGGTCCTGTAAGCCCATAGAACCACTAGTACGCGCAGGTCCCAATCAGTGCATCCCACCTAGTGGACCGTGTTCAGTACTTTGCACACTTTGTCAAAGGCTTCCACGCGGATAATCTTTGGCGTGCTTGGTCTTATCATACTTTTTCGTTCGCGCCCTCGTCTTGATTTCTCCTACTTATTAGTCCTGGTTCCTATCGTGAGGACGGTGTGTGTTTGTGTGGGTTGCATACCATGCGCCTGTACCCATCTGGAGAGGTGGGCGCAGAGGTTGTTTCGTCCATCATAATCGACTTTCATCCACATATAAGGATTTCCAAACCATATGAACATCATTCTTCTGCAGTCGCACCAGTTCTAAAAACATCTTTGATGTGTACCCCACCATCTTGCGGGCGTAGCACGTAGTGCCCAGTTCAGAGCATCAAAATGCTGCTATTCCGGTACTTCTCTTTAAAACTTTTTCAGGAAATCATCTACCTTGCTTAACCCATCATACATAGGTAGGTCTCTTACTTCTGTTGTCATGCAGTGCAGTGACTTTATCATCATGTTGCAATTGAGTGTGGTTACCTCGTGTAACCGATTCTGCCATCGTTCTATTTCCTCATCCGAATCTGATGTGCAGGAGCTTTCGTGCTCCCACGAAATCCTGCCATCCGCTGTAGGATTCACCCAATCCTGTTCCCGAGCAGTTATCTTGTAGATACAATCTAGATCGTCGTCACTCTCGTCATCGTGCACTGGCTCTGTGTAGTGCAATCCTTCTGCGGGGTCTAAAGGTACCACTACGCACAATGACTTTTTCTCAAAAATCATTTTGTGCTTCTTTAGATTTATCACTCCGTTCATATCAGTGGCCCAATCTATTCCCAGTAGCACGGGATAGGGATTGTTGTCATCAACAATCTCTATCACTTCGAAATCTGCAAGCGCGCTCACACCTTCGATATCTACCGTTATTCCCTGCAATCTTCCCATCAGTAGGATCTTTTGCTGGTTCGCCATTCACAATTGAATAGGAGACCATTGCAATGCGGGCCTACCATGCACTCCCATGTCTACTTTGGCAATACGTTCACGTCCGATCCTAAATCCAGAATCACTTGATCCATTTCATATTCCCTGATTTGCGCAGTCAATCTCATCTCCCTTCATGTTCGCGTTGTGTGCTTCCCGAGCTTCCGGACTACGCGCAGTTCCCCTAATCCAGCACATCTAGTGATGAGTTCTTGCAGTCCCTTCATAGCCTTGCTGTCGCACAGCAGCTTCATGCATGTCTCTAGAAAGGTAGTAAGCATTGATGGGTCCATCTCTGGTTCTAGTTTGTCTTTACTACCTGAAGTGGAGGCCTCCGTGAAGCTCTTCTTAGCTTCCATGAATGTCTCCTTCACATGCTCCAAATCGAACTCTGGTTCCTTTGTTGGAGCCTTGCGAACCCAAGCACTCTCTTCTAGCTGCTTACCTTTGTCATCTCCTGTCATAATACCACTTCGGAGCACGATGTTTACATTCGGGTCCTCTTCGCGCGACTCAGACCTCATCATTTGCAGGTTCTAAGTTGGTGGAGGTTGGAGTATTCCTTTATCGCGCAACCTCACTATCAGTGTGGGGCAGTCCTCTGTCTCATGATCAAACTAGGTACAATATAAACATGATGCTCTCGTCAGATTTGTACAATCGCGGGCATAATGCCCTGGCCCTTCGCAATTGTAACAAATCAGCTGTCTGCAACCCCTTCCTGGTCCCATTCCACCTCGACCTCGTCCGCGCCCCTGAAATCTAGTGCGTGCCATCCCTGCATTTTGATCGAGGGCTCGTGTTTCAGTCTGAACTCTGTAGGTAGGATTCCAATCCATCATCAGTTCATAACTTCTACAGGTGCGCTCATCATGGCCTACCGATCTGCAGAAATTATAGAACAATTGCTGGAATGTCTGCATATACTTCTGTAATAGGTGGCCATTATCTGTAGCATGCTTCCCTCCTATCTAACAAATCGAGCACCATAATGCAGGCGTCAAGCTTGGTCCTTCTTGTGCCTCTGGTCTCAATGGCATTGGTCCACCTCCCACCAGGTAGTTCGCGAAGACTGGGAAATGGTCCTTGTCATGTCCCTGAACTTTGCATTTTATGCACCATACCTCCTCTTGTGCCTCTAGGTGAGTTGTCTTGTCCTGTTTCAAACTCTGCATCTCAAGACACAAATTTTTCAATTACACGTGGATTTGTTGCACTCCTAGGCTAGGATCTTGTATTAGGGTCTCATGCAGCCTCATTGCATTCTCCAAGGCTTCAGCCTGGGTGGATAACTTCTGTTGTGACAGTGTCATCCTTAGATGCAGCTTTAGTGACACTACAAACCATGCGTGATGCTTCCCATCTATCAAGGTCATGTTGGCTTCGTGAATCATACCCTTTAGTCTCTGATCCAGCTCCCAGGGGGTCTCGCTTGGAAGCATCGTGATTTCCTTAAACCCAATAATCGACTGTGTCTCTGATTTTGGCTTGCTAAATTCCCTGTTCAGCGCAGCTTGGATATCCGTGATCCCTGTGTTTGGATTGTCATTAGAATGCTTAATGTACCACGTCAGTGCGCGATCCTGCAACATGCTTACCAACGTTTCCTTCTTTATGTTGTCATCCGTGACTCCTTACGCTTCCCATACAACCTTTACCATAAACCAAAATTGGTCTGAATCTTCATTCCCTACCCCTTTGAACACCGAAAACTTTATTGCGCTCGCCATATTGAACTGTGGTGGTGGTGGAGGTGGTGTGGGTGGAGATGGGGGTGAAGATGGTGAAACTAGTGGTGGTGTAGGTGGGGGTGGTATGCGTGGAATTCGCTGCCTTATCAGACTGATCGCACTTCTTGGTGAAACTTTCGTGAGCTCTTCCTCGCTTTCTCACCGAGGCGAAATCAAGGGGCTATTTTCTATCTCTGCGCTACCTTTATTTCTATAGATCCTCCCACTTCATGTAGCCCCAAACATCAATTTATTCGCATAACCTGCTTTCACACAGTAGCATTTTAATCCAAGTGTTCAAAGATTTAATGTACTTACCTCATGGTCCTTTGAGGAAGCGTCATTCTACCTCACTGTGGTTGACTAACGTGTCCACTGTGAATTCGGTGATAAACCCTCCTATAATTCGATTGAGACAATGGTCCACAACGCGCGCGATCTTATCTTCCGATGCTTCTAGTCTACGCACCAACTATAGAGTCCACACAATAGGTTTGTTGAGCCTACACCTTCCCTGACTATTTGCTAGCTTTGTGATCCACTCATATAACTTAGAAGGGAAGGATGCAAAGAAAATTTCATGGATTTTCGTATATAAGTAGCGCTCTAACCACTGTTCCTTTGATACTCACGAATTCCTATTTTCCTGCGCCGCAAACTCGTGAATCTTTCTATCCAACCACCCTTCAATTTCTTTCTTTGTCGGATTCCAGTGACATGACATCAGACATCCCTTATGCAGATCCCAGTCCCAACAACGGAAACACTTGTTGGCCTATTGGGGCTTGGCCCTGGTTCGGAGGTGATTTAGCCAAACAAATCCTGGTACTACTGGCCCTTTCGGAAATAGTCCGCAGAGCATGAACTGAGGTCTCACCCGAAGTAGTATGGGAGGGTGGTAGAACCAAATTTACGCACCTTGAAGATGTCTGATGAGTTCAAGTGGTCCACGGTTTGACCTTGCGCGCCCATCGCTATGCGCACCTACCTGTACCTCATAGCTTGAGATGTTGCCTTTGCGCAACCCTACGTAGGGGCCGAACGCTGTTATTACCCAAGTCCTTACTAGTATTCCGCTGTTAGTTGATTAACTTAGCCTACTTGTATTCGTTAAGTTATTCTTAGCAATATAAATCATTCATACATATGCGTGTAGTAAACAAACAATATATTTTAAATTTATATCAACCATGCATTAATCCAAGAACAGATACACGAATTGGTAACAAAACCTTTCTTTATTAATCTCTTCTTTGGTTACAGACTCGACTTCGCCCTGCGCACTCAGCTGCAGGGGTCCACGCACTCAGCTACGAACTACTAAGCCCCTGCGCACTCAACTGCAAGGGTCCGCGCACTCAGCTGCAGACTACTAGGCCTTTGCGCACTCAGCTGCAGAGCCTATTCCTACTCTACGACCCAAGACACACTTGGACACTTAGAATTTGTCGTCGCCTCTTTGCTTCTACTTCGCTATCTACTACTTCTCTTACTTGGTTCCCTTTTACACTTAGAGCCTCACTCTATTTATACAATCCCATGGTCCGCAGACCATGGGTAGGCCAACATTACATTACAAGACTAGGGTGGACAACCCTGTGACTCTATCATACATTTCGCGCTTTGTGCTCGCAATTCACAGAGTCTTTACAATAAGATTAAGTCAAAACTTGGGCTTTGAGCCCCAAAACATGCCTTGGGGGGAGTCCATGCCCAACACTAACATAACAAGATCTTTTGGAAGCAGATCGATCCCTTTCTCAGATAGATCTACCCCCTACTGATCTGGATCTGCTTCAAATATTCATCAAAATATTGCAAGGAAGGAGCATCTGCAGGAGGATTAGGAAGGGGAGGTGGATCCAAGACTTAAAGTACAAAATCTAGACTCTCCTAGGCATTCCAGCATGCATGCAAAACCTGATTCACGTAGGACAAAGCTTACAGGATAATCGAACACTACAGGATTATGGTATTGTCTCAGATTCGAACATCATTATCAATCTGAGATTGCGAGGTGGATGCTCTGGAACCAATTCCAAGGGCACAGGCTCATTTAAAGATGTGGTCAAAGGAAAGAATGAAGCCCAAACTAAACCAACAACACCTACAGATTTACCTGGACCCTACATCGTGGAGAAAAAAACACAGATACCAACCTTGACAGTCTCTATGCCTGAGGTAAATGAACTCTTTGCAGATTTTCATACCAAAGCAGTCATATGTAGATTCAATGGTTTTTGGCCTAAATCAGATGCATTACACCAATGGATTTTCTCTACCTGGACAACGAATTGTGATATTCACCTCTGCTCCAAGGGTTTTTTTATTGTCAAATTCGACACAACCAAAGACAAGGAATATGCCCTTAACGAGGGACCATGGTTCTAGGGTAATGCAAGGCTATTTATGATCCCTTGGTTCCCAGGATTTGATGCCACCACTATGGTGGTATCTAAAATGCTTGTATGGGTCAGGATACATAATCTTCCACTACATTTCTGGCATCACAAAGTCTTAGCAGGAATTGGGAATTCACTAGGCAAATTCCTCAAGATTGATGTAGATAGAGTAACAAGAGGCATAGTTACTTTTGCCCGAATATGTGTCGAAGTAGACCTGAGTCAAGGTTTACCTGACTGCATAATTCTGATCCACAACAATATTCAGTGGACACAACCACTTGATTATGAAAACACAACATTTCGGTGTCGTAGTTGTCAACAAACAGGTCATCTCCATAGCGCATGCCCACATGCTAAAAAAGATCCCAAAAGAAACAAGAAGAAAACCCAAAAGCCAAAAGGCTGGCAACACACAGAGATCAGAGAAGAAGAAGTAGATGAAGAAATGACAACAGAAAACAATACAGACAATAATGTACAGATAGTACAGAACAACCCACAAAAGGACAAGACATAACACAACATGGCAACAACACAGAGGACCAATAACTCTTCGCAGCAGTTTGAGCAGCACACAATAGGGAAAGAAATAAGTGGCAACAAATGAATTCATGGTTCAAAGGGATCTGATTTTGACAAAGAAGGTCAAGCCAATACCAATGAGACTCAAATGACTATTGTAACATCCACTCCCAACACTGGTGGTTGGCGAAAAGTGGAAAAAAAGAAAGGTAGGAAAGAATAGATTAGTCTTTTATGGATTCTGAGAAATCAGAACCTGCTAATATTGCATATGATTTTGAGCATCTACAACATGTAATTTTTATCATTTTTAATGAATAAAATTTTGTTTTTTCCAAGGGAAAAAAACATTGCCACCTCTTAAGTTTGTACGAACCCCGGGTTGATAACTAAAGTTGGTAGCCATGGGAGTCTCAACAATATTGTTGTGATATTGGAGCTAATCAATCCCTTTCAAGTGGGTTTGGTATTTCAACCATTGTGTCCAATTGATTTTTCCATGCCTCATGTGACTACATAAGAAAAAATTGCACATATTTGACTACATTAAACTTTTGTTCTAGCTTCTTACACCTAGTTTCAATAATATTCAGAGACTTCTTTAATTCTTATAACTGTGTCTCATGCATTTCCTTTTGTTGGAAAGTCTCCACCAAGTTGGTCATGTAGTAGTCCTGAGTTTTCATGCTGGCCTTTAGACTTTTAATTTCTTTATCGTATAGTTGCAGTAATTCTTTGGTTTGGGAAATGTAGGCTAGGCAATAAGACTCTGAGCGCGCAGGGATATGAAAATTGATGTAATAAAGAAAATCCTTGTTACAACATATCATACTATGATAATATTAACGATGACAACATGTTTAGAACGTCCAATTAAATACACTGCCAAAAAATGCAAATTCCATGCAGCATCTTGAGGATCTTATTGAACTAAACTATCATGACCACAATGTCCCACAATTTTGTTTCTACAATTATATTTCTTTGAGATGATCAAAGTTTTCTCGCACAGATTATTCTGAATATGTGGAATATGAAAATATCCACAAGGATTAAATAATAATATATATAAATGTTTGAGTACAAATGATATGATTTGAAAGTAAATTGGTGCTCCATATAAATGTTAGATGGGATGCAATTTCATGAAAATTAATATCCTTTGAAACATGTCCTTTCATAATTATTAATTATACTTATTAATTATTATTATTTATAGTATTTTATACATATTTATGTTCATAGCATTGTCTTCCCCTTAAAAATCCTTTGTCCTCAAAGCATATTGAAAAGGCTTGATATCTTTTTCTTTGTATTGTCATCTCTTTGCATCTTTTCCAATTCTTGGAGATTTCATCTTTGATGATACATGATGATATAAGCCTCTGAGTGATGAAAAAATCATCGGATTGGAAAATGATCTAAGCATCCCAATTTGATCTTCTATAGAATGTTTCACTAGTAGGATTTCTATGATGAATTATTGTCTCGAGACTTAATGGTACTAGTATCACTATTCTTCTTAAGATGGGTTAACTGTTTCCCTTCTAAGTGATCTTGATACATTGATTATTTAATGTATTTAATGTACATGCTCTTATGATGTGGATGTTGATAAGGACTTCTTGTAATATGATTTTCCCTTACCATGCCTGCAACGTTTCTTGGCTTACTTCATGTAAATGATTTCTTCACACACTGGATCTTCACTTGGAATTTCCATTGCTTGTACTACAATATCCAAATATATCTTCACTTCAATTGGATTGGAATATTTTTGAACCGTGATAAACCTGGGATCTTCATTTGTTTTCTTTTCTTAAACTTGAACTTTTACATCTGCATATTTTGATGCTTCCCTTTCGATCAATGCTTGTATTCTATTTTCTAGTTACTTTCTATACTTATTAAACTTCTTAATTTGCATAAGTAATATTTCACTGTGGTCCATGAGAATAAATTTCTTTATTTTTGCCTATGATAATTTTATAAACTTCTTTTTGTAAATTTTGCATTGATTTTTTATTTTCTTGAAGGATTACATTTGAGCTATCTTTAATGTCTTCTAGTGTCACTGAATCTAGTTGCAATGTAATGTCCTGTAATGTTATTTTTTCCTTCTTGTAGGAAAATGTCAACAACTTCTTCTTTGTATTTAAGATGAAGGGCCCTAGTGTTTCCATCTAGGGAAAACCCAAAATTATGTCACTATCATTGCTTGATAAATATATAACAATGATTCACGATATAAATCTATAATCCCTAATGTTTAATTGTAAATCATTATGCCATGACATTTTGTGTCCCAATAATCTAAATTTTCAATTAAATTTGACTTGGGAATCATTACATAATTATTATTTATAGCAAGAATGATAGAAATAATAATATCTTTTGGTGCAAGAGTCCACTTGATTCTACATAACATTAAAGCATATATTTTTGATATTTTTGAAAATATTCCTTTCTCCTTAGTTATAGACTACATTACTTTCTCCTCGGCAATTAACTCCATTTAGATTTTTTATAACTTGAGTTGAGCTTAAATTTTTTTATAATTAGCTTGATATTTTAAAACTTCTTTAAATTAAAATTTTCTCATTCCACTTCTATGGCTTCCACCTTATAATTATTTTTATAATTTTTCTAATATATATTTCCCAAAGATAATATTACTTATATATATAACCCCTTTTGACGTTTGCAAACCACCTTTTAGCTTCTTATAGCATCCATTGTAAACTTCCACACCTAGTTATTATTAAGATTTTTCTGAAAATAGTGAGAGAATAATATTCTAAAGATCAGTTTAATAAGTATTTAATTTACATTTATGACACTATAATATACAAATACTCTTATAATACTATCTTTATATTCATGTGAGTAAACTTTTTTAAATCAAATTACCTAATTTATTTTTGCAAGGTCAGATTTACAAAAACATCTCAGAGAACATGTCTTTCCAACATGTCTACAAAGAACATAATTCTGAAACCGTCGCTCTCTCTAAACATGCTCTCTCTCATCTGCCCGGGCATATGCATTTTGAGCGATTAGAATTCATGATTCCTTCGAGATCTTCTAAGTCTTCCCGCTCCTCCATTGGTGCTACTTTGGTAATTTTTTTTTGTCTCTTGCCCTGTTCTGGTATCTGTGCTTGAGAATTTTGATGTGTGTCAAAGATGCATATGAATTTTTTGATACCCTGTGGGATTTACAACGCTGTATCATCTGTAGCTATAGGGGTTTTTTTGGGACAACAATGGCATCAATTTCTTCAGGTCGATGTTGGAAGATAGTCGAGTGGGCTCATGATTTATGCTCATGCAAAACATTTCTTCAGAAAGTCAGATTTAGAAAGTCACAATTTGGATAATCTATACGAAAATGATTGATGGTAGTGTACGGGTGCGGACATGACCTTACACGAATGAACATGAAAGTTTAGTATTAATGTTGTTGTAATTTGGAAACTACTTGAATGACAACTATCTGGTAAACATAGAAGTGGTACAACAACAAACAATTGTGGCTTTAACTCATAGTTCTAATTAAAATTGTATGATGGATAAATTAATTTCACAAGTGATAATAGAGTAGAATGCAATTAATCCCTATACAAACAAGGCATGTATGGATAGGTAATATGATTGAATAATTATAATATGGAATTGGATGTTGTGCATAATGAAGCTATATAGGAAATTGGTAGTTGTATGCAGGCTTCGATTTGATGGGTTGTATCACGGATTTGTTGCTACAATATTTGACACATGTTTAAAAATTGCAGGTCAATTATTATGTGTTTTTTTTCCCTTTGGAAAAATCGTAATTTTCATTATGTGAAAGAAAATTACATGTTGTATAGGAGAGATGCATATGTTGTATGTGAGGCAGAGTGCCTGTCGTAAATAGGAGTATCCAATTTAACAAAAATTAGTGCCTTGCATCCATGCAGGGAGGCACTGTTCTATGAAGAAGTTCAGCAAAAATAAACAAAATAACTCTACATAGAGAGTGCATGTCTGTTATATATACATCTGATAATTTAAAAGCATGAATATTTACAAATGGTAGCAAAAGTAAAAAAATAGGCTCCAACTGAGCCATTTAGTCTGTGATGTCCATAAACGGTCGATGGTAAAACTGGTAATGAGTACCATCCCTCTGTTCCCGAATCAGCCAAGTGCCGAGAGGCTTGACCGCAGCTTCTTTGGATAGTAGATCGACAGCTGTGTTTCGTTCCCTGTAAATATGATGACATAAAAATGAGTCAAAATGTGTAATGAGTCAGTGCGCCTCATCCAAGATACATCTCAGAGAATATGCTGAGTAGATTGATGTTTCGTTTATCCAGTTACAGACAATTTTTGAGTCACCAACAATTGTAGATTACTACAATGTTTTTCCAATGCAAATTGTATGAGATATTTTGTTGTGATTAGCTTAGCGAAGTTGTTTGTGCCTCTCCCCAATCCCGTTTGTATATGAAAGTGGTGGGATTCAGATAAGTACAGAATGACACCTCCCCCACATCCAGCTTCCTGTGTTGAACCGTAAAAAAATGCCCATGGTTGTAAGTAATTTATGGCTTCGGGGACAATGGTTCTGGGCAGAGAGGTTTCCTCATCATCAAGGATGATGTTGTAGTCTATTAGGATATGAGCTGTGATGGAGGGCCAGTGGGGAGAAATATTCTGAAAAATGAATCTATTGCGAGCTATCCAAATTGCCCAGCAAATAAGGAGGGGTAGGTTCCTAGCCTTTGTCGAGACTGCATTGGTCCACCATGAAGACCAAACATCCTTTACTGTCAAGCCTTGCCATCTGTTCTAGGAGGAAAAGGTCAATAGTATCGAGCTCCATAGATCCTTTGTAGCCTGGAAAGCGAGGAAAATGTGGTCTACATCTTTGTTGTTGTTCTTACACAAGCAACACAAAAATGGTCCGTGTTGTGCATGTTTGAGGAGGTTATTGCCAGTGGGGATCTTATTTTTGAGGATTGTCCACATGAGAAGTCAGGTCCTGGGAGGCGCTTTGAGCTTCCACAAGTGCTTCCACCAGAGCTCGATAGCTTGAGGTCGATGAGTCTTGGCTAATACAAGATAGCCCTCGTTGGGGGAGTCTTTCCTTGATTTTGAAAGCGCCCAAATTATCTCGTCCTCCCCTTCAACAATTATAATGTGAGATTCAGTGAAGGCCACAATGTATTTAGCCCATTGCTGTGGAATGTGTAGGATGCAAGCGGATTTCCAAGCATGTTGAAACAAGGTGGTATGATTAGGGTCCGCAATATGACAGATATGGGTGATGCATGTAATGCTAAGATGGTTTTTAACCTCTATAGACAACCTGTGTGTGTTTCCACAGCTAATCCAGGGATCATCCCCTATACACACATATGTGCCAGATTGTATTCTCTAAGTAAGGCCCACTCAAATGATGGTCAGTGATTTCAACACTTCCTTCCATATGACTGATATCCCTGTATTACTTTGATGTGGTTGTCTTAGCCAGTCCATCAGATTAAGAGGTGAAATATATTTTGAGACAGCCACCATACTCCACAAGTTGTTTGTGGTGATTAGTTGCTAACCAAGCTTTGTTGCCAACACTGAGGAGAAGTCCCCCAGATTCTTTATGCCCCATCCTCCCCATTTCTTTGGTAGGGTAAGCACCTCCCATTTTACCTAGGAAAAGATTCTCCTTGACTGTTTACCCTTCCAAAGAAACCTGCAACATAGATTTTGTATTCTAGAGAGGATACCCCTAGGTATCCATGCTAAGGACATCCAATATACCGGAGTGGCCTCAAGAACTGCTTTTATGAGTACTAATCTACCTGCCTTGGATAGGTACTTGTGGTACCAGATGTTGAGCCTCCTTTCCAATTTGGAGATAAGCCATGTCCAATTTGCTATTTTATATCCCAGGGGCTTTAGCTTGTATCCCAGATATCTAAGGCCATCCTCCATTCGCATAAGGGTAAAGGGGAATCTTTGGAGAGAAAATTGTATCTCATGGGGAGAGCATCCAGGAGCTTTCATGGTGGACTTGTTGTAGTTGACAACCATGCCAGTGGCAGTTTGAAATAAAGAGAAGGTGTTCTTCATTATAGTTAGGTCCCCTATGCCTCCATTGAGGAATATCAGCACATCATCCACAAATAATAAGTGAGTCAGGATGCATCTGTCAGTGATTTTGATTCCTTGGAGCCTTCCCCTATTATGTTCTTCTTTAATAAGTCTGCTAAGCCCTTCCATGATGAGTAGGAATAGCAGGGGAGATAGAGGGCATCCCTGTATGAGGCCTCTTTCTGAGTGAAAGAAAGGCGATTCCGCTCCATTTACAAGAACACTAAAGGATATATTTGTTATACAACACATGATCCATTTAATAAACTCATATGGGAAGCCAAGGTGTGTTAGGAGAATTCTGATATACAACCAACTTACTCTATCAAAAGATTTTGAGAGATCTACCTTTAAGATCATACCTTTCATTTTCATTGACTTTAGAGAGTGTAATACCTTTTGTGCAGTTCCGAGAAAGCGAATTGCTTAGGAGAGATATGGGTGGATAGGATGGGGCGGAGGCGGTTAGCTATGATTTTGGAAATGATTTTATAAATGTAATTGCATAAGGATATGGGTTGAAAATCATCATAAGAGGTCGGGTTATTGGATTTGGGAATGAGGGCTATGAAAGTGGTATTGAAAGCTTCATACATCTTGCCATTGATCCTACAATCTTCAACGACCTTAAGGAGATCTGCTCCAAGAGTCTCAAAAAAAGCCAAATAGAACTCCACTGACCATCCATCTGGCCCTGGGATTTTGTCTCGCTTGAACCATTTTAGTGTGGCTTCAAGTTCCCCTAGAGTGACTTCCCTGTTCAATTCCATGGCAATCTCCTGATCCACAAATCGGGGAAATAGTTGTGCCACTCGAATGATTTCAGCAAGGGTGGCAATTGGAGGAGCCCTGTATATCTGCTTAAAATGAGTTGTGGCCATGGTTGCTAGGTGCGGAAAGGTGTTGACTATATTCCCCTGCTCATTTGTGAGTTGCCATATGGAGTTGATAGCTTTTCGGCCATTTGCAAATTTGTGATAAAATTTCGTATTATCGTCTCCCTCTAGTAGCCAGATTTCCCTGCTTCACAATCTCTAGGACTCTTCTCGATCCTTTAGGATTTTGCATCTCTTAGATAATAAGGATGTGAGATTTTCCTTTTGTTCATTCGAGGTGAAGACCCCTCCCTGATTGCTTTCGAAATCAAAAATATCTGCTTTGGTATCCCTTAGGGTTTCAGCTGAGCCCAAGGTTTCTTGAAGGAAAATCACATCGACTGATTCAGAGATGATCAGTCTGTGAAGAACTAGTTTTTTATCAGGCCTAGCTAACCCTCGGCAATTGAAAGAGATCAGCTTCATGGAGGGGGTTTGGCCAGGGTGTTCAGAGCTCTAAGTACCTTATCGATGTTGTTTTATTTCCCATATGCGATCTCCTCTTTGGCCTCTAGCTTTGCTTTTGTAAGGGAGGAAGGACGTCCTCGGGGAGGCTTCAGTGGGATGGGAGTAGTATCCAGGCTGATGTCAATACAATCAGGGGCCTGTGTTTTCACCTGAGATCGAAGCAGGTATCTGGGGGATGGGGGCCCATGATTAGAGGTAGAGGATATGAGAGGGGATTCCTCCGGGAAGGAAGGTGGAGTGTAGGAGAATGTGGGAGAGGGGTTGTGAAGGGGGCATGCCAGTGAAGTGGGGGGATGAGAGATGAAGGCCGAAACCTGATTAATTACAGAAGAATATGCAATGCTTTCAGAAGGAGAAAAATTATGAATAGAGCAGGGTATAGAAGTGTGCATACTCGAAGATAACGTAGCCCTGACAACTTCCCTTGCCCTAGTCAGAGGAGGAGAGGGAGGCCGATATGGTGCCTTTCTGCACTTCTTCGGAGCCTCCTTAGCTGGTGCTTCCTTTGCTGCTTCAGGGTCGATATGTGTCTCTGCATCTTCAGAGGGGGGATGCTCCCCATGTGCTTATGAATATTTGGTAGGTATAGCCTTGCCGAATTCCCTGCTCTTGTTTTGTTGTTGAGGGGATAGTCTCGAAAGAGATGACCCACCTTGTGGCATCTCCTACACCGAAAAGGCACCCCTTCGTAGGCCAAAATCTGCTGCCGAGAGAAATTCCTCCATTGGAGGGTAATGTGTTCCTGTAAGCCCTCCCTGGTATCTAAGTGAACCAGTATCCTTGTGTATGCCATTATGTCAGTGGAGAGGAATGATTTGTCATGTTCCAGGTATGTTCCTAATGATTTCTTGAAGCATCGAAATATGTCTTCGGACCAGAATTGCAGGGGAAATCCTGGTAGGCGGACCCATAGAGGGCCAACCCCAAGTTGCTCTCTCTCTGGATCAAAAAGGGGGTTCCACCAGTGTAGGAGGATGGGGGCATGTTCAATGTGCCAAACTGATGACATGACCTAGCTTGTATGCTCAGCTCTGGCAAACCTCAACACGAACCAACCCCTGACGAAGGTTTGGACGAAAGGAAGCTCAGCCAGGTGTTGTCCCCAAACTTCAGCTGTCCATTGCTTCAGCCGCGCGATAGTGTAATTTCGTCCCCAAATCCTTCCAACCAGAACTCTATCTGTTGTGTCCATGGTGTCTCCCCACTGAATATCCTCTCCTAAGTTGATGATGACGTCTTGTGCCTTGGATTTTACACACCTCTGTTTCTTGCTTGGTCTGTGCCCTGCATCAGTGGGGTTTTGCTGAGTGCCGCTCGAAGGAGGGTTTGATTGAGGGTTTGCAGAGTTTAAACTCAGCCCAGAGGGGAAGGCGCTAGAGACGGGAGGCATGTTGGTGACCCTGCTTGATGGGGGGGCCGAGATATTCACCGCAGGAGGATACCCAAGTGAAGTGGCCAAGGGTTCGTTGGAGGGTGCAACTGAGGGATTGTGAGAACCGACAGATGGAGGGAAAGATGGGTAGCCCGTGGAGCAGATGGCTAGGTTAGGGCCTATGGAACGGGCCGCAAAATTTAGGGTGGATGGCAATTGGGGTAGAGTTGTAAAAGATGGCTAGGAGGGGGTGGCCTCAGGGAGGTTAACAATCGAGCACGAGGGCCTCAAGATCGAGGGCATTGTCACAATGGTGTCAGTCAGTTCACTGCTAAAAGGGAACATGCTTGTTAGATTTGCATGGGGGGATGTCCATATGGAGGCTCCCTCTAGTGGGTCTTCCGAATAGTCCACAAGGTCCTCTAGAATTTCTCCGAAAAACCCATGCCAATTTCCACCGTGAAAAATGTGAAATCTCGTTGCTGTTGAGACTGAGAGCAGGTAGGGGAGGTCAGAGTGAGAACGGTGAAGTTATGGAGAGGTAAAAACCCGAACCGCAACGGGGAGACGACGGATGGTGAACGACGTCAGGCAGGTACAGTTCAGAGAGGGCCAGAATGGATTAGGTGCAAGAGCGTAACACTTCAGTCTGCAGCACACGAGCCCTAACCCTAACCCTTGTCAAGCCTCCACTTTAGGAAAACCGCGAGCCTCATCTCTTTCTTCTCCCAATCCATCAGAGATTCATTGTTCTTATTATTAGTTAGGGATAATTAAAGAAGGAATGGAAGGATTGTTCAACTATTATGTGTTATTAAATATGCAACTTGTCATATTGACATTTGAATTTCTAGAGGACTACATAAATTCAAAAGGGGTCTCGAATCTAGAGAAACTAGATATGTGGTTGGTAAAATAATAATTAAACATTGAATTAAATATTTACAGGTCTATGACTATTACCATCCTCCATGCTTCAAATTCAGTGTAAATTTTAATGCAAAGTGCATTGAAGATGATCTCTAAGACTAGAGACCATTTACACTCTACCTTGAGGTTGTTAAAACTTAACTTCATGCCAAGAATATGTTGACTAGCTATGCTAACAACAAATACCAAGCCTATGAAGCTCTTAATTACCCTTGGGTAAAAAGGAGGCATGACTAAAAGTAAGAGTGAAAACAAAGGCACATGCATCTCTACAAGGGTAGGTAGAGTAGTAGATCTAGTCTGTTGTTCATGGATATGTACTACATGTAATTATTTCATGTAAGGAATGGGATCAAAACCTTACCACCTGCTTTTTTGCTTTCTAGATTTATCGTTTCATTCATTTTTGAAATCATGAATCGAATAAAGATGAAATTGGACCGGGGGAAATGTGCTACAGGTTCACTTCCTTTTTGCTACATCTAGTCTTTTTCATAACCATTCCCACATCACACATACTTCTTTGACAAAGCAGAGAAGAGAAGGGAAGAAGATAACACTTAACACTGACCCACTCCAAAGGAGTGCGCACAAGATCCAAAGGTCTCACATTTCTAGTAAAAGGTAAGACTCAATATTTTATTTGGCCTGCTCCATAAGATATGAGGCCAATGTATTGAGTAATGGATCTTCAATCTAATAGCCATAGCAATATCTTATGGAGACAAATTTTTTAAATTACTATTAATTTAATCCTAAATACTAAGAATAACAAAATTGAAAATTCATCTTCTATTACCATAAATACAACCTAAGTTCTTTTTTACATATATGTTATTCATCTGCCGGCAAATAACTGTCATCTTTCTAGTTAGTTCAAACTAATAGCCATAGCAATATCTTATGGAGACCAATTTTTTTAAATTACTATTATTTTAATCCTAAACACTAAGAATAACAAAATTGAAAATTCATCTTATATTACCATAAATAAAACCTAAGTTATTTTTTACATATATGTTATTCATCTGCAGCCAAACAACTGTCATCATTCTAGTTTAAATATTTGTTACATATGAGTATATTATCATATACCATCCACTAGTTTGTGAGCCTAAAAAATGTTCCTGAGCCTCCTTTGAGTACCCTCGTAGGCTAATCTGCTTAAGAGATTCACGTGATTGTTTATAATTCCTTTAAGAGATTCCCATGATTGTTGATAATTCATTTAGCAGCTTGACGTGGAGAGTTTCACTCTTCAGATAATGATTTATTTATGTGAAATCTTTTTGTTCTAAGGTGGTCATTCTATTTTCCGCACTGGAGGCATTGTGAAATCTTTTTGTTCTAAGGTGGTCATTCTATTTTCCGCACTGGAGGCATTGGCCTCTCAGGGCAGAACAATATCCTGCCAGTGTTGAGCCTGTGCTGATGAATAAACTTGGTTAGCTTGTTCTTCTACTAGGTCCACTAGATTAGCAGAGAGTTGCGGGATCCTCCGTTATATGATGGGATGGGCAAAATGTAAGATTTCTTGCATGAGCTGAAGGGAAGTATTACAATACATTCATGCATGAGATGGAGGCTTTGTAGAGGAAGTAAGTGGATATATGTGATGGAAAGAAAGAAAATAATTAACCACCCAAAATGTATTTGAAGAATCATCCATCATGGAGTTCCTTAGAGGAACTATATTCGCCCAACCCCTCATTGTAATGAGTTGCTCGAGGGAATCATCCATCATGGAGTTCCTTAGAGGAACTATATTCGCCCAACCCCTCATTGTAATTAGTTGCTCGAGGTTTTCCTGGTGGCTGGTCAATGACCATAGTGAGCAACATTATTCTGCTGCAACATTCATTTTGAATTTGCATGCAGATGGATGCAATACATGAAAACACTGTGACCTTTGAATGTGGATAACAGGGTGCACAACATCAATGTTTGGACTGCAACTCTTTTGATACATGTCCGCTGAGAGGATTTGGTGAGAGGTAAATTCAAACGCACTCTTTCCCTTTTAGATCACTTCCAACACTTTTGATCAACAACTATGCTTTGCCTGTGCCTATGTCTATTATGATTTCCATAAAAAAGATTGGAGGTAAATCAAGTAAATAATCAAACATTTTATAGTTTATAGGATTTTAAAATTAGAAGTAATAAAAAGTAGAAGGATTGAAATTTTAAATTTGATGTAGTTCTAAAGAATAGTTTAGATAGAGGTCAAGTTAGACAATCTGCTTAGTAACAACATTTATTTCTTGTCAGCATTCATTAGTTGATGGGCTGGAAATGAGATTCTTATAGATACAAAAAGGAAAAAGGAGAAAGGTTGGAGTAGTGGTATTCTCTAATTAGATACCATTGGCACACATTGCATAAATAATATTTTGGCATTATAGAGCTAGACTAGTCAGCTAGTGAGCTATTATATTTTCTTATTTCAAGAATAACTAGCTTTAAACCTACCTCTCAATTATTATGCAAAATTAACTATAACAATTTGACGTCCACAAATTTTCCTAAAACATAAAATGATAGACATAAAAAAAATGAATGTTATCAAATTCCCAATGGACAACAAAAATAAATTTGAAATTCCAGGCCTGGTTGTATGGATGATTTCATGGTTGTGGTCTAATTATTAGTCTTACAATCTTGTAATTTGTGATTATGTGTTTGTATGACTCATCTTTTGTGATTTATTTATTTATTTATTTTCCTTCAACTTCAAATTTGCAACAAAATATTTCTTTCAATGTAATTCTAAAATTTTAATGGCCAGTGTTAAAGACTTGGTTTTCTTGGCTTTCTATAATTTTAGAAGAACATTATTTCTTTAGAATGTCTAACTCAGAGCGATGAAAAGATAGTTGTGGTAAGGACCAAAATAAAAAAGAACTCAATAATTTTTTTGTGTGTAGAAAAGCCATTGTCAAATAAGGTATGTAAAATAGAGCCAAAGGATAGGATTAGAAAATGCTGATATGAAATGAGACGAATAAAGTTCACTTACCAAAAAAAATTCAGAATATCTACAATATGAAAATATACATAAGGAAGGAATAATAATATATATAAATGTTTGAAAACAAATGATATGATTTTAAAGTACAACAGGGCCCATATAAATACTAAATGTGATGTCCTTTCATGAACAATCATGTCCTTTGAGACAGGTCCTTTCATAATTTCTAATTATACTCCTTAATTATTATTATTGTTGTTGTTGTTATTATTATTTATATTATTTTATACATATTTGTGTCCATAACGTTCTTCCACTAGAAAAATTGAAGGCCCCATGTTATTCTATTGAATGTGTATGTAGGAGAATTTTCACAAGGGAAATGATCCAGGTGATCTAGGCCTTACTCACAAAATGTAGGATAAGCATTGAGTTAGTTTGACACCTAACTTCCACTAGCTTTAACTCAAAATCAATGCATACCAAAACCACCTCCAAGTAGATGACACACTCAGTGATTGCAATACTAACTTGAAGTTTTGAGGTTTTCACAGGTTAAAAAATGGAAAAAAGATTTTGTACGACATCCATGAAGGCATTCACAAATAGATAAAACTTGAACTATTATGTTCGAAAATTTTTGATCTTCCTTATTTTGTCTTGTAGTGAAAGTAATTAATTAAGAAGATTGCTTTACTTAAAAACATTCAACATTTTGGACACGACCTTGACTAAAGAGTCCTATGTCTCGAGATGGAGTTCCAAATGCTTTTCCTTATTTATTCAAGAACTAAAGTGGCATTTGCCAATTTTCCATGATGGAAAAGGTTAATGATCAAAGAGTTTTAAATATCATTATGTGGCACCAATTTCATTTCCAACATAACATGAAATATATCCAAATATCTTCGACCTTATGGCACCATTGAAAACATAAAAGTATAACCAAAAGTGCACACAACAAATCTGAATACCCCTTCATAGAATCACCATCAAGACACCCTTTTAACACAGAGAGGTAAAGTTGAGTAACAAGAAACCCACTACACAGTTTTGGTGTTGCTACAAAGTTGGAGTCCAAGATGAATTACCCCTGTTGTTTCCCAACATTTGAAGCACAAATTTGATGTCTTTTTCAATATATTCTGTGTTCAACGCATTCCTTGCAATGATACTTTGGTTACACATTTCATCAAACAATTTGCATGCATATTCCCGTGAGAAATGCTTTGAACAAAGAGACAACCTACTGATTGTCTTGCCATGCATGAGGTCACTAGGGTTTTATATTCATTAACACAAGCTTCTAAACAAGCTCTAGGTATTTGAGTAAAACAACCAACACCCAATAACAACACC
This sequence comes from Pinus tabuliformis, assembly GCA_031772625.1. Lineage (NCBI taxonomy): Eukaryota > Viridiplantae > Streptophyta > Pinopsida > Pinales > Pinaceae > Pinus > Pinus tabuliformis. The sequence continues at coordinate 1,281,860,905 of CM062809.1, forward strand.
TCAAGTTGTATAGGATAGACTCATGGTAGTCCACAAGACCATATTTTGTTCAAGAATTTCTTCAAACAATTGGCATGGATCATGGAGGTTACCATTTTGAGTAAATCCTGCAACAACAACTGTCCATTACATGAATCCTTTCTTAGGAATTGCATTAAAAAATATGGAAAGCATCCAAAACTTTGCCTCTGCATTTTATTTTTGGCCCATGAAGGCCAATACGATTATCTTTTGCACTTTCACAATCATGCATGGAATACACTATAATTTAAGGAGTCTCTTGCAAATTTCACTTTTGTAATGTCTCTTTGGCCCAAGGAGCTTTAGTGGTGAAATGAAATTTCTAATGCCACTTGTAACATCCCCTATCCACCCAGCTGGGGTGATGCCACCCACATTGATACTAATACCATAAAAATAAAACAACATATATATAACATAACCAAAGTAGTATAATCGCATGCATGAGATATATAAACCATAAATAACATAAAACAAGTTTGAACATTTATCTAATAAAATTTGTCGACTGGTTACAATCCTCGGGCGTTCCCCCAGCCATGGACCACAATGGGCATAACCTCTTAGCAGTGGGTAACCCCTAAGATGGGGCCCTAAATCCAAAAGGACAACATCTTACCTAAAGCCAAAGATGTTACATAACCACCGAACATAAATAGGGCCAATTTAGAAACCCCCAACAACCTCCAAACAACAATCTTAGATCCTCCATCAACCTACACAACCTAAAGTAGTGCACCTCCTTTTTGACACTTGCAGTCCATTGAGTTGTGCCACTACCCTTCCAAGGTTTCCAACTTGGGCTAACTAGGGATGTCTCAGAGCCCTATGGTTTCTAGGAGTTCCAGCTACCCTCAGGGGCCTCCAAGTGCCCCACTGTTATAGACATTTTTGGGCACTGCAACCCCAATCAAATATGTCCATAAACCGAGGGCTCCTAAGTCCCTAAAAGTGTTGTTCCATCCCCTAAAAGAACAAGGTCAGCTGATTACATCATCTCCCAGAAGTTCTCCATGAAAAATTACTCAGAACTGGTCAAAACTGGACCATCTCACCTGCTCCATGGTCAAAGTGTGCTGCATCCCACCTAAATGCACACGGGAGGTGTGATGCATACTAAAAAGCCCTTCTATGGGGTGCGATGGGTGAGAGTGGACAAATGGCAGAGTCAATTTGCGAGGTGGATGATCATGGAATCTTCCAGAAACTTCTCCTGTGACACTTGCCTCTCTGCATTCGCCCAGGGATGAGTAAGAGATCATCAATCTCCAAGTGGAATCAAGAACTATCAGAGAGAGGACACTAATCAAATCTCAGAAGCTGACTCACCTCCCTACAATCATCTATATATGGATCCCTCATCCGAGAGATCCAGAGGCTGGAATTTTGTATCTTGTAAGGAAGTGCTGCTGGTTTCTTGGTGTAACATCATAGTGTTGGGTGATCTAAGCTTTATCATGAGGATCCGAAGTTTTTTCGAGCTAGAAGGCGACCTGTAATAAGATACAATACAATACATTATCTTCATAATATTTTCATGATCTAGCTGAGGCGGGCATTCCCATGCTCAGCTTTATAAATTCATTTTCATGTACATAAGACAGACAATCGTCTGAGTGTAGACTGATGATTCTGGTAGAGCCATCATCCCTTTGATTGGATGATTATCTGTGCAACAATGATGTACATTTGATGTCTTTATTTTCCTGAATATATATCGCAGCCCGGATGGATGAAACTAGATCCGGGGTCTTCAATCTCGTTCGATCTTCACTCAAAGTACAAGTCGATCCATGTGAGAGATGTTCTGGAGTCGAACATGGAAAGACATCGCCTGATTACCAGCCAGTGATGTAAGCTGTTAACAGGAGCGAGAGGAATCACTGATAATGATGATGACCCTCAAGGTACTACAGTACAATTCACGTGGTGTGAATAAGGGACTTGGCGTCGAACACCATGCAAAATCTTTCGGTCGAAGGCCATTGATGTAAACTTGTCGCTGGAAATGAGAAACTTGCCATTGAGGCATGCAAGCTTCAAAGTAATGAAATTGTTGTTCCTAGATCGACTTCCTGGATAATGAGCTGATGTCAACAAGAAGCGATCCGTCATAGGAGGGCCTTAATAAATCCCACATCTATGACACGGAACGGAGAAAATGATTTTAATGGAGGTGAAAACGATCTGATGATATAAGGTTCAGGGTGGCGGTCATGAAAGAATGGAGTGTGAATGTATTGCAGTGGATGAGACACAGGTGAATTCTCTGAGCGACTTCTCTTGAACATATCGGCGACACTGACATGATGGATTGGTAGCGTTAACCCCAAATGTGGATGGTGTGATGGACCAGTGGTGATATGACCAGTGAACGGAACAACCAAACCCGACTCGGACGCGGAGTGAAAGTGTCATGTTCAAGAGCGACTTGCTACCAATAAAGTTTCTTCAAGTTTTCTTCCCAATTTTTCCCCAGTCATTGTTGACCAGTACCTCTTTATTTTTGTCAAGCTTGAGGAGGATAACATATGCTTGTTCTATAATTTTCCCTTCGGGCAAACCCATCGCTATGTTTTAACGAGCCTAGCGATAGTGAAACTCGTTCTTGTCGGTATGGACAAGTTTGTTGCTATTTGGTTTTAACGAGTTTAACGACAAAGATAACTCGGTCCTTTTCAATTTTAGAGAGTCTGAAAGGGACGTAAAGAAAACTCCAACAATCCTTTTTCGTCATATAATCCCTTAAGTCTGAAAAAGTATAAAATAATACAAAAGGGATGAATTTTTGGTAATTTTAATGAGCCGAACAAAACAAGCGCTCGATCTTTTTGTGTAATAATCCCTTAGGTCCAAAAAGATTAAAATCTAAAGGAGGGATAGCACTTCTGGTCACTTTAACGAGCTGGAGAGGCCAATTGCTCGGCAATCTTTTCATGTTTTACGAGTCAGATTAAAAGAGCTTAAATGAGAGTCGTTTTTCGAGGAACGAATGATAAATTTGGGTAGCAGCTAATTCCAGGTAAGGTTTGGAATTTTCCAATCACGGCAGTGTCACAAGGATGGCTAACAGGATCACTCTTCGCAGCTGTTCCTCGAAAAGGGTAAACAATCAAATGGAGGTGAATGATCGGCCAATACAGAGTGGAGGTGATGATGAGAACACGACCAAGGCTTCAAAGGCTGATAATAATGCATTCACGATGGTTATTTACCGAAAATTGGTTCATTTTTTAATGAATGAGCTTAAACTCTGGGGGAAACATTTGCTCACTGCTTATGTTTAATTTTTAACGAGCTTGAACTCCACATAAAAACTGCTCGATCCAGTCGTATAATAAGGATGTCTCGTCTAAGATGGAATTTTTTCAAAGCTTTTCCCCGCATCCTTTCTTTATGCAAGTTAGAAAACGACCAATCCTACGAGTTTAAAGGGTTAGAGGACCACAAATTTAAAAAATAAATGGTCTTTCTTCGCTTGCATGCCAAAAGGTTTGCATGCCCCCAAGTATAGTGAAAAATTTCCAGGTTACCAAAGATTGTTCTATCCACACTGCAGACAAAACACTTCCTTGGCGATGTCTACCGAAATAGACAAAGGTGAGCGGTGCAACTTGCCTCCACTCACATAACTTTAACGGAGGAATCTTATTCCAGTCTAATCTCATAAACCAGTCATATATCCTTCGCGGAAACCTACCCTATACCCAAGGTTTTCCTGCCGAAACAGACCAGGGTGCATGCCCCCTGGGTTTCAGTCATGTCCTCCCGAATCACTCGCGCTCATCAGGTGGACGGACTGGGGATTGATGAGACATTCCTTGCGTGAAAAGACCATTCAGGGATGGTATTTGACTATTTGCTATGTGTGAACCGGGGAATGAAAGCTGGTCTACGAGCTTGACCACTCTTCCTTCATGCGGAAAACACATTACTCTAAAGAACGAGGAGACAATGGCTCCCATGCAATAAATATAGTCGCGTCCAAGGAGTAGATTATTATGCAGGGGTCCTTGGACTACCATTACGTTCATGTGAACGGTTTTCCTTCTCAATGTTATCGGCACATTGGGAAGGATCCCTAACAGTCGACTGGTTCCTTTGTCAAAGCCTGTTAGATTTCTCATCTTAGGCAAAAGCGATGGCGAACCAAGCACTTTCCAAGTAGTTGAGGAAAGGATACTCACAGAAGCCCCTTCATATATGATGGTACCGGCCATGACCATTCTGTATATTTGATTGTTTACCCTGAAAATCCATACTAGCATAGGGATACTCGGAAAAAACCATCTCTTGACAATTGAACCACTCGAAGAAGGTATCAGAAAAGGAAACCTGGGACTGACCAGCATGTCTGGCCATAAGGTTGACCCATCTCTGCATCCGTGGCTCAGTCGGTGGAGGTAAACCAAGTGAAACATATTGCGGTTGCATCAGCGGGATCTTTTCCAAGGCAAAAGTGGTCAAAATAGAACCATATCCAAAGTTCTTCAATCTTCCATTGTTTACCTTGGTTAGTTGTTCTTTCATCACAGAGAGTACTGCATCACACCAGTTGAACACCTTTGGTTCAAGGCATTCCAAGGCATACTGCATATAAGACCTGTTGGCCACATCAAAAGATTAACGACCTCATGCTTTAGGGGGCAACTGTTATAGACATTTTTGGGCACTGCAACCCCAATCAAATATGTCCATAAACCGAGGGCTCGTAAGTCCCTAAAAGTGTTGTTCCATCCCCTAAAAGAACAAGGTCATTTGATTACATCATCTCCCAGAAGTTCTCCATGAAAAACTACTCAGAACTGGTCAAAACTGGACCATCTCACCTGATCCATGGTCAAAGTGCGCTGCATCCCACCTAAATGCACACAGGAGGTGCGATGCATACCAAAAAGCCATTCTATGGGGTGCGATGGGCAAGAGTGGACAAATAGCAGAGTCAATTTGCGAGGTGGATGATCATGGAATCTTCCAGAAACTTCTCCTGTGACACTTGCCTCTCTGCATTCGCCCAGGGATGAGTAAGAGATCATCAATCTCCAAGTGGAATCAAGAACTATCAGAGAGAGGAAACTAATCAAATCTCAGAAGTTGACTCACCTCCCTACAATCATCTATATATGGATCCCTCATCCGAGAGATCCAGAGGCTGGAATTTTGTATCTTGTAAGGAAGTGTTGCTGGTTTCTTGGTGTAACATCATAGTGTTGGGTGATCTAAGCTTTTCATGAGGTGAAGAAGGGCTTTCTTGCTGAGAGGATGACGCTGGGTCAGAACAATTGGTTGTAATCCTCTTTGCTATTCTTAATATTAATAAAGCTATTTGAGTTTTCCTCCACATTCTTGTATTATTGATGATATATGCATTTGTGTGGTCAATATATATCTAGTCCTATATTGTTTATAATAGTAGATCTCTGTTCTTGGATAGTGTTATGCTGCTTTGATTCCACAGGTGCTCTTTGAAGCTGGGTAGACGAGGAAGCGAGTGGCAAAGATCTATCAGAAGGGAGAGGAATCAAGCAAGGAACCAAGCGCAAGACAGAGGTTGGTCTCCTTTGTTCCCCTCTTATCTACTTCTCATAAAGGAAAACGAAAGTGGTTTTAGTTTGTTTGTTTCTAAGGTAGCTACCAGCCTTAGTGGGACTAGCAGATCTACATAGACACTAGATTTCCCGATAACACCCCCAAGCCATCACACATAGACACCTTTCCTTACATGTCTCCCTCAAGGTCTCTAGTATTTCTCAAACCAACCCAAGGGGAATTGAAATCCTAAGCTCAACTAGGATCCTCAAGGTACACTAACTAGACATTTTGTCTCACCTTAGAGAATACATAATATCCATACTAGTAGACAATCAACTGAATGGTGCAATCACATTTTTATAAGCATGGTTCCCCCTTAATTTATATTTTAATAATATAATATAATACAATATAATATAATATAATACAATATAATATAATATAATACAATATTATAATATATTTTTATAACATTGGCTAGAAATAAAACAATGTTTTCCTAGCTTATCCCCTTTGCTAATTCCCTAGCCCCTTCACCTTTCCTTTAGTGGAGTCCTAGGCACTCATACTCTTTTTGTCCCTTGGTCTACAACTATGGTGTTATTTACACACACACACGCGCGCGCACGCACACACGCGCGCGCACGCACACACACGCGCGCGCACGCATTGCATCTACTACGCTCACTAGCCTTCTAGCACACATGCTCTCTAGCCTAAACCACAAAGAAACTCTAGCCTCAAACATATCTATATGAAACCCCGTAGGCCCAACATATTTATACATAGAAGCACACAAGATGTTGGACATTGGATAATGCAACACTCTCTGTGTGTTTCACAACATGTGCTTAACCACCTCTCAAGGATCTATTAACTATGGCAATGCATCCTTTTACTAACACCTGTAGGTTTTGGTGTAACGAAAATCACGATTCCAACAAGTGGTATTAGAGATAAAGGTATTGAGTTCGAAACACCCCCGGCTCGTGTTGGGGGGTAGATTATTAGGCATTGGATAATCAAATTCTCCCTGTGTGTTTCACGACATGTGCTTAACTGCCTCTCGGGGATCCATTAACTCTGGCGATGTGTCTGTTTACTAACACCTGCGGGTTTTGGTGTAACGATAATCATGATTCCAACACAAGCTTCACAGAATATGGCTCACTAGCCTAATTATCATGTATCGACTCACCAACCTAAGTATCATATATATGCACATATTTATAATTCATGGATCAAGTTAGGGGTGTTACAGAGCTAGCTTCAAGGTCCTCAACACTACAGTATTGCAGAATCCACTATCCAACTTTGACTGGGTATCATGGCACCTAGAGCTAATGAATTCATCACATTCATGGTCCCCACTAAAGTACAACAATAATATTGTGGTGGACATGTTGAGGCGTTTGGATGCAGAGTTCATGACCATAGTGAGTTATGTGAACAAGTAGTGGAAACGTGCTCATGGCGGGTTGTGTGAATATTTAGTGGAAATGTGCCATTGAGATGAAGAACTTGCAGGAGGGGTTTTGCAGAAAGTAGTAGATTGTAATTGGTGAACGACAAAAAAATATATCTATGGTGATAGCACTAGGAGTATATGTAATGGCCACATGTTTGATTCACGACATGTAATGGCATGTTAATGATTTTTCGTGCACACAATACATCACGATTTCACCATGCTCGACATGTAATGCATGTTTGATTTTGCATCTTAAACTTCATAATGGGGCCTAAGTTGAACAATGAATTAATATTAAAAAATTGCATCCTATATTCATTTATAAGCCTATAATTTGTTAAAGTAATAATTCTAGTGGTATCATATCTATATAGCCTTCCTCAAGTGACAAAAAACCATGTTATTACATGAGCCATCAATGGTTGCCCTATACATGTTAAGGTATAATAAAGCCTATTTTTAAGTTCAAAAAATATTTTTCCTTATGGACGTCCTAAGATTCTGTTACAAGTAGTATCTAATGTCGCATAGTGTTGAGTGAGATTTTATATACGGTTTTGTGGAAATTCTATAAATTGAATCACAAAATTCAATATCTTCATATAAAACAACAAAACGATGTTTATAGACCATATATTTGGATTTACTTGAATTCCATACTAGGAAAGCACAAGAGATAATCTTAGGAAAAAGTTAGTTTTGGAATTGTAATTTGCACAAGTTGAATGATCCAACCTACTCCTAGACCTTCTAGCTACTTGGAACAATATGCATTCCCATAATACATTTAATGCACATACTATATCTCTCACGAGAATTTTTTTGGGTTCAAATGTTAGGGATTCAAAGGAATCTAGTCTATGAGAAGAACTTATATTCTAGAAAATAGACTATTAACCAACCATATGAACAAATCATAATTTAATTGCTTCTTCTTAAAGATTGAGTCTCTAAAATTTATCATTTTTAATTATTTTATGCATTGGTAAATAAATATTTGAAAATTTATTGCTATCTCCTTTCAAGTTAGTCGTGATGTCTCATAAATTTATTATTTTTAATTCCTTTATGCATTGATAAATCAATATTTAAAATTTGATTACTATCTTGTCCCAAATTAGTTGTGTCATGAACATTTATCACCTTTTTGAAATACTAACTAGTCATGTCTCAATTTTTTGTTTTAGTTTCTTCTTATTATTAAGAACTAGTTTGATCTAGTAATTCAACATATTTGATTTTTTTTTTTCCATAATAAAGTAAACTTTCTCCCTTTTTTCCAATTTAACAATAACAAATATTTAATATAGTTTTCTTTCTCAAATAAGTTAAGAACATTATAATGATTGAAGAATTGCTTCTACAACAAATGAAATGACATGCCAACTATTAATCCATTTAATACATTGGGGAGGGATAAGAAGGATTCGTGGCTGGAAGAGGAAGGTCATTGGATCTCGAGGCCCATCCCCTTTTGGAAACAAATCACATAACACAAATTTTTGGAGGGTGTTGGCCACACACAAATGATCAAATCAATGAACACATGATTGCTTCTTGGGGCATTCAATAGAATGCTCCAATGGGGAAGAAATACACCCCCCTCTATTCTGACTATGATTTAGGCTTTCAATCATCATTAAGGACTTGGGGAAGTTCTAAATCTATTATCCATTTCCAAACTAGCTATAACATCATCAACTGAGTTCAAATGCTTATATATGTGAAAGAATTCCAATTTTTCAAACTGAGAGGAGATAAGAACCCTCTTATTCAAAGGAGGAGAATATGAACATATCGCCTTCATGACCTTGGTCATTGGACGAATGAGTAACATTGAGTCTCCAAATACTAATAGGTTTGAAATTTTGTTTTCGATAACAATTTCTAGGCCTTTCCATAATTCAAGATATTTATCATAATTGTTGGTTACTGTGCCGAGACCCCAAGCAAATTTTGATACGATTTCTTTGTTGAGGCTAAATAATACCACTAGAGCTCCTACCTCCTCCTTTAATATAGTTTTCTTACTCAACTAAGTTTAGGGTATTATATAATGATTAAAAAATTATTTCATTTTCCTACTCTAACAAAATTTTGTATATTTTTTTAATTTTCATTTATAAAAATGTAATAATTATAAAATATCTTACTACATCTATTTATATAGAAAATATTAAAATTACTTAAAAATTTAAAAATATATTACATAGTAATGAAAAATAACAAAATTATATATATTTTTATTAAAAAAATATAATAGCTAGAACATAATTTACCATATTTCTTACTTTCTTAAAATCAGATAAACTATATGGGTTATAGTGAACAATCATCGTCATCCTATAAAAGATGTTAGAATTACTTAAAATTAAATAATATATTACATGAATGATTAAAGTATTTTCATATACTTCTCAATAAATAAGTTTAAAGTTTAGAGTGTTCATAAATTTTTCTTTCTATTCATATAAACAATTTTGGGCGGATTTATCTGTTTTTAAAGCGGAGTAGACTGTTTTATGGGTGAAGATGTAAAGATGTAGATGATTTAAAATTTATATTATTATTAAAAATAAAAATAAAAAATTAAATTTATATTATTATGGTTAAAAATGAATATAAATAATTTTAAAATAAAAAATTAATAACTAAATTTAAATTTTTATCTAATTTTAGATTTTATTTTAAAATTTGAAAATAATATTGATATGAAGAATTATAATAGAATCCAAATATTTTGAAGTTAATATTTGCACAGATTATGATTATAAAGAATTGATTATAGAATCCAAATGTTGCTTTTAAAATCTGCACAATTTTTTTTATAATTGATAATATATGCCAAATGTTTACTTAACTTCACATATTTCTTTTAAAATTTGCAAAATTTAAACCCGTGTATGAACCTTCCAATGCATTGTTGAAAGACGATTTCTGGACTTCGAGACTTCTTTTTTCTCTGGCTATCAAAGAAACTTGGTACAATCCCGGTGCTCATAATATATACAGGTGAACACATATGAAACTTGTTCGAGGATTTCTACTGGCTTAATGAAAGATCTAGAGATGATGTATAAAGAGGGGGACGATCCATACAGTTGCTGCCCAATTGTTTTCTGTGGCTCTGTGTTGTTTCCGCCATTGAATACCCAAGCGTAAGCTCTAGTCCCAAATTCTTCTCATATGTTGATTCTGTTCTCATGATATTCTCTACCCAATTATTATCGTTCTGCTGAAATAAATTTTGAAGTGGGCATTCACTTTGATTTTCGATTCCTTCAGATAGGGCTGGGCCTTCACTTATTCCTTCAGATAGGGCCCGGGTGTCTCGATTCTCGATTGGATTAGAGTCAGATTTCACACTCTCAAACCCTGTTTTCAGACGAATTAAATCATCAGAGTTACTGCTGGAATCGGTTGATAAGAATTTGTTCACTGGTTGTGCATCGATTAATTGGAATTCCTTGGGATAACATCTCCTCCAACGTAGATTATAGGCCTGAGACCCTGTTAGAATGCCTGCCGCTTCTTCATCTTTCATTGCATGTAGATTCAGATTCTTAATGTCTCTGGAGGGTTTTCTGTACAAACGGCGCTTGAATCGGCCCTGAGACCTCACATTGCGAAGCTTGTCTGCAACTGCTTCCGTTGACTGTGGTGCTGCAGCAGGAGGAGGCGGTGAAGCAATTTCCAGTGAATTAAGCGGGTGTAAAGGTTGTAAAGGATATCCCTTCAGGACACTCTCTACTGCAGCCTGGCAGATGTGCCAATTACCAGACCATATGAGTCCCACTGATCCAAATATTGGATTCACAATTCTCCCACAGGCTTCATACAGAAGGGACCTGAATAGAGCTGCAGGGAAAACATGGAGTAGAGGTAAGAATATGGAAGAATGTAGAACCAGAGAGTGAGAGTTACACCTGTGCACAGCAAATTCTGTCAAGAAAAACAGAAAAACTATATGGAAGAACATACACATTACAAATAGAGCATGGAGTTTATGTATACAAAACATGTAATTTGTTTGTTTGATTGTTTTTTTCCTATGCTGAGAGTAAGCCTGATCCACCCATGTTGCATTGTTTATTATCAGGTTAGGTGGAGCCTAAACTTTAATTCCTCAAGTCAATCTCTCCTAAGATTTAAATTTATGACCTAATTAGGAATAGGTCCATTTACACATCTTTAAAATATATAATTTATGATTTAATTAGAAATAAATCCACAAACTTACTGATTTACACATCTTTAAAATATATAATTTATTAATTTGACTTAATCATTTTTTTAAAGATGTAATCAATATATAAAATTTAAGCTCTAGGAGTACATCTTTATTATCTCCAACTTCAGAAATTAATTTGCCTTAATCATTTTTTTTAAAGATGTAATCAGTATATAAAATTTAAGCTCTAGGAGTATATCTTTATTATCTTCAACTTCAGAAATAGTACAAGATTTGAACCTAAGACTTCCTATTTAGTGAGATTTCATTTCCAAAGAGATTGCCAAGTAAGCTATCTCAAATAAACAAAAAAAATAAATTTAAAAAGAAAAATAATAAAACTAAAAAAAATAAACAAACATGATTTATTAGTGGATTTCATTTCCAAAGAGATTGCCAAGTAAGCTATCTCAAATAAAAAAAAATAAATTTAAAAAAAATATAATAAAATTAAAAAAAAAAAAAAACAAACATGATTTATTAGTGAGATTTCATTTCCAAAGAGATTGCCAAGTAAGCTATCTCAAATAAACAAAAAAAAAAAAAAAAAAAAATTAAAAAAAATAATAAAATTAAAAAAAAAATAAACAAACATAATTTATTAAAAGCAATAAATTGAAAATAAAATAAATTTCACCTTAAATTGTAACACTAAAATTGAAGACTCCAGTAATAAGATAATATAAAATGGATATAAAATTGCATTACTAATCTTCAAACAAAATTTAAAATTGAAGATTTCCACATATAACTACTAAAGATGGGATAAGATGGATGTCGCCTTACATTATAAATCTTTGAAATTGAGGATAACATGATGCCATGTCACCCTGAAACTATTTTTAAGTAAACAATCCTGTCAGGAGATTGTTCCATTCAGAGAATAAACAGTATTTAAACATGTTAAACTATTCCCAGGAGTCATCAAAGTCTTGGGATAAGCAATGATCTCAGGGAAATCCTAGACCCCTGCACTGATAATGAATGATATCTACTTTATAATCTTATTGAGGATAACATGATGCCATGTCACCCTGAAACTATTTTTAAGTAAACAATCCTGTCAGGAGATTGTTCCATTCAGAGAATAAACAGTATTTAAACATGTTAAACTATTCACAGGAGTCATCAAAGTCTTGGGATAAGCAATCATCTCAGGGAAATCCTAGACCCCTGCACTGATAATGAATGATATCTACTTTATAATCTTATTCACGAGAGGAATGCACTGATCAAGAATGGAATCTGCTTTAAAAAGCAATCCAAAGTGGTTGGTAGCCCACAATCAAATATATACATATACACAAATGACATGCATATATATATTAAATATATATGCAAATAGATTAATGATATACACATATATTTAAATATGTACAAATATATAAAGGATATATACATATACTTAAATGAGAAAAAATTCAGAAAAGATTCCTGCAAACTCAAGTGATATACACATTTGTACCCAAATAACAAAAGCCTCGTCTAAACCCAAATGATATACTCTAAACCCAAATGATATACACATTTATGAAAAAAGACTCATATAAATCAAAATAATAAAAACTAAAATACATTCATATAATGCATCAGAATAATAAAACAATAAACATACTTATCTAAACTCAACCCAAATGATATACACATCTGTACCCACATGAGAAAAGATTCATGTAAATCAAAATAATAAAACCTAAAATACATTCATGAATAATGCATCAGAATAATAAAACTATAAACATACTTATGTAAACTCAGACCCAAATCATATACACATTTGTATGAGAATAATAAAACTATAAACATACTTATGTAAACTCAGATCCAAATGATATACACATTTGCATGAGAAAAACTCTTGTAAATCAAAATAATAAAAACTAAAATACATTCCTGAATAATACATCAAATAATAAAACAATAAACATACTCATCTAAACTCAACCCAAATGATATACACATTTGTACCCACATGAGAAAAGACTCATGTAAATCAAAATACTAAAACTTAAAATACATTTCTGAACAATGCATCAGAATAATAAAACTATAAACATACTTATCTAAACTCAGAAACACTACATATAAATTCAAACATAATATAGATCTAAAATCAGAAATAATACATTTAAACCTAAAAATAATACACTGTTAGAGCAAACTAAAATCCATCAGCATGGTAAATCTAAAGCACAGTAAATCTAAACACAGGAATAATACATCTACATTCAGAAATAATCCGAGCTCACAGATTAATTTCCTGCAGTTGGTACAATAAAATAATTTCCTGCAAATGGTATAATTTAATGTATCAATAGTATTACTATACATGAGAACAAAATCTCAGCTCAAATACCACTTGCTTCTGTTGTAGAATCATTCTTCTCCTTGCCTGCAAGTGTATTACCAACATATAAAATTCATGGCCATGGCCAGCGTAAGGCTGAGAAATAAAATCTCTCTGGGCACCATCTCTCCAGGGAAACAAACAGCTAGAGATGGTGCACCTGTCAGAATTTATATCTGTAGGTGCTAAGCTTATTTGAATATTATCTATTTGTTTAAAGAGTAAACTCAATAAGTTCTGATGTTTATTTTCAACTTATTTGAAATGATATATACATTTAATTTGGAGTAATTTGTAATTTTTTAAAATTAAATTATATATTTAATTTAAAACTATCTCATTTAGATTTAATTTGTTATCAAACAATTTCACAATTTACATAACTAAACTATCACCATTGAAGTGTCAATGGGCTAATTCAAACTTGAAATAAGTAAACCGTAGTGGCTTTTTTTTCTCATTGAGTATAATACAATGCTTGATTCATTTAGTAAAAAATTTCGAACAGATACTTACTCGGCCTTAAAAACTCAGGGCCAGAGTTGACGAGATTCATGAGCCCTGAGCGTCCATAGAACTTGGCCAGAAACACTGTTGCATTTGCCTGGGATTCAGAGGTCTTTATCCACTGAAGGCATGGCCGCAGCTCACATGAATCGCTGCAACCCTTTCGCAGAACTCGACAGCCATTACAGCTCACCCTCATTGCACTCTATCAACTAAAATTTCTGTCAAAATAACATAGAACAAAAAAAACTTTATCAATATGAATGGTAAAATAACATATAACAAAAAGTTAACTCTATAGTGTTCCTATAATAAATCATACTGACTCATTTAAAATGTTAATTTTTTATTATCTTGATAATAAACCACACTGACTAATTTGAAATATTCAACCCAAAATTACTCATTGTGATAGATCCAGATAAACTACATGAAAGCTCAAGCCTCATACCTCTCACTGAAATGAATTGTTCAGTTATTTATCTGCAGAAACTAGGTATGACAATTGCATGAATATTTAACACCCATAGAAGCAGCACAATGATTTTTAAGATGGTGGTGGGATGCGATTTCTGGAGGTCGGTTCAAGGAGTCTGTCCATCAGCTGGATGACGTGGCCTGTAGTTGATGGGTCGTGGCATCCTGAGATTTCTGAGCCCAGGGTCTCCTACCACGTATCCAACATCACTTTCACTGGAATACCTATCATTATCATCTGACCTTTCACTGGTGGATTCACTCGTCCTGCTTTCCGGGAAGCCATCCAGTCGCAGGCAAGTGGGTGATAATGGTGGCGAAAAAATCCAAAAACATCATTCTCATCCTTATAGTTTTGTCCTTATCCCTTGTACCAGATAAACATGCAGTTGTTTACTCCAACCTCGGCCTGTCCATGTGGCAGACTTATTTTCCCTAGTGGCCCGGACACTGTTCTAGATGACCCCTCCCCCAATGTGCGTAGCAGACTTGAAGCACAATTCTCATGGGGTCTACTGCGTTAGTTGACATTCCTGGGAAACCACATAAATATATTCATAAACTTATGGGCCTGTCGGTTCGACCACACCCAATTTCGTACAAAGGTCATGGAAAGAGTAAAACCATGGAATACCTTCCTTATTTTTTTGTGTTTGGAGTGTTGAACACTCCAATTCAATATCAATAGACTATTAGGTATCTGAAATTATTGTGTAATTAAAATAAAATAATAAGTAAAATGGTTTATTAGGTATGTGAAAATGATTGTTTATTTAAATTAAAAAATAAAATGGTTAAATTACCTTATATATAAGGCGGCATTGTTTTTTATTGGTTCACTGCTCTACACTAGGTAACACTTACATATAATGAAATCTTGGCCTTGAGAGAATGTTGGCAAGTGGAGTAACTTTATATTGCATATTAATAATCTATTAGGTTTAGGTTTGTGATGATTATAGTTTAATTATTATTATTAAAATAATATATAAAGATTAAATTATATTAACTATGAAGATGTGATGATCACTCCATCTTTGTTCTATGATGAATCACAGTAGAGGGTTTCAAGGGTTGGCTCAAAGAAAATATTCGATATGATTTTTCCAGAAAAAAAATATCTTCTAAACATTATAGTTTAATTATTATTATTCTAAATTAAGAGAACAATTATTTCAAATAAAACTTTGGTGTTGGGTCATCATACACCATGTTGTCACCAAATTAATTTTATTAGGCACTTGTTAAGTTTTTGGTGCAATTGGATTTTATAAGACAAAGGGAAAATAAAACATTGTCACTAAATTAATTGTATTAGGCATTGGTTAAGTTTTTGGTGCAATTGGATTTTACGGGACAAAGGGAAAATAAAACCTTGTGAATTGAGTGAGGATAATATTGGTTTTTTTTGGCTTTTATTATTATTCTTATTATTATTTTTTAAATAAATAAATTATATATTATAATTTAAAATATTTTTTTAAAAAGCTACTTGGATTATAAAAAGAGTAGGTTGGTAAACTGTTTCTATTTATAATAAATATATATAATTTTTATTATTATTTATCATGGTATTATATTATATGTTTAATTTTGGAATTTATAAATATTAAATTTATCAAGACAATGAAAAAATAATCACTTATATGGAAAGGTTGGTTTATGAAGAGATTTATAAAAAGTATGTTAGTCGATGAAGGTATTTATAAAAAGTATATAAAATGTGTGAATAGATAACAATATAAGGATTTTTAGAGGGAATATTAGGGAGACATTGTCTTTGAAAAAATAATGATGTGTTTTTTTAAGAACAATAGAGGCAAGATCAAAATTAGAGCATGAAAGGTAGACTCTTAACAACACTTACGTAATGTTGAAAATGCAGCAAGAAAATCATAATTTAATTTTGCCCTTGAATTAAATTAGGAATAAAATTGTAATTCCACATCACAAGACAACTTGTATGAGTTAACTAAGTTGACAACTTGTATGAGTTAACTAAGTTAAATCGACTTAGTTGGCTCAGTTAATTCGAGTTGAGGATCTAACTTTAGTAGACTGACTCTTACTTACCCTGGTTGAGTTTATTTTGCGTTGTAATTAATTAATTCAGTTTAACTGAGTTAAAGTCAGTTAAACTAGTTCCAACTGATGAAGGAACTAGTAGGAGGTCAGATAGTGAGGTGTTGCTTCATGTGCTCAAGAATTTAACGAATGATTCACTCATAAATAACTCATGCATGTAAGATTTGAGAGTTACCCAATTGAGATTGGAGTTCAGGAACAATGTAATATCAGTTGTATAATCATCTGAATTGTACAGGTAGTGCATTCAGTCAGAGGAAGGCCTATGAGGATTGTGCAATTCATATTGATGAATTTACCTAATTAATAGGGGGCTAATTCCCAAGGAAACAACGCAAGGAAATAAGGACTTGGGAAAGCCAAATTTTGGTTAAGTATTGACCTGGGCTTGTATAGGAAGCAGTGAGATAGATAGAGATAGTGCAGATGTTACTTGGGCTTGAGCAAAGCATTGTAATCTTCTCATATTTTCTGACTAATGCAATATATAGATAAAAAGGGTTTTTAGTTGTGGCTTTCCCCAGGAAATCATTGTGTAATGTGTTGATTGAATTCTTTCTCTTGTATGCTTCATGATTTCACGATCGTTTAATTGTTTCCGTTGATGAGTAAAGTAGATTCAAGTCTATTGTTTTAGTAAATTACAATTAGCAGTTTGAATCTACAAGGAATTTCTATATGGCATTATGGCATAAATCACTCAAAAAGAGGAGAATATGAGTTTGTCTTTCGCAGGTGAAATCAAATTTGCAGTATCATTCTTTAGAGCCAACATGATGTCGTTCTACGGATTGAGACTCGAATATGCCTTTGAGGGTAGTTCAAACTATATTGCTTGAAGGACAGGATCAAAGTTGTGTTGGAAGACAACGGGCTGAAGGAATTGATAGACAAATATATTCCTAAGCTTGTAACAATTGATGCTCAAGATCTGGTAGAGTGGAGGAAATGTGTTGCTAAGGCGAGAAAGATCATACTAGAAGGAGTTTGAGATCATATTATATCGAGCCTCCATGGGAAGGAGACTCCATATGCAGTGTGGAAGGCCTTGACAGACCTATTTTAGAACAATAATGACCACAGGAAGTTGGCACTAAAGGACAAGCTCAGGAAAATCAAGATGGAGAAAGGCGACACAATACCAAAGTAATTGACCAAGTTCACCCAATGTTGGGATGAGCTTGGAAGTGTTGGTGTTACAGTTATTGAAGACAATATGGTCAACCTAGCACTTCTAGGCCTTCCTAAGAGCTAGCACAACTACCAAGATTCAGTAAATGGGAGGGAGAAGCTACTAGAGCAGGAGTGATTATGGTCTGTAGAATTTCCTGCAAATTCTCTACAAATCTACCTCTGAGATCTATGTAGAAAATATGACTGTAGATTAACTCGATAATGCAATATACTAAAGAAAAATACTATAATCCACTTCTATTATCAATCTTGCGGAAGATTAAAGATCGAGATGAATCAGAGCTGAACACATATAACCATAAGAAGAAGAATCAATATACATGAAACACATAAAATACTCAGGGGAAAGCCTCAGCTAAAAACCCCACTATTTGTATTATCATACAAGGTGGAAATACATCAAGATTACACAAAGCCTTAGCTCTCACAGCTAGCCAGCTCTCAAAATAATCCTCCTAGATGCTCACAAGGAAACTTGGCTTCTCACAAGCCTTCTTCTCTGCCCTCCAAGCTCCTATTTCCTTGCTCAGTTACCTCTGGGATGATCTCCTTCACCCAATGTAACACTGCTCTCACACACTGCTCTAACACACTGTCAAAACTGCGCAATCCTCAAGGAACCTTCCCTTGACTGCATGGATGAATTTCCTTTATAGGAAAACACATGAAACTGATAGTAACCTGTCCTTGAAATTTAGCTCAACTGGATCTTTCTGTAAATAGACATGCATGAGTTTCTAATGATAGAATGTTCAGTTATGTGGAATACACTTGTTGAGTGCATGCATGCATCAACTGACTGATAACTCACAATTAGTTCCTCAAACAGTTTGGAACTAATTTAACTGGACTTAACTCAGTAAACTAAGCTAACTAATTACAACTCAAATATAACTCAATCTTATCTCCTTAATTAATGGATAATCTCCTTAATTTAAGGGATAACTATTGCGTGACTGCAGAAAGACTTCTAACTTGAATTTCTCCAACTAATTAATCCCTAATTAATTAATTAACTATTTCCAAGCAACTGGTGAGACTAAATTTGAATTTAATTCACAATTTTAATTCAAGGACAAATTAAAATTGGAATATTCTGGATTCTATTTTTATCATTTCTTGTTGTTATTTTCAACACTCCCTCTCAACAAGAAAGGAATTCAACTCGATCCTGATCGTGAACCTTTGGAATGTTATGCATGCAACACTTCTCTCAAGTGTTGTTGCTCCAACAACTTTAGAAACAAAAAAACATCCAACCTGAATTAGAATGATGCCTCTGTCATCAAAGTCTCTGACTACTATTGCCTCTGTCGACTGAAAACTCTGCACTTTTGCTGACTCAGCCTTTTTGCACTGTTGTCAATCCTTCTCTACGCTCTTCAGTATCTGACTGCTCTAGCCTCTGTCACTTTGATCTTTGACTGCATCAATCCCACTGATTCCTCCCGCTACTATGTACTTTGGGCTCTTGTAGCAAGGTACGATCCATGAGAGAAAACCTCTCAATGGACCCTACCCAATTTCAGCCTTCTTGAGACTATCACTTCACCTCGCCCCACCCCACACCTGGAGGTATGGCTACATGTGATCCCTCTGCCCACTTGGATCGAAATCCCCCCCTAATGGAGGTATCTGCGTGAGTGGATCTCTTCACTCGGTCTCCTCTCTGCTTCTCCAATTGTGGTTCCTCCACAATTGTCTGAGACTTCTTTTGGGACTGCATGTTGAGAGGTAATTTACTCTCCCTCTCAACCACCAAGTCTCTAACATTTGCCTTGCTCCTCAAGGTTTTTCATGCATATTGAACCTTAAGAGCATACAGGTTCTTAACTCGTGAACTGATCTGTTTCGCCTGTCTCGTGGTGATGTGTTTAAGGAAAACCTTTCCCTTACTGAAGACAACATTGTAGGCTTTGTCCTCCAACATCGCGACGGATACCAAGTTCTTCTTCAGTCTAGGCACATACTTCACATCTGTCAAGGTGATAGGAGCTCCATGCTCCCTTTGAAAAGCAACCGTGTCCACTCCTAAAACACTATACCTTTCGTCATCACCCATCTCTATGTGCATCTTGAGGTCTTTCTCCTCCAAGGTATTGAATAAACTTTTATCACCGGTCATGTGGAATGAGGCTCTACTGTCAAGATACTAGACACAACCCATCATCGATGAAACCATGCATGCGATGAGGGTGAAGTCCATTTCGAACTGAGAGGCTAATGCCTCACCTTCAAATCCTTCTGCGGATCCCTTCTTGGACTTCTTCGATGGGAAATTAGTCACATAATGACCCATTTCGTGACAATTAAATCATCTCACTTTAGACTTGTCAACCTTCTTCCCTCCATGAGAAGAATTCGAATTGGAATGAGAATCCTTCTCCTTCCCTTTCCTTGCCTTACTTGCTAACGCTAGATTTTCTTCATCATCACCCTTGGATGAAGAACCATCTCGTGTGCTCCCCATGATCTCCTCTTGCATGAGATCCGACCATAATCATTCCAAATCCGGTAGTTTCTCCCTTCCATTCATAGAGTCTTGGTAGCTATTCCACCTCTTTGGAAGGCCAAGGAGAGTGAGGCTCACCATATCATCATTGGTAGTAGTTATTCACACACTTCCAAGCTCATCTCTACAAGTGGTGAGCTTGTTCAGATATGTGGAAATAGTATTGCCGTTCTCCATCTTAATTCTTCGAAGCTTATCCTTGAGTGCCAACTTCCTCTGGTCGCTAATGTTTTGGTAGAGGTCCTTCAATGTCTTCCACATTGAATATGGAGTATCCTTTCCATGGAGACTCGAGACAATATGATCTCGAACTCCCTCAAGGACGATCCATCTCGCCCTCACCACACACTTCTTCCATTTAGCCAACTCTTATGCATTAGTTGAACCTGGCTTTGGGATTCCTTGATCAATGAAATCCTTCAAGCCTTTGTCTTATAATACAACATCCATGCGATCTTTCCATGCTATGTAATAAGAGCTACCTTCCAAGGCATACTCGAGTCTCAAGCCATAGAACGCCATTGACCAACCTTGAAGTATGATATGAATTCAATTTGCACTTGCAATCCCAAACTTCAAACTTCGAATTCTCTTCTCCATATACTATTCACTTCTCCGATAAACTAGGCTATGATACCATATAGAAATTTCTCTATAGATCAGCTAGCTTTGATACCATGTAGAATTTCCTGCAAATTCTCTACATATCTACCTCTGAGATCTATGTAGAAAATCTGACTGTAGATTAACTCGATAATGCAATATACCAAAGAAAAATACTATAATCTACTTCTACTATCAAACTTGCGGAAGCTTAAAGATCAAGCTGAATTAGAGCTGAACACATATAACCATAAGAAGAAGAATCAATACACATGAAACATAGAAAATACTCAAGGGAAAGCCTCAGCTAAAAACCCCACTATCTATATTATCATACAAGGTGGAAATACATCAAGATTACAAAAAGCTTTAGCTCTCACATCTAGCCAGCTCTCAGTACAATCCTCCTGGATGCTCATAGGAAAAATTAGCTTCTCACAAGCCTTCTTCTCTGCCCTCCAAGCTCCTATTTCCTTGTGCAGATACCTCTAGGATGATCTCCTTCACCCAGTGTAACACTGCTCTCACACACTGCTCTAACACACTGTCAAAACTGCGCAATCCTCAAGGAACCTTCCCTTGACTGCATGGATGAGTTTCCTTTATAGGAAAACACATACAACTGATAGTAACCTCTCCTTGACATTTAGCTCAACTGGATCTTTCTGTAAATAGACATGCATCAGTTTCTTATGAGAGAATGTTCAGTTATCTGGAGTACACTTGTTGAGTGCATGCATGCATCAACTGACTGCTAACTCAAAATTAGTTCCTCAAATAGTTTGGAACTAATTTAACTAGACTTAACTCAGTAAAATGAGCTAACTAATTATAACTCAAATATAACTCAATATTATCTCCTTAATTAAGGGATAATCTCCTTAATTTAAGGGATAAATGTTGCATGACTGCAGAAAGACTTCTAATTTGAATTTCTCCAACTAATTAATCCATAATGAATTAATTAATTATTTCCAAGCAACTGGTGAGACTAAATTCGAATTTAATTCACAATTTTAATTCAAGGAAAAATTAAAATTGGAATATTTTGGATTCTATTTTTATCATTTCTTGTTGCTATTTTCAACATGGTCCGACTTGGTGCAAGAAGAGATTCGACAAAACACCAGAGATGGATCCTCATCCAAGCATGATGATGAGGAGAATTGTGCCTTAGTTGGAAAGGAAAAGAAAGGGAAAGGGAAGTCATCCCATTCCAAATCAGATTCTAGTCAGGGCGGAAAGAAGAAGGACTTGTCGAAGATTAAATGTTTTCACTATCACGAGATGGGACACTATGCCACGAAGTGTCCGCACAAGAAGGTCAACAAGAATCCCTCAGGAGGAGTAGAAGGTGAAGCTCTTGCTTTACAATTCGAGTTGGATTTCACCCTCATTGCTTGCATGGTGACATCAGTGATGGGTAGTGTGTGGTATCTGGATAGTGGAGCCTCATTCCATATGACCAAAAACAAAGAATTATTCAGTGACTTGGAGGAGAAGGACCTCCAGATGCACATCGAAATGGGAGATGATGGAAGGTATAGCGTGACCGACATCGATACTATTACTTTTCAGAGGGATTTTGGTTCTCCTCTCACATTAAAAGATGTCATGTATGTTTTGAGTCTGAAGAAGAATTTAGTTTTAGTTGCTATGTTGGAGGACTGTGGCTATGATGTGATATTTAGAAAAGTAAAGGCTTTCCTTCGTCACATAGCCTTAGGACAAGTGAAGCAGATCAGGGTTTGGGTGAAGAACCTCTAAAAATTGGATTAAAAACTGTGCTTCTTTGAGCACAAAAGTAAAGAAGGTGCAGAGCCAAGACATCAATGAATTGTGGCATAGAAGATTGGGCCACTTGCACCATGGAGATTTGAATATCATGCAACAAATTTCTACAGGACTTCCCAAGGGTGCACTAGAGCAGAGAGATACATGCAAAGGGTGTACATTGGGGAAGTACACCAAATCCACCTTTCATGATAAGGACAGTCGAGCACAAGCGATCCTTGAAAGAGTTCACTCAGATGTGTGTGGACCATTCTCGACAGCCTCCACAACCAAGCACATGTATTATGTAATATTTGTAGATGATTTCTCATGTAAGTGTTGGATTTTCTTCATGCAGAAGAAAGATCATATGTTCTCTAAATTTTGTGAATTTAAAGCACTTGTTGAGAAAGACACTAGTAAGAAAGTGAAGGCTCTCAGGAGCGATAACGGTGGAGAATATGTGTCGAATGAATTCAATAAATTATGTGCATTAGAAGGAATTCAACGAGAGTTAATAGAACCCCATAACCCACAGTAGAATGGGGTGGTTGAAAGGAAGAACAAAAGTATTGTGGGAGTTGCACAAGTGATGTTACATGATCAGGGCCTACTGTTACACTTATGGGTTAAAGCATGCAACACAACTATATATGTGCAGAACATGAGTCCTCATTAGATTCTCGGGATGAGTACACCAAAAGAAGTTTTTTTAGGTAAGAAACCAGATGTGGCATTGATCGGAATCTTGATTAGGGGCAAAAATTTGCTCAAAAATCAAAGTGATTTGAATCACTCAATACTTGAATGACCACATCTGTCTCGGTGATACGATCCCAACACAGTTCGTTTCACTCAAAACGGAGTTCGTATGAGAAAGATAAAGCCTTTTGTCTGTTTTATCAAGCAAGAAAATTTTGGGTACAGGTTGACTGGGATGCCGGCTAGGCATCCATACAACCCAGTCAACAAAAAGAATATTCCCACAAGTGGCTCAATTAGGATGTGACAAGTGTCGGCATCGGATTGGTCAAAGGAATTTAGGTGGACCAATGAGAGGCTAACATGTGCCAAGCCCAGAGGCCACCACGTTCCCTCTCAAAGGTTGGGTAAAACTGTTTTGGCAGGTTGGGGAATCGAACTCGTGACCTCGCCCACATAAGCCCAACGCGTTACCACTATGCCACAACATTGCTTCTTAATAGACTATGGGAACACATTTCATTTAAATGTTAAAGCGCCAAAGTTTGGAGGTAAGGGTCAACTCCCTCCCCATGTGAACATACACCGAAACCATAAGCGAGCATTAATGCTAACCGCGCCATTAACACACTAAGTGGAAGTTTAGTGTTAATTAACTATGCTTATCCCTAATTAAACTGCAGATTAACTTAGCGGTAGTTTTAGCAGGCCCACTAAATCTAGCACTGCTCCAAATTTTGTGGGGTTAATTGGAGTTTCTCGAGATTTGGTGGAGTTTTCCTAGGGAAAATCGAAGAAACCATAACTTCTTCAATTTTTGACCAATTTTGGCTCAGAAAGAGTCATTCCTAGATCATTTAGATGCTCTGAACACAATGGAACATGTTGCATAGGCAGAAAGACACTTCATAAACTTATGGGTCTATCGGTTCGACCACACCTCAGTTTGGTACAATGATCCTGGAAAGAGTAAAACCATGGACTGCATTCCTGACGTTTTGTGTTTGGAGTGTTGAACACTCCAATACAATAGCAACAGTTTATTAAGTATCTATAAATTATTGTTTAATTAAAATAATAAGTAAAATGGTTTAATAAGTATGTGAAAATTATTGTTTATTTTAATAAAAAAATAAAATTGTTAAATTACCTTAAATATAGGGTGGCATTGTTTTTTATTGGTTGACTACTCTACACTAAGGTAACAATTACATATAATGAAATCTTGGCCTTGGGCTAATATAGATGAGAGAATGTTGGCAAGTGGAGTAACTTTATATTGCAAATTAATAATCTATTAGGTTTGTGATCATTATAGTTTAATTATTATTATTAAAATAATATATAAAGATTAAATTATATTAATTATAAAGATGTTATCATTATAGTTTAGTTATTATTATTATTAAACTAATATATAAAGACTAAATTATATTAAAGATGTTATTGTTGTTAGTACTATTCTAAATTAAGGGAATAATTATTTTAAATAAAACTTTGGTGTTGGGTCATAATACACCATGTGGTCACTAAATTACTTTTACTAGGTATTGGTTAAGTTTTTGGTGCAATTGGTTTTTATGGGACAAAGGGAAAATAAAACCGTGTAACTAAATTAATTTTATTAGGCATTGGTTAAGTTTTTGGTGCAATTGGATTTTATAGGACAAAGGGAAAATAAAAGAATTGAGTGAGGATAAGATCGGCTTTTTTGGCCTTTATTATTATTATTATTATTATTTAAATAATAAATTATATATTATAAATTAAAATGATTTTTTTTAAAAGCGACCTGGATTATAAAAAGAGTAGGTTGGTAAACTGTTTTCATTTATAATAAATATCTATAATTTATTATTATTATTTATTATGGTATTATATTATGTGTTTAATTTTGGAATTTATAAATATTAAATTTATTAAGACAATGAAAAATAATCACTTATATGGAAAGGTTAGTTATGAAGAGATTTATAAAAAGTATATAAAATGTTTGAATAGATAACAATATAAGGATTTTTAGAGGGAATATTAGGGAGACATTGTCTTTGAAAAAATAATGATGTGTTTTTTTAAGAACAATAGAGGCAAGATCAAAATTAGGGCATGGAAGGTAGACTTTTAACACCACATAGGTAATGTTGAAAGTGCAACAAGAAAATCCTAATTTAACTTTTCCCTCGAATTAAATTAGGAATAAATTGTAATTCCACATCACAAGATAACTTGTACGAGTTAACTAAGTTAAATTGACTTAGTTGGCTCAGTTAATTCGAGTTGAGGTTCTAAATTTAGTAGAATGTCTCCTACTTTATAAGATCCCTAGTTGAGTTTATTTTGAGTTGTAATTAATTAATTCAGTTTAATTGAGTTAAAGTCAGTTAAACTAGTTCCAACTGATGGAGGAACTAGTAGGAGGTCAGACAGTGGGGTGTTGCTTCATGTGTTCAACCAGTTAACTAATGATTCACTCATAAATAACTCATGCATGTCAGATATGAGAGTTACCCAGTTGAGATTGGAGTTCAGGGACAATGTACTATCAGTTGTATAATCATCTGAATTGTACAGGTGGTGCATGCAGTCAGAGGAAGACCTATGAGGATTGTGCAATTCATATTAAGGAATTTCCCTAATTAATAGGGGGCTAATTCCCAAGGAAACAATGAAAGGAAATAAGGACTTGGGAAAGCCAAATTTTGGTTAAGTATTGGCCTAGGCTTGTCTACAAAGCAGCGAGACAGATAGAGATAGTGTAGAGGTTGCTTGGGCTTGAGCAAAGCATTGTAATCTTCTCATATTTTCTGACTAATGAAATATACAGATAAAAAGGGTTTTTAGTTGTGGCTTTCCCCAGGAAATCATTGTGTAATGTGTTGATTGAATTCTTTCTCTTGTATGCTTCGTGATTTTGTGATCGTTTAATTGTTTCCACTAATGAGTAGAGTAGATTCAAGTCTATTGTTTTAGTAAATTACAATTAGCAGTTTGAATCTACAAGGAATTTCTACATGGTATCAGAGAAGAAATCACTCTAGAAGAGGAGAATACGAGTTTGTCTTTTGCAGGTGAAATCGAATTTGCAGTATCATTCTTTAGAGCCAACAGGATGTCATTCTACGGATTGAGACTCGAATATGCCCTTGAGGGTAGTTCAAACTATATTTCTTGGAAGGACAAGATGGAGGTAGTGTTGGAAGACAACGGGTTGAAGGAATTCATAGACAAATATATTCCTAAGCCTTTAACAATTGATGCTCAAGATCTGGTAGAGTGGAGGAAATGCATTGTCAAGGTGAGAAAGATCATACTAGAAGGAGTTTGAGATCTTATTGTATCAAAATTCCATGGGAAGGAGACTCCATATGCAGTGTGGAAGGCCTCAAAAGACCTATTTCAGAACAACATTGACCAAAGGAAGTTGGCACTGAAGGAAAAGCTTAGGAAAATCAAGATGGAGAAGGGCGACACAATACCAAAGTAATTGACCAAGTTCACCCAACATTTGGATGAGCTTGGAAGTGTTGGTGTTATAGTTGTTGAAGATGATATGGTTAACCTAGCACGTCTAGGCCTTCCCAAGAGCTAGCACAGCTACCAAGATTCGGTAAATGGGAGGAAGAAGCTACTAGAGTGGGAGTGATTGTGGTCCGACTTGGTGCAAGAAGAGATTTGATAAAACACCAGAGATGGATCCTCATATAAGCATGATGATGAGGAGAATTGTGCATTAACTGGAAAGGCAAAGAAAGGGATAGGGAAGTCATCCCATTCCAAATTAGATTCTAGTCAAGGTGGAAATAAGAAGGACTTGTCGAAGATTAAATGTTTTCACTACCACGATATGGGACACTATGCCACAAAATGTTCACACAAGAAGGCCGTTAAGAAGCCCTAAGGAGGAGTGGAAGGTGAAGCTCTTGCTTCACAATTTGAGTTGGGTTTCACCCTCATTGCTTGCATGGTGACGTCAGTGATGGGTAGTGTGTTTTATATGGATAGTGGAGCCTCATTCTATATGACCGGAAACAAAGAATTCTTCAGTGACTTGGAGGAGAAGGACCTCCAAATGCACATCGAAATGGGAGATGATGGAAGGTATAATGCGACCGACATCGATACTATTACTTTTTAGAGGGAGTCTAGTTCTCCTCTCACATTAAAAGATGTCATGTATGTTTTGGGTCTGAAGAAGAATTTGGTTTTAGTTTCTATGTTGGAGGACTATGGCTATGATGTGATATTTAGCAAAGGAAAGGCTTTCCTTCGTCACATAGCCTCAGGACAAGTGAAGCAGATTGGGGTTCGAGTGAAGAACCTCTACAAATTGGATGTAAAAAACTGTGTTGCTTTAAGCACAAAAGAAAAGAAGGTGCAAAGCTGAGACATCGGTGAATTGTGGCATAGAAGATTGGGCCACTTGCACCATGGAGCTTTGAAGATCATGCAACAAATTTCTACAGGACTTCCCAAGGGTGCACTAGAGCAGAGAGATACATGCAAAGGGTGTACATTGGGGAAGTACACCAAATCCACCTTTCATGATGAGGACAGTCGAGCACAAGCGATCTTTGAAATATTTCATTCAGATGTGTGTGGACTATTCTCGACAGCGTCCACATCCAAGCACATGTAGTATGTAATATTTGTAGATGATTTCTCACGTAAATGTTGTATTTTCTTCATGAAGAAGAAAGATCAAATGTTTTCTAAATTTTGTGTATTTAAAGCACTTGTTGAGAAAGACACTAGCATGAAAGTGAAGGCTCTCAGAAGCAATAACAATGGAGAATATGTGTCGAATGAATTCAATAAATGTTGGGCAATAGATCCCCCCATAGCATGTTTTTGAGGCTTGAAGCTCGAATTTTGGTTAAGTGTAATGTAAAGACCCCGCGAAATGTGGGCATGGAGCGCGAGAGTCTAGGGTTGTCCGCCCTAAAATAATGTAATTTAATGTATGGCATGTCGGCTTATCCATGGCCTGTAGAGCATGGGATTGTATAAATAGAGCGAGGCTCTAAGTGTAAAGTCAGTCTTAAGTTTTGGGATGAGAATTAGCTTTGAGTCTGTAAGTCCGTGTCTTGGGTTGTAGTAGTAGGAAGAGGCTCTGCAGTTGAGTGCACAGAGGCCTGGTAGAGTCCACAGCTGTGTGCGTGGACACCCGCAACTAAGTGAGAAGGGCGGAGTTAGGATTGTACTTGGACAGAGAATTAATAAAAGATAATATTGATTCTGAAATATTGTTGTCTATGCTTCTACTATATTTATGCATCTCTTTATAGTTTTATGATTGCACGCACTTGTTATGAATATTGAATGATTAATGAGAATATTGGGTCCACACAATTAAGTTAATATCTATAATAATAGCACAGTAAGGATTAAGGATCTAGACAACACCTCTTCGCACTCTTTATAGAGCTATGTGGAAGAAGTTGCACAAGTTGCGGAGGATAGACGGCTGCGCGGAGCAGTGCAAGCGTGCAGGTTGGGTTCGCGAACTTCCTAGACTTCATCAAGACATCCCTAAGGTGCAGAAACCTGGTTCTAGTACCCTCCCATACTACCTCGGGTGAGACCTTAGTCCACGCACCACGGACTATTGCCGAAAGCACTGGTAGTTTCAGGATTTGTTTGGCTAAATCACTTCTGAACCTGGGCCAGGCCCCAACAAGCCAACAAATGGTTCTGTTGCCGGGACTAGGATCTACCTAAGGAATGTCTGATGTCGTGCCACTAGAACCCAACAAAGAAGGAAATTGAAGAGTGGTTGGACGAGAAGATTCACAAGTTCATGACACAGGAAAATAGAACTCTGTAGGCATCCGAGAAAAGGTGGTTGGATCGCTACGTATATACAAAAATCCATGAGATCTTCTTCACGTCCTTTTCCTCTAAACTGTATGAGTGGATCACGAGGTTAGCCGACGACCAGGGAAGGTATAAGCTCGACCAACTGATAGTGTGGACTCTAGAATTAGTGCATAGACTAGAGGCATCAGAAGATAAGATCGTGTGAGCTGTGGACCATTGGCTCGATCGAATAATTGGGGGATTTATCACTGATTTTGCGATAGACATGACCGTGAGCTACAGTGAAGCAGAACGAAGGTTTCTCAAGGGACCGCAAGGTAAGTACATTAAATCTCTGAATACTTGGATTAAAATACTGTTATGTGAAAAGCAGGTTATGCGAATACATTAATGTTTGGAATGACGCGGAGTGGAAGGATCTACAAAGGTAGAAGGGAAGTAGGAAATCACCTTCGCGAGAGAGCGAGGAAAAGCTTGCTTGGGTCTCTCCGAGAAGTGCGGTCAGTTTGATAAGGCAGTGCGTTCCACAGTTACCACCTCCACCCACGCCACCACCTGCTTCACTTGCTTCACCTCCATCTCGACCCACTCCAACCACACCAACCCTGCAGTTCAACATGTCAAGCACAATCAAGCTACCCGTATTCAAAGGAGTAGGGAATGAGGATCCAGACCAATTATGGTTCGTGGTAAGAGCAGTATGGGAAGTGCAAAGGGTCACTAACAACAACATTAAGAAGGCTACATCTGTGAGCGCGCTATAGGATCACACATTGACATGGTATATCAAGCACTCTAATGACCACCCAAATGCAGGGATAACAAAGATCCAGAATGCGTTGAACAGAGAATTTAGCCGGCCGAAATCAGAGACACATTCAATCATCGGATTTAAGGAGATCGCGATGCTTCCAGGCAAGACCCCCTGGGATTTGGATCAGTGGGTGAAGAGTATGATCCGCGAGGATAATATGACTCTCACGAATGCGCAGCACCACGCATGGTTTGTGGCATCTCTGACACCACACCTGAGGACGACACTGTCACAACAGAAGCTTTCAACCCAGGCCGAAGCATTGGAAATGGCGATGAGGTTGCATGAAACACCGATACAAGATTCGGGGTTGGGAGTTCAACAAATCCACACGCAACTACAAAAATTTGCCTAGAAATGCAGAGCTTGAAGCAAGATAGGGCACCGTGGCCAGAGGCACGCGAGGCAGTGCGGTGCATAAAATGCAAAGGCCAGGGCCATGACAAGGATCATTGTCTAGTATTTGCAAACTACTTGGTAGGAGGGGGACCAATGCTATTGAGATCAGAGGCACAAGCAGGTCCAAGTGCGACACCCACGTTATGGTGCGCGATCTGTCAGATAGAAGGAAAACACACGACGGATAACTGTCATTTGTTGCAAAAGTATATAGAAACTCCCCAACAGTTTTTTTGTAATTTCTACAGGTTAGTAGGCCACGAAAAGCGTCCTTGTCACAGCTATGAGTTAATGATGGATCAGACCCCAACCTATAGAATGCAGAAAGAAACTCGAGGCCTCGACCCAGCTACGGGGATGGCGCGCACTGGATTTCAGGGGTGAGGTCGAGGATGAGGAGGAATGGGACCAGGAAGGGGTCGTGGACAGTTAATATGCTACAATTATGGAGGACCAGGGAACTACACCCATGATTGTACCAACCTGACGAGAGTATCCTATTCATACTATGCCCAATTTGATCATGAAGTAGTAGATTGTCCTATGTTGATCGCACAGATGCGTGAAAAAGGGGTACTCCAGGCTCCTCTGACTCAGAATATCCAAATGATGAGGTCTGAACCGCGTGCAGAAGACCCAAATGTGAACATGATGCTCAGAAGCGGTGCGACCATAGGGGAGGATAAGGGGAAGTAGCCTGAGGAAGGTACATGAGTTCGCAAGGCTCCTACAAAGGAACCTGAGTTTGACTTAGAACACGCAAAGGAAATGTTCATGGAAGCTAAGAAGAGCTTCGCGGAGGCCTCTACTTCAGGGAGTAAGGATCAACTAGAGCTAGGGATGGATCCTTCTATGCTTACTACCTTTTTAGAGACATGCGCAAAACTGCTGCACGACAATAAGGAAGTTAAAGGACTACAGGAGTTGATTACTAGGTGTGCAGGGTCAAGGGAACCGCGCGTACTCTGGAAACGGGGAAAGCATGCATTGCACACCAAAAGGGAAATGAGATTGATGATGCAGATTGGCGAGTATGAAATGGATTAGGTAATCCTAGACATGGGTTCAGACGTGAATGTGTTACCAAAGTAGACATGGGAATGCATGAACAGGCCCGCGTTATAATGGTCCCCTATTTAATTATGAATGGTGAGCCAACAGAATATTTTGCCCATGGGGAGGTTGCAAGGGGTGACAGTTGATATCGAAGGCACGAGCACACATACAAAATTTGAAGTAATAGAGACTGTCAATGACAACAATCCTTTCCCGCATTTCTAGGAATAGACAGGGCCACTGATATGAATGGAGTCATTAACCTGAAGAACTGGAAGATGATATTCAAGAAAAATTCCCTATGTGTAGTAGTTCCGCTAGATCCCGCTGAAGGAGTTTGCTACACCGAACCTGTGCACGATGATGGAAGTGATAATGAGTTGGACTGTATCTACAAGATAACTATGCGAGATTAGGATTGGGTGAATCCAACTGCAAATGGAAGGATCTCGTGGGAGCGTGCAAGTTCCTGCACCTCGGATTCAGACGAAGAAGACGAACGTTGGCACAATCAGTTGAACAAAGTGACAACATTGAATTGCAACATGATGACTAGATCACTGCGTTGTGTAACAACCCAAGCTCGAGATCTGCCAACATATGATGGATTGACAGCGGTGGATGAATTCTTGAGAAAGTTTGAAAGCGCAGTACCAGAACAACAATGGTTCAATGCGTTGAAGTGGGCACTGCGCGCGACACCTGTGCGTTGGTGGGGAACACATCAAGGAAATTTTGAAAACTGGCGCGACTGTAGGAGGATGATGCGCCTACGATTTGGGAAACCGCAACTATGGATAGTAGATAAATACGATGGATGTGATGACCTGCGCATGCACCTCGTGAAATGGACCAAGGCCTATGGAGAAGAACCTCAGCCTGAATGGGTACACTTATTCTACCATACCCTAGATGTCATACCCATGAATTGGTATACTGAGACGAAACTTCGACATGGTATGGGCGAATGGGATGTCTTGTGCGAGGGATTTTTGTTAACATTCACATTTGAAGACCGATGGTCGGATACTGTTGATGACGCGCTGCAAGCCGTAAAAGCCGCCATCTTCAAAATACCACAGGAACCATGACAAGTAGTTCAACTAGCATGGGCAACCCAGTTAAGCAGTGCCCTAGAATGTTATAACGTGCAAGTAGAGGAGGATGATGACAACCCCTGAAATATTAATATTCCAGAAACTAAAGGGTGTCGTGAAGTTCGAGGACCATCAATTGAGGATCCCGACATCACTACTGCTAAAAACAAAGCAGGTAAACATTGGTATAGACATGCAGCCAAAGTACGCGATGCTTGGGGACTAATGGGACGATGCTACGGTAGATAAGGTTGCCGAGTTACTGCATGAATATCAAGATTCATTTCTAACCAAAATAACGGACTTAAAGGGGATCATTGGTGACTTAGGGATGATGAAGATCACTCTGAAACCGGATGCAAAGCCCGTTAAGCAATGACCTTACCATTTGAATCTGAAGTATAAAGAAAAGGTCCGCAAAGAACTAGACAAAATGCTTGCAGCCGGAATTACTGAACTAGTGGAAGAATCTGACTGGGTGAGTCATATGGTAGTACAGGATAAAAAACAGAAGGGCGAAATTAGAATATGCATGGACCTCAAGAAGCTTAACGATGCCTATGTTCACGATCCATTCCTGACACCGTTTACAGATGAAGTATTGGAGAATGTTGGTGGTCAGGAAGCTTACTCATTCACGGATGGCTTCTTAGGGTACCATCAGATCAAGATCGCGTCGAAAGGTAAGAGCAAGACAACCTTCGTAACTGAATGGGGTTGTTTAAAATACATCGTCATTCCCTTTGGACTAAAGAACACACCAGCGATATTTCGAGCCTAGTGGTGGCCGCGTTCAAGGAATACGTCCACAAATTCTTGGAGGTCTATCTGAATGATTGGAATGTATTCAGATTATTTAAACACCATATAGCGAGCTTACATTTGATGTTGGATACTTGCCAACGCTGCCAGATTGCACTAAATATCAAAAAGTGCACCTTCCTCGTCCCCTTTGGAAACTTGCTCGTCCATGTAGTCTGCAAACAAGGCCTAATGGTAGACCCTGCGAAGATTGTTGTTATTCTCAATCTAGAAGCGCCGTGAAGTGTTAAACAACTACGCGCTATGTTGGGGCACACTGGTTACTATAGAAAGTTTATCAAGAGCTATGCACAAATAACAATGCCAATGGAAAAACTATTGAAAAAGGACGCTACATATTGTTGGAATGATGATTGTAGGAAAAGTTTGGATGTTCTCAAGGAGAAAATGGCATCTGCTCCCATCCTGGTCTTCCCAAAATGGGACGTAGAATTTCATGTACATGTTGATGCGTTGTGTATTGCGCTGGGAGTTGTACTTATGCAGGAAGGCGTGGAGGGTGTGGATCACCCAATTGCGTTCGCAGGTCGGTAGCTGTCCAAAGCCGAAAAGAACTACTCTACTACTGAGTGTGAGGGGTTGGCAATGGTATACGTGCTCCAGAAATACTGACACTATTTACTTGGTGGGCACTTCAAGATGTATATCGATCATTCCATGTTGAAATACCTAGTGAACAAGCCTGTGTTGGGGGGGCGCATATGCAGATGGCTGTTATTGTTTCAAGAATATGACTTTGAGGTCATCGTAAAGTCAGGACACCTAAATGCAGGACCAAATCACTTATCACGAATTGAGATAGGTGAGGAGCCAACAAATTTGGAAGAAGGACTACCTGATGCACAACTCTTTGCAGTGCATGTCGCGGACGACCACTTCAAAGATATAATCCATTTTTTAACCACAGGGACTGCACCGAAGGAATATTCAGTCCAATAGAAGAAGGAATTGGTGGTGCGCGCAACAGACTTTTTTGTCATCGCAAGGCACCTCTACAAAATGGGAAACGATGAGATATTGCAAAGATATGTACCTGAATTCGAACGAGGATAGATCCTCATGGAAGCACATGGAGGGGCTGCAAGAGGACACTATGCAGGATGCGCGATGGCATAGAAGATTCTTCGCGTTGGGCTATGGTGGCCAACCCTACATCAAGATTCGAAAGCACATTGTCGGGCCTGTGACATATGTCAAAGGACTGGGAAACCATCACGAAGGGATGAGATGCCACTCAATCCACAGATGACGCTGCAACCATTCAAAAAATGGGCAATTGACTTTGTGGGACCAATCAAACCTCAGGGGAAGACGGGTGTGTGCTACATCATCACCGCGACAGAATACCTGACTCGATGGGCGGAAGCATAGCCGATTAAGGACTACACTGCTGCTATAGCTGCGAAATTTTTGTTCTAAAATGTGTTGACATGGTTTGGTTGCCTGAAAATTTTAATGAGTGACTGCGGGACGCACTTCCTGAATGAAACCATCAGCACACTCACCGAGGAATTCCAGGTGTATCATCAACAAAGTACACTGTACCATCCGCAAGCTAATGGGACAGTAGAAGCATTCAACAAAATTCTGGAGACTGCGTTGACCAATGTATGTAATGCATAGCGAAATGACACGGACCTACGCATACCTATTATATTATGGGCATATAGAACCACCTGCAAAAAATTGACGGGTTAGACACCTTTCAGGTTAGTCTATGGCACCGAAGCAGTCATGCCAATGGAAGGGTCTTGTCTCCATACTTCCCTCATGTCATGTACCTGCTAGTTTGTGTCTGATCATCAAAGTTCATCAAATAAATTTTACAGTCATTACGGATGGTCTTTTGGTCAGCTAAGAGTCATTTCAGTCATTAGGTCTATGGTTTTGCAAATTTTGTTTTCAAAGTGTCCAATAATGCCAGCAGGCCCATGAGGATGTCTCCAATAAGTTTTCATTCCAAAATTTTCATTAACAATAATGCTTGAGAATGATTCTTCTTCAAAACTCTGTTTTGAAGAAGAAATCATCAAATGTATTTTTTGTAATAAATATGTAATTTTTAAGGTTTTTCAAGTTCTACAGTTCTACAATGCAGCC
This sequence comes from Pinus tabuliformis, assembly GCA_031772625.1. Taxonomy (NCBI): domain Eukaryota; kingdom Viridiplantae; phylum Streptophyta; class Pinopsida; order Pinales; family Pinaceae; genus Pinus; species Pinus tabuliformis. Next base: position 1,281,896,465 of record CM062809.1, read on the forward strand.
TTGGCCATCCTTTTCCAAAATCCAAAGCCATCATCCCTACAAAAAATTGCCAAGAGTTTCATCATTTCAGTCAAAAGTCAAAGGAAACAATAAAAAACAGAGTTTGAATTAAAAGGTGGATAGTGCCAAATTCCAAACATAAGAAAGTGGGTTTTTTCAAAATAAAAATTAAATCCATGACTATAAAAGATATTTTCACCATTCAAATGTCATTTGCACACAAGAGGTTGTCAAAGACCCAAAGGAAAATCGTGGAGGAGCGAATTTTGTGTTTGAGGCTGGGACTGTGTGTTGGAATGTTGCACAGCGCATTGGGAGGTAGTCGCGGTGCACCGGGAGGTCATGGCGCATAGAGTCGCCGTTCACAGTGCAAATTTGAACGTGCATGGCGCACTCACCAGGCGCGGTGCACTGGGTTGTGCGCGCGGCGCACAGGGCCGATACTCCAGTTTTTTCACTGCCTTCAACGAAATCCCAAATTTCTTGGCTCTTCTGCTCCAAGTAAGTCGAATTGTCTTGTAAGTTGCCATTGATCAGTTTTGGGTGTGGTTTCAAAGATTGGTTGAAGATCTTGAATGCTAAACTACAAACCCTATCCTCTTATTTAAGCTGCTCCTTAGGGTTTTACAATTGGTGGTTTTAAAAAACAATTTTGTGCCAAGAATTTCATTACTCACTGGATTCTCCCTCACTGTTATACTATCATCATACAGTCCCTTCCCTTATTCCCTCACATCCCAAATCACTTATTCCTAAGTTCTATTATCCCTATTCCTAAACCCTACCATTCCCTATCACTCTCCTTCTCTCATTTCACTTATAAAATCCTCAAGTCCCCAAGCAGTCAAGTGACTGTCCTCACACTTTAAATCTCACTTGACAAACTCCATCATTCTCACTGCCCATTTTTTCCCACAGTCCCTCATTTCCCTTTGGCACATTTGGCAGTGAAAACAAAGGCACCAACTAGTCATTATCAACAAAACAATCATACACCTTTGCAGCACCATGATAGACACTGATTCATCATATGAACAAGACAATGATTCTACCACAGAGCTTCATGCACCAAGGAGGCCTCGTAAGGGTGGCAGACATGTTAGAGAAGAGCCCACCTCTTTGACTGAACTGCAAGCCTGCCCACTTGCCATGGCATGTTTCCAACAATAGTCATGCTTTCATTATTGCGAAATGATTGCTCAGGTTCAACATCATTAGGAGTTGGCTCGGTTATCTATTTTGCATTTGCATGATGGTCAGGTAACTCTTGCTGGTGTAAATTTCACCTTGTCACCAGAGACCATTTCTCAAGCAACAAGAATACCGAATGTAGGTGAGGAGTGGAACAAAATAATGCAGGTAGAAAGAGTACATTATGAACCATATATCAGGCCTAGCTATGTGAGACAGCTTAGCAGGGTGTTTCCTTTCCAGTTTTTGAAAGAATCCTATGCGCCGTTGATGAGACTCATTATCAGATATTTCAGTTGTGAAGGCCGCTTCTCACGCCTCTATGCATACCATATCAGATTAATGATGAATTTCATGAGAGTAAAGATGATGAACATTCCATATTTCATGTGCCGAAACATTGAGAGGATGACTACTCTTGTGCAGAAGAAGAATCTTGAATACAACAACATTTACCACTATGCGCTCATCAAGATCATTGTTGTGCATTAGCTTGGCTTGCAGGGTATCACATGGGAAGACTTCATTTCCCGTGAGTTCTTCACAGCTTCAGCAGCTCATTAGGAAGTTTTCCATCATACAGGTGAACCTTCATATCAGCATGGAGGTCGGGAGGCAGAGATTACTAGTGTGCCGACATATGTCACCTATCGGAGAGGCATGAGAGGATTGTTTGCAGCAGCCCGACAAGTACTATCTCCACCTGGGGTGGAAGGGATCTCATTGCCATCATCAGTAGCATAGGTACAGGCATAGGACAAAGGCAAGAGGCCGATGCAGGATGAGGGCCATTCAAGAGGCCTAGACACTAATTTCATACTCATCAATGATGATGTGAGCTCTCCTAGCTCAAAGCTGAGGGAGGTCATTCAGGAGCAGAAAGCCGAGATAGATGCATTGACCAACAGGTTGCATAGAGCTTAATGGGTCATAAAGTATTTGGAGCAGTGAAACAAACTACTGGAGGATCAGCATACAGTTATGGAGTTAGAAAACATTCGGCAAAACCACCAAGCTGCCCAAAGGAGGAGGATAGAGTTCACTTCGTTAGAGCAGGAGATAGAGGCTGATCAAGAGGCTTGGCTTGAAAGGGCCAATATTCATCTTGAGAAGCTGTTGGCGAAAGGCAAACAAAGACAAGGACATGCTCAGGCACATGAAAAATCATTATTGGGCACAAACTCATGTTTGCAATGCAAGGATCAAAATCTTGAAGGCAAGCCTAAGGAGGGCACTAAAACGATGCAAAAGGCATGATAGGCTCCAAATCTTGGCCGAAGCTTCTTTGGATGAGCATGATACTTGATGATGGACCTTCAGTCCAAATTTCAACAAATTTGGAGAAAATTTTGTCAATTTTGAATTTTTTGGCTTCAAAATAGATTTTCCTGCCCAATGCATAGCGCCACTTGGCGCGCTCTTATAATTGGGAGATCCTCTGGGGGAAAACTTTGCATTTCTAGAATTATTATGGAAATTTAGGCATGCTTATGGATTACCTAAGGATTTCATCAAGTTCTGGGTTGCCTAAAAGGTCAAAAACACCCTAAAAATGACCTCTTTGCCACCTTTTGCACCCACAGGAAGCAGTCTTAGGAGATTGAAGTTTTGGAGGGGCAAATGATATCCAAATCTAGAAATTCCACTTGGGTTGGAAAGTAGACAGGCTGGGCTTGCTAACGAGCTATCATGAGCTCAATTTGGACTTCAGAAAGTGCCTCAAAATCAACTCCAAAGTTGTGATATGCATATAGGATTTGGGCGCGGCGCATAGAGAATTTTGGCCTATTTTTCACTCAGTAGCTCAGAATTTCACCTAGTTTTGACTAGTTTCACTTTTTCAGGTAACTCTTGATCTACCTTGATTTAATTTCATGAACATGATGTAATTTTGGCACATATTTACTTGTTTTAGTAGATTCATTCACTAGAAAGTGAAAAACAACTGAATGAATAAGTTTCCTAACATATAGAGGCAAGTTGTTTCATTGCCTATTTTTCAGTTCCTTGTTTAGATATGGTTGAAACAACTCCTAGAATGATGAGCTCAACCCCTAGAGGCATGGGAATGAGTTAAGCTTACCTATATCATGTAATTTATTAGTCATTTTTAGGGTTGGACACTTGGGAATGCTTGGCACTCCATTGTACATCTGATTTATGCATTTTTGGCAAAGGAAAGACCAGGGTTTTGCAGCGCTCTTTGGGATTCCTGTGGCTCTGTGTTTTGATGGTGTTCCTATCTATGTAATTTGTGAGTTCACTGATATTTATGTGCATCATTTCCTTTTCTATTTTCTTTTGAAATTAAACAAATGAGTGATAAAGGTAGAATTCATTAGCTTGCTGTGCTCTGCTTGTTAGATTTGTTTAATTTTCAATGTTTTCTTCAGTTTGAAGAGGATTCTTGGTACCCTCTTGCCCTCTTTAGCTTCTCACCGGTCTGAGCCCTTCATCTTTACAAATAAAAACATCAAAATGCTTGCCTTTCTTGCCCCAATTAGAACTCTACAAAACTAGCCTTCATCCCCGAACACAAATTTACCTTTCCCTTGATTCCAAAAAAACTCCCAAAAAATCAAATCAAATCCTTGCACTTCATACCTAGCCTAACATTAGAAGATATTTCAGTCATCTTAAGCCCCATAGATCATCATTAGCTGAGATTGACCTGGAGAGAGCACTCTCCTATCCTTGTACGGCTAGCTACGAGGCTGAGCGTGGTTTGATGTTGGCCATGGATCCTGCCTTTTCAGCCTGAGGTAAATCTAGGTAGTAACATAGTGGCGACCATACTGGGGACTAAATTATTTGTTTGTTGGTATTCTTTGTTTTATAAACTACAGACGAAGCTTGAAGATTAGCTAGGTAGCCTTCGAAACGCTTTTGCTTTGCATTAGTGCAAGTAGATAAATGCTACTTCAGTCAATCTCCGGTATAGTCTTGTAAACGGAGTATCTAACTTATAGATTACCCTAGTACATCTGAGAATTCTAAGCTTTTGGATGATAAGTTTAGGATTTGATAGGATGAATGAGTTGTTAATGTCCATTTGATCTCTTGAAAATAATAACACACTGGCTTCCAGAAGACATACTAGAGAAAATCCGGATCCTGATCCTCCTCCTGTCTACGAAAATCCCAATCTTATTCCAAGAATCGTTTGCCAAGGAAGTTCTATCATTCCCGTGTTCAAAGCTCAATCGTGTCCTGTTGGTTTTGAGTATCTTGAGGATCAAGAATTTGATGAGCAGTTTGAGTTGTCTTTGTTTGAAACCAAATCTGAAAGCGTTGTCGCTTCAACTGTCTTAAATCCCGAGTTTGTTCGAAATCTTGAAACTGAAAGGGCCAATAAATCCATTGATGATTATATCCTGAATCGGCTCCAGACTTCAATTGTGGCTTCTAATATCTCTGATTTTTTAGAGACTGCTTCTGCAACCCTTGGGTCATCCGCAATTGCATCTAGTTCAAGAATTCCCACCAAACCTCCTTTCATTCCTACCCTTCCCCCGCAGCCTACTATCTCTGATAAAAAATCTGCAGTCGTATCGCCTCCATCTACTCCTTCTACTCCTAAAATAGCCAAGATTGCTTCACCTCCGCATACACCTCCTCATACCCCTCATACATCAGCTCCACCTACTCCCCCAACATCACCAAGACTGATTGCAAATCCACCAAGAGCAATGGCTGCTCATTTTGCACCTCTTGTACTGCCTCAAAATTTGGATGATATGCCCGCCGACTACCAAAGCAAAATTCCTTTGTTTGATGGCACTCCTCATGGTATCACAACTCAGCAACATGTGGACAGAATGATGGATTTCTTCGATCTTCATGAGATTGATGCAGAAAATGTAACCATGAGACTGTTTGTACAAACATTTGGAGGTGAAGTAAGGAAATGGTTCAGGGCCTTGCCGGCTGCAAGCGTCACTACATTGGCCGATCTATAGAGACAATTCTTAAACCGTTGGGAAGTGAAGAAAAATCCCCTTTAGATTCTTTCCGAGTACGAGCACATCAAATGAAATGCGGGTGAGTCTGTTCAAGATTACTGCATTAGATTCAATTCAGTTTATAATGCAATCCCTGATCACCTAAAGCCACCCATGGGGCTAGCCTTGATAAATTTTCTGGATGGTTTTGACACTGATATGGCTTACCAATTAAGAGAAAGAGATCCAGCTACTTTAGAAGACATGCAAAAGATTGCGGTCAGCGTTGAAGAAAATCTGCTGGCCAAAAGAGCTAGAGCAAGAGCTGAAAAGAAAGTCACAATAAAAGAGGAATATTCCTCATCAAATCAAGTGCTTTGAAAGGTGGAACAGATGTTGGATAGACTGAAACTTGACAAGCCTGAACCACAGATCAGAAATCCTAACTTTCGTGGCCAGCAGCAACCCCAATACAGGATCAAACAAAGAGAGCAGTGAGCCCAAGATCAAACAGCGCAGTAGCAAGTGCAGACACCTCTCCAACAGAATGTTGTACTTGGTTCGGAATCAGAAGAGGAGGAGAATGTGATTGGAGAAGAAAATCATTTCTTTACGCCCGATGACATGCCAATTTACATCACTGAAGATGAGGAGTATTCCGAGAATCCAGCTGAACGAGGGGATGAAAATTTTATTTTGGCAAATGAGACAGTGCTTGAGGAAGAGTCCGATGATTACCAAAGAGGATACATGAATGCTTTGTCAGCTCAGCAGTGGCAATATTCACTTCGAAACAGAGATGTGCCTGTAAATCCAATTCAGAAAAGGAAGGAGGTATCAGCTTCAAAGAATGATCCTCCTAATGCGCAGAAAAAGGGAAAAGAGACAGCTGATCCTAGTAGCAGCAAATCGACATCAGCAAGTGAAAGATCAAATCAACCCAATGTGTCAAAGGAGAAAATGGAAAAGAAAGATGTTCCAACAAAAGAGGTAGATAAAATTTTAGTGTTTAACTTAGAAAATGAAATTGCTAAGTTGAAAATATCCATTCCTTTGACCGAGCTGATGAAGAACAACAATTATAAAAGTCAGGTGTCTAAAATTTTGAGCTTAGATCCATCATCAGACATGGTAAATGTGGAGGATGACAGTCCTGAGTTGATCTTTGGGCCAGCGTTGGAAGGTCAGTCCCAAGATAGTGATGTTGCTCCTTTCTATATCAGTCTCAGGGTGCATGACTTTGTTTTACATAATGTTATGTTTGATTCCGGAGCTTCTCATAATCTTATGCCGAAAGCCATCATGGAGAAATTGGGATTGGACATCACTAGAAAATACCATGACCTTTACTCTTTTGATTCCAGTAGAGTAAGGTGCATCGGGCTTATCAAAGATTTGGTGGTTAGTTTGGATCAGATTCCAGCTAAAAATGTTTTGATGGACGTGGTGGTGGCGGATATACCTCCTAGATTTGGCATGCTTCTTTCCAGATCTTGGGGAGCAAAGATTAAAGGGACAATGCAACTTGACTTCTCCTATGCTACGATTCCCGTGTTCGGTCAGATGAGGAAATTATACCGGGAGCAGAAAATGAAGTACATGATCACTAGCAAGGAGAAGCCGGTAAATAATCTAATCAACTATGTACATACTGATCTTGAGTCATTTTTTTTGTATTCAGATAGTTTTAATGATGTAAATAGTCAACTAGTGGAAGTAGAAGACATACCTGAGATTACTGAAAATTTTAGAGAAGTCTTGAGACAAGAGTGACAAAGACTTGATGGCATCGCTGAAAAATCAGCAGTCCGACAGTAGCAACATAATGATGGACAACAAGGTAAAGAAAAAGAGTTTCAGCATTTGGAAGAGGATGAAACAGGCCTATGGAGTATGGACTTTGACGATGCTGTAGGAAGAGAAGGTGCTGGCATTGGTATATGGATACGCAACCCAGTTTTTGCCCCAAACAAAGTGCCGAGTAATGTAAGGGTCTGCTCTTATAAATTAGCTTTTGACTGTTCAAACAATGAGGCTGAATATGAAGCTTTGATTGTTGTTTTGAAAGTGATTAGAAAATTAAATGCTAAAAGGATTTCAGTGTATGGCGACTCTGAGTTAGTCATCAAGCAGGTGAAAGGCGAGTATCAAGCAAAGCATCCTCGAATGTGGGCCTACCGAAATGTGGTGTTGGATATCTTGAAGGTATTTTCTGATTATACTATCACTTGTGTGCCCCGTGCTTAGAATGTCATTGCAGACTCACTTGCAACAGCAGCAAGAAACTTGAAGATTCCTATGAACTCAAACAATAAGTTTGAGATTCATGTGAAGCATCGCCCAGCTGTGCCTGACAATCAAAGGTATTGGCAAGTGTTCCAAGATGATGATGAGATCGATGAATTTCTGCAAAATAAAGGTAAATTCAAGGACATTTCTATTGATATCGAGTATGATGATGGCGACGAGAATATGGAAGTTAATCAGATGGAAGTTTTGCAGCTCAAAGACAACATCATTCCAAAAGGTATAATACCTTTAGAGGAGCTCTTTGATTAGGACGATGTGGCTAGAAAACCAACCTTGCTGCCAACCGAAAAAGGAGTTGAGGAAGTGAACATTGGATTAGCTGAAAATCCAAAGATGGTGAAATTATCAAAGGCGCTTCCCCCACAGGTGAGAGCAAAGTATATCAGTTTGTTATCCTCTTTTACTTATGTATTCGCTTAGGATTATTCAGATTTGAAGGCTTATGACACGAGCGTAATTCAACATGTGATCCCGATCAAGCCAAATCAAAAGCCTTTTCGCCAAAAGCTAAGAAGAGTAAATCAAAAGCTGCTGCCCTCAATCGAAAAGGAGGTGAATAGGTTGTATAAACATGGTATCATAGTCCCTATTAGATTTTCAGATTGGATTTCAAACTTGGTTCCCGTCCGCAAGAAGACAGGTGAGATTCAGTTATGCATTGATTTTAGAAATCTGAGCAAAGTCTCCTTGAAAGACAATTATCCATTGCCCAAGATGGATCACATACTTCAGTGAGTAGTTGGAGCATCATGGATGTCACTACTCGATGGTTATTCGGGTTATAACCAAATTTTGGTCCATGAGGATGATCGTGACAAGACAACGTTCACCACTCCGTGGGGCACTTTTCATTATGCAAAGATGCCGTTTGGATTGAAAAATGCTGGTGCAACCTTTCAGCAGGCGATGGATATAGCATTTGCCAATGAAAAAGATGTTTTTCTTGTTGTTTATCTTGATGACTTAACAATTTTCTCCAATACAGATGAAGAGCACCTCTATCATTTGAAGATTGTCTTTCAGCGGTGTAGGAAGTATGGCATCTCGCTCAATCCAAAGAAAAGCTTGTTTTCCATGGATGAAGGCAAGCTTCTCGGGCATATAATCTCAAAGGAGGGCATCCGAATTGATCCAGCATGGGTTGAGGCCATTCAAAAGATTGATCTCCCATGAAGTAAGAAAGAAATCCAATCCTTCAATGGTAAGATAAATTTCCTACGTCGCTTTGTTCCCAATCTTGTAGATTACTTAAGAGAGATCACAAACATGCTGAAAAAGGATAGTGCAGTAAGATGGATCAAGGAAGCAGTTAAGTCTTTTAATATGGTGAAATTAGCTCTTTCTTCAGCTCCAGTTTTGATCAGCCTGGACTACACTCAGAATTTTATTTTGTTTTCCTTTGCCTCGGATCATACTATGGCAGCGGTCTTGATGCAGAAGAGAGACCAGCTTGAAAAACCAATTGCATTCTTTAGTAGAACCATAAGGGATGTGGCATTAAAGTATAATATTATTGAAAAATAGGCCCTTGCATTGGTAAAAGCATTGAAATATTTTCGGGTTTATATTTTTCATTCTCACATCCTTGCCTATGTTCCTAATGCTGCTGTCAAAGATGTCCTAGTGCAAACAGACCCAGAGGGAAGGAGAGGGAAATGGATTGTTGCCTTGCTGGAATATGATGTAGAAATCAAACCGACAAAGCTCATTAAAGGACAGGGGCTGGCAAAACTTATGGTTGAGTCAAATCTGCACGCTTTGGACATTAATTTAATTGCTGCTATGTCCAAGGAAGATGAAGAAAATCTGCCCACTCAAGTATCATAAATTTTCCTCCTTTCTCCTTGGTATTCCGACATTTTTTTTGTGCTTCAAAATTTGTGATCACCTCCTGGAATGGCCAAGAACAAAAGTAGAACATTGAAGTTGAAAGCTGCTAAGTTTTGTATTTTGAATTCTACACTTTACTGGAAAGATCCCGATGGTGTTTTGTTGAATTGTTTGGTGGAAGAAGAAGTGAAGCAGGTGATGGAGGATTTCCATAAAGGAGATTGCGGGGGTCACCTTTTTTGGAAAACAACGACCAACAAGATTTTGAGAGCCGGATACTATTGGCCAACACTTTTTGCTGATGTGTATAAGACTGTCAAGAGCTATCATAAATGTTAGATTTTTGAAGGAAGACAGAAATTGCAGCCTTTTCCACTTAAACCTATTGAGGTAAGCGCCCCTTTTCAGTAGTGGGGTTTGGATTTCATTGGTGAGATCCATCCTCCTTCTTCAGCTCAGCACAAGTGGATCCTCACGACGACTGATTATTTCACGAAATGGATCGAAGCAATTCCTACCAGGTAGGCTACAGATGCGGTAATAATTTCATTCCTTGAGAATAACATTTTGTCTCGTTTTGGTTGCCCGAATAAGTTAATCACTGATAACGCAGCAGCTTTCAAATAAAAAAGGATGGTTGAGTTTTGTCATAAGTATCACATCACTTTGGGACACTCAACCGCTTATCATCCACAAGGTAATGGATTGTCGGAGTCTTCCAACAAATCTTTGGTTAACATCATTAAAATTTGCTGGAAATAAATAATAAAAGTTGGCATAAGAAGTTAGTTAATGCACTTTGGGCAGACCAAGTGAGTCAGAAGAAATCCATTGGTATGTCCCCCTTTGAGTTAGTATATGGATTTGACACAGTGTTCCCTATTTCTCTCACAGCTCCGGTAGTCAAACTTCTTCAGGAAGCTGGCAGTGAAGAAGATCATATGCAGCGAAGATTAAATCAAATGATTCATTTGCAGCAAATGAGAGAAGAGGTTTTCCAAAACACATTCAAGCTACAGGAGAGAATTAAGAAAATCTATGACAGAAAAGCAAAGGTGGACAAGTTCCAATTGGAGGACGTGGTGCTGAAATGGGATGCAAGGAATGAGGAAAAGGGTAAGCATGGTAAGTTCGAGAATCTCTGGAAAGGTCCCTTCAAAATTGCTGCATATCAGGGTCAGAATGCTTTTCTTCTGAAGGAGATGAATGGGGAAGACTATCCAGGAGGGCCGGTCAATGGTCGACTGCTCAAGCGATATAATTTTTGAGATGTTCTCTGCTGTTTACATTGTCACTATATATCCCATTTTATTTCAGTTTCATTGCAAGAGTGTGCTGTGATATTTTCTTTAGTTTGGGGCTCGAAGTGAAGGCTAATTCTGGAGAATGATTTCAGCTTTGGTTTGAGTGTGTCGAGTCATGTTTTTAAGTCATTTTGGTTTCAAAAGTTAGTTTGAGTTAAAAGTCAAAAGTCTTGTGTCAGTTTGTTAAGTTATCAACTCCATAGCCCAATGGACGAAGGCACTGTCTATCTCTCTCGGAGATCTGTAGTTCTTGGCACCTCCAAGGAGCTACCATCCCCATTGGAGACACTGTTAGAGTCGGTCTGTTCAGCCCTTTGTTAGAGATCAAAACCTCTTTTGTTGCATTTCATTTTAGGTGTCTCATTCAGCTCGATCATTTGCATTCCATTAGGAGCATCGATCTTCTGATGGAAGGGTCTTGTCTCCATACTTCCCTCATGTCATGTACCTACTGGTTTGTGTCTGATCATCAAATTTCATCAAATCAATTTTACAGTCATTACGGATGGTCTTTTGGTCAGCCAAGAGTCAGTCATTAGGTCTAGGGTTTCACAAATTTTTTCTTCAAAGTGTCCAATAATGCCAGCAGGCCCATGAGGATGTCTCCAATAAGTTTTCATTCCAAAATTTTCATTATCAATAATGCTTGAGAATGATTCTTCTTCAAAACTCTGTTTTGAAGAAGAAATCGTCAAATGTATTTTTTGTAATAAATATGTAATTTTTAAGGTTTTTCAAGTTCTACAGTTCTTCAGTGCAGCCCTGGTCATCCTTTGCTGAAATCCAAAGCCATCATCCCTGCAAAAAATTGCCAAGAGTTTCATCATTTCAGTCAAAAGTCAAAGGAAACAACAAAAAACAGAGTTTGTATTAAAAAGTGGAAAGTGCCAAATTCCAAACATAAGAAAGTGGGTTTTTGCAAAATAAAAATTAAATCCATGACTATACAAGATATTTTCACCATTCAAATGTCATTTGCACACAAGAGGTTGTCAAAGACCCAAAGGAAAATCGTGGAGGAGCGAATTTTGTGTTTGAGGCTGGGACTGTGTGTTGGAATGTTGCGCGGCGCATTGGGAGGTAGTCGCGGCACACCGGGAGGTCGCGGCGCATAGAGCTGCTTTTCACAGTGAAGCACACAGGGTCGATACTCCAGTTTTTTCACTACCTTCAACGAAATCCCAAATTTCTTGGCTCTTCTGCTCCAAGTAAGTCGAATTGTCTTGTAAATTTCCATTGATCAGTTTTGGGTGTGGTTTCAGAGATTGGTTGAAGATCTTGAATGCTATACTACAAACCCTATCCTCTTATTTAAGCTACTCCTTAGGGTTTTACAATTGGTGGTTTTAAAAAACAATTGTGCCAAGAATTTCATTACTCACTGGATTCTCCCTCACTATTATACTATCATCATACAGTCCCTTCCCTTATTCCCTCACATCCCAAATCACCTATTCCTAAGTTCTATTATCCCCGTTCCTAAACCCTACCATTCTCTATCACTCTCCTTCTCTCATTTCACTTATAAAATCCTCAAGTCCCCAAGAAGTCAAGTGACTGTCCTCACACTTTAAATCTCACGTGACAAACTCCATCATTCTCACTGCCCATTTTTTCCCACAGTCCCTCATTTCCCTTTGGCACATTTGGCAGTGAAAACAAAGGCACCAACTAGTCATTCTCAACAAAACAATCATACACATTTGCAACACCATGATAGACACTGATTCATCATATGAACAAGACAGTGATTCTACCACAGAGCTTCATGCACCAAGGAGGCCTCGTAAGGGTGGCAGACATGTTAGAGAAGAGCCCACCTCTTTGACTGAACTGCAAGCTTGCCCACTTGCCATGGCATGTTTCCAACAACAGTCATGCTTTCAGTATTGAAAAATGATTGCTCAGATTCAACATCATCAGGAGTTGGCTCGGTTATTTGTTTTGCATTTGCATGATGGTCAGGTAACGCTTGCTGGTGTAAATTTCACCTTGTCACTAGAGACCATTTCTCAAGCAATAGGAATACTGAATGTAGGTGAGGAGTGGAACAAAAGAATGCAGGTAGAAAGAGTACATTATGAACCATATATCAGGCCTAGCTATGTGAGATAGCTCAGCAGGGTGCTCCCTTTTCGGTTTTTGAAAGAATCCTATGCGCCGTTGATGAGACTCATTATTAGATATTTCAGTTGTGAAGGCCGTTTCTCACGCCTCTATGCATACCATATTAGATTATTGATGCATTTCACGAGAGTAAAGATGATGAACATTCCATATTTCATGTGCCGAAACATCAAGAGGATGACTACTCTTGTGTAGAAGAAGACTCCTGAACATCAGTACAACAACATTTACCACTATGTGCTCATCAAGATCATTGTTGTGCATCAGCTTGGCTTGCATGGTATCACATGGAAAGACTTCATTTCCCGTGAGTTCTTTACAGTTTCAGCAACTCATCAGGAAGTTTTCCATCATATAGGTGAACCTTCATATCAGCATGGAGGTCGGGAGGCAGAGATTACTAGTGTACCGACATATGTCACCTAGAGGCATGAGAGGATTTTTTGTAGTAGCCCGACGAGTACTATCTCCACTTGGGGTGAAAGGGGTCTCATTGCCATCATCAGCAGCACAGGTATAGGTACAAGACAGAGGCAAGAGGCCTATGCAGGATGAGGGCCCTTCAAGAGGCCTAGACACTGATTTCATACTCATCGATGATGATGTGAGCTCTCCTAGCTCAAAGCTGAGGGAGGTCATTCAGGAGCAGAAAGCCGAGATAGATGCATTGAATAATAGGTTGCATAGAGCTCAATGGGTCATAAAATATTTGGAGCAGCGAAACAAACTACTGGAGGATCAGCATACAGTCATGGAGTTACAAAACATTCGGCAAAACCGCCAAGCTGCCCAAAGGAGGAGGATAGAGTTCACTTCATTGGAGCAGGAGATAGAGGCTGATCGAGAGGCTTGGCTTGAGAGGGCCAATATTCATCTTGAGAAGTTGTTGGCGAAGGCAAACAAAGACAAGGACATGCTTAGGCACATGAAAAATCATTATTGGGCATGAACTCATGTTCGCAACGCAAGGATCAAAATATTGAAGGCAAGACTAAGGAGGGCACTAAAACGATGCAAAAGGAATGATAGGCTCCAAATCTTGGCTAAAGCTTCTTTGGTTGAGCATGATACTTGATGATGGACCTTCAGTCCAAATTTCAACAAATTTGGAGAAAATTTTTTCAATTTTGAATTTTTTGGCTTCAAAACAGATTTTCTTGCCCAACGCATAGTGCCACTTTGCGCGTGCTTATAATTAGGAGATCCTATGGGGGAAAACTTTACATTTCTAGATTTTTTTATGGAATGTTAGGCATGCTCATGGATTACCTAAGGATTTCATCAAGTTCTGGGTTGCCTAAAAGGTCAAAAACACCCTAAAAATGACCTCTCTGCCACCTTTTGCACCCACAGGAAGCGGTCTTGGGAGATTGAAGTTTTGGATGGGCAATTTATATCCAAATCCAGAAATTACACTTGGGTTGGAAAGTAGACGGGCTGGGATTTCCAACGAGCTATTATGAGTTCAATTTGGACTTCGGGAAGTGCCTCAAAATCAGCTCCAAATTTGTGCTACGCATATAGGTTTTGGGCGCAGCGCATAGAGAATTTTGGCCTATTTTTCACTCAGCAGCTTAGAATTTCGACCAGTTTTGACTAGTTTCACTTTTTCATGTAACTCTTGATGTACCTTGATGTAATTTCATGAACATGATGTAATTTTGGCACATATTTACTTGTTTTAGTAGATTCATTCACTAAAAGGTGAAAAACAACTTAATGAATCAGTTTCCTAACATATAGAGGCAAGTTGTTTCATTGCCTATTTTTCAGTTCCTTGTTTAGATATGGTTGAAACAGCTCCCAGAATGATGAGCTCGACCCCTAGAGGCATGGGAATGAGTTAAGCTTGCCTATATCATGTAATTTCTCAGTCATTTTTAGGGTTGGACACTTGGGAATGCTTGGCACTCCATTGTACATCTGATTTCTGCATTTTTGGCAAAGGAAAGACCAGGGTTTTGCAGTGCTCTTTGGGATTCCTATGGCTCTATGTTTTGATGGTGTTCCTCTCTATGTAATTTGTGAGTTCACTGATATTTATGTGCATCATTTCCTTTTCTCTTTGCTTCTGAAATTAAACAAATGAGTGATAAAGGTAGAATTCATTAGCTTGTTGTGCTCTGCCTGTTAGATTTGTTTAATTTTCAATGTTTTCTTCAATTTAAAGAGGATTCTTGGTACCCTCTTGCCCTCTTCAGCTTCTCACCGGTCTGAGCCCTCCATCTTTACAAATCAAAGCATCAAAACGCTTGCCTTTCTTGCCCCAATTAGAACTCTGCAAAACTGGCCTTCATCTCGGGACCCAAATTTGCCTTTCCCTTGATTCCAACAAAACTCCCAAAAAATCAAATCAAATCCTTACACTTCATACCTAGCCTAACATTAGAAGATATTTCAGTCATCTCCAGCCCCATAGATTATCATTTGCTGAGATTGACCTGGAGAGAGCCCTCTCCTGTCCTCGTAGGGCTAGCTACGAGGCTGAGCGTGGTTGATGTTGGTCCTAGATCTTGCCTTTTTAGCCTGAGGTAAATCTAGGCACTAACACCTGGCACGATCACCATATCAAGTTGCACACATTTAAGGTAAACGATTTAGTGTTGTTGTATGATAGCAAGCTCGAAAAATTTTCTGGGAAATTTTAAATGCATTGGTTAGGACCATATGTGGTAAAAGAAGTCATAGATAGAGGCATGGTCCAGCTAGTCAAACTTAATGGAGAACCCCTCCCAGGAAAAGTAAATGGCAGTCGCCTGAAGCCCTACACAGGTGGGCCGGCTATTTGACTGACCGACCAAAGCACAGTGTTCACGACCCGACAAGCCGGACAGAGGTGCGGGACTATAAACACAGGTACTAGAAGCTGGCATCCAAGTAGAGAATCAAGTCAGACGTAGATGACTCAAAAGCAGAAACGGAGCAGATCCAGACAACGACAACATGGTGCATTGCGGACTTCACGCAATGCACAGTTGGATGGAATTCACGCAATGCACAATTGGATGTACTTCACGCAAAGATTGCCACACTAACAGAGTGACTTGAGGATGAGTCACGATGATTGTGTTGGGGGCCTGTTGGGCAGTGGACCCCCCCATAGCATGTTTTTGAGGTTTGAAGCCCGAATTTTGGTCAAGTGTAATGTAAAGACCCCGCGAAATGCAGGCGCGGAGTGCGAGAGTCTAGGGTTGTCCACCCTAAAATAATGTAATTTAATGTATGGTATGTCGGTCTACCCATGGTTTGTGGACCATGGGATTGTATAAATAGAGTGAGGCTCTAAGTGTAAAGTCAGTCTTAAGTTTTGGGATGAGGAATTAGCTCTGAGTCTGTAAGTTTGAGTCTTGGGTTATAGTAGTAGGAAGAGGCTCTGTAGTTGAGTGCGCAGAGGCTTGGTAGAGTCTGTAGTTGTGTGCGCAGACCCCTGCAGCTGAGTGCGCAGGGTGGAGTTGGGATTGCACTTGGACAGAGAATTAATAAAAGATAAGATTGATTTTGAAATATTGTGTGTCTATGACTCTATTATATTTATGCATCTCTTTACAGTTTTGTGATTGTGCGCACTTGTTATGAATATTGAATGATTAATGAGAATATTGGGTCCACATAATTAAGTTAAGATCTATAATAATAGCATAGTAAGGATTAATGATCTAGACAACACCTTTTCACGCTCTTTACAGAGCTGCGCTAAAGCAGTTGCACAAGTTACGGAGGACAGACGGCTGCGCGGAGCAGCACAAGCATGCAGGTTGGGTTCACGAACTTCCTAGACTTCATCAAGACATCCTAAGGTGAGGAAACCTCGTTCCAGCACCCTCCCATACTACCTCGAGTGAGACCTTAGTCTGCACACCGTGGACTGTTGTTGAAAGGTCCGGTAGTTTCGGGATTTGTTTGGCTAAATCACTTCTGAACCTAGGTTAGGCCCCAACAAGCCAACAATAAATTATGTGCATTAGAAGTCATTCAACGAGAGTTAATAACAACCCATATCCCATAGTAGAATGGGGTGGTTGAAAGGAGGAACAAAAGTATTGTGGGAGCTACACAGGCGATGTTACATGATCAGGGCCTACCATTACACTTGTCGGTTAAAGCATGCAACACAACTATATATGTATAGAACATGAGTCCTCATCGGATTCTCGAGATGAGTACATAAGAAGAATATTTTTCAGGTAAGAAACCAGATGTGGCACACTTTAGAATATTTGTTTCATCAATTTACTGTCATGTTACCAAGGATGCAAGGAAAATGCTAGAGCCAACAATTGAGTTGGGCATATTTGTGGGGTACACTGATACACCTCACAACAATCGGAAGTACCTTCTATCTCACAGGATGACAGTGGTTCGTAGAGATGTGAAGTTTGATGAAGAGAAGGCCATGAGATGTTACCTTGAGAGGGAGCTTTAGTTACATGCAGATGAGGAGCTTTTAGCTCCAAAGGAAGAACCTGAGGATGATGTGGAGTAGCCACATGCAGAGGAGCAGAATGGAAGCACTCAATCATGAAGATACTTCCAGAGATGGAAGGAAGTGCACCAGAGAGGTTGACATATTGATGCATGATGCTAGAGAGAATTTTGGATTACCCACATCACAACGCAGGCAGAGGAGGTTACCAGATCGGTACACTGGCTACATGGCTTTGATGAGCGAGAGTGTAGAGAATGAGCCATCCTTGTTTGAGGAAGTAGTGCAACAACCAGTATGGGTTGATTCCATGGTAGAAGAGTATGAATTCATTATCAGAAACAATGTTTGGAAAGTAATCCCAAGACCAATAGATAAGTCAGTGGTGAGTTCCAGACGGATTTACAAGGTAAAGCAAGCAGCAGATGGGAGTGTGGAGAAACACAAGGCCATATTTGTGGCCAAAGGGCTCTCTCAGGTGGAGGGAATTGATTATGAGGAGACCTTTTCTCCAATAACAAGGTACTCTTCAATTAGATCTATTTTAACACTTTTAGCGCAGATGGGATGGAAGATACATCAAATGGATGTGAAGTCAAAATTCCTTAATAGAGTGATTGAGGAAGAGGTGTACATTGAGAATCCATAAGGATTTGATACCTTCAATAGAGAGTCACGTGTGTGTAGACTCAAGTGAGTGTTGTATAGATTGAAGCAAGCACCTCCTATTTCACCAGGTTGGGCTTCACCAAATGTGAAGCAGATGCAAACCTTTACCATATTGTGGTTCAAGGTAAATTATTGATTATAGTATTATATGTGGATCATTTAATTCTAACACGTGATGAGAAGCTAGTAAAATCTTTCAAAGGGGATCTTGCAAGAGAATTCGAGATGAAGGACCCGAGGCTCATGAATTATTTCCTTGGTATGGAAGTATGGCAAGGAGATGAGGAACTATTTATCTCTCATGGAAAGTATGCCAATGAGATATTGAAGAAGTTCCATATGGAGAGAAACAAATGCATGGAGACTCCTTTAACAGGGAATTGGAAGAAGGAAGATGCTACTTCAGGTGAAGTAGTGGAGGCTAATATTTACAAGAAACTTATGGGTTCACTTATGTATTTAGTAAACACACGACCAAACATATGTTTTGCAGTTAACAAACTTAGTTAAGCAATGGTTAAGCCAACCAAACATTATTGGAAGGAAGTTAAACATGTGTTGAGATACCTTAGAGGCACCACTCAGTTTGGTCTTTGGTACATACATATAGAGGGAGTGAAGATTCAAGGTTTCACAAATCCAAATTGGGCAGGGAGTCCATTCGATAAGAAGAGCACATTAGGGAGAATCTCTAGTATTGGGTCAGTAACATTTTCTTGGTACGCAAAGATCAATTGCACTCATTCTAGTAGAAGCAGAGTACATGGCTACTAGTCAAGCAACTTGTGAGGCTATCTGGATGAGGAAGATATTTGTTTGGTTGTTTGGTCAACAGATGGATCCTACAATGATTTACTATGACAATCAGAGTTATATCAAACTCTCTAAGAATCAATTTTTTCATGATCGGTCCAAGCATATCGACATCTGATATCACCATATACAAGATTGTGTGTTGCGAAGAATCATGTTGTTGTTGTTGGAGTACATTCCTACAGAGGAACATGATGCAAATATCTTGACTAAGGCACTGTCAAAAGGAAAATTCGAGTTCCATAGAAGCATGATTGGGCTATCTGATAATCACTTTCTTATTGAGAGGGAGTGTTGAAAATGCAACAAGAAAATCCTAATTTAATTTTGTCCTTGAATTAAACTAGAAATAAAATTGTAATTCCATATCACAAGACAACTTGTACGAGTTAAATATGTTAAATTGACTTAGTTGGCTCAGTTAATTTGAGTTGAGGGTCTAACTTGAGTCATGTAGATTATATCCTACTTTATAGGAGCATTGGTTGAGTTTATTTTGAGTTGTGATTAATTAATTCAATTTAACTGAGTTAAATTCAGTTAAACTAGTTCCAACTAATGGAGGAACTAGTAGGAGGTCAAACAATGGGGTTTTGTTTCATGTGTTCAAGCAATTAAATGATGATTCACTCATAAATAACTCATGCATGTAAGATCTGAGAGTTACCCAGTTGAGATTGGAGTTCAGGGATAGTGTACTATCAGTTGTATAATTATTTGAATTGTACAAGTGGTGCATGCAGTCAGAGGAAGGCCTATGAGGATTGCACAATTCATATTGAGGAATTTCCCTAATTAATAGGGGGATAATTCCCAAGGAATCAACACAAGGAAATATGGACTTGGGTAAGCCAAAATTTCGTTAAGTATTGGCCCAGGCTTGTTTAGGAAGCACTAAGATAGATAGAGATAGTGCAGAGGTTACTCGGGCTTGAGAAAACCATTGTAATCTTCTCATATTTTCTGACTAATGCAATATACAGATAGTAAGGGGTTTTAGTTGTGGCTTTCCTTGGGAAATCATTATGTAATGTGTTGATTGAATTATTTCTCTTATATGCTTCGTAATTTCACGATCATTTAATTGTTTTTGTTGATGAGTAGAGTAGATTCAAGTCTATTGTTTTAGTAAATTACAATTAGGAGTTTGAATCTACAAGGAATTTCTACAGGTAAGAAAAGAAATATGTATTAATGCCATCATATTTGTTTTAAAATGGTGATTATAAATCAGCATATTTTTTAAGAAAATGTGTTTTAAATGCAAAAAAAATACATGGTTATGCAATATGACCTAGAATAAAGAGGATTTTATTGTATACACAACTCTACTTGTGCCTTGGTGCATCCAAAGAGCATGATTGAAATAAAACAAAATGCTATATACAATATAAATGAAACTTAACCGCCAAAAAAAATTATGAGATTTTCCTAGGACTTTAATTGAAAAAAATTTGAAGAGATTTTCCTGCAATATAATTCAAAAACCTATTTTTGTATACATGTATATTTTATCATCATGCCCATATCGATATGCATGACTTCAGTGGTAGAAATTAAGGCAAGGTATGATCTTCATGAGAAAAAGAAACACAAACAAAGACTATGGTATCTCACTTTGAAGACATGTACATTTGATCTGTAAATGAGGGACTTATCGCACTCACTTGACCACCACGAATTTGATGTGGAATTTTAGTTCTTATCTCTATCTCAACCTTTTATAAAAAAACTCTATCTTTAGAAAGGCTACTAGGCCTCTTTTCTTAGTGTACCCTGCACACAATCCCAATAAAAAAACATCTTTATTCACTATCATTTATTAGGCATATGGGGATGGTAAGTTGGCTAACTCCAAGGCTTGAATGTATATTTTCCTTATGTAGTTATACCCATCCTCTAAATGGCTATAAGGCCTCTAGTCTTAGATTTTAGATTGCAAACAAGCACTAGCTAACAATCTCAATAAGTGTGAGAGATTATGAGTGAAAAACTATAATGCCTACCTCCTAATCCTATTAACTTATATTAGGTTATTAACCTTCCTATTGAGTTGTTGACTTTTGTGATTGATTCTTATAAGAATTATTAGTACACATATGAGGTATGCGTATGCTAGTTACATACCTATAGGAATTCCAGTGAAAAGTGAATTCCTTAAGGTGATAATTACTTGTGAGAAGTATTATGATTCTTCTTAGTTTATTAATCTTCTTCTTCATCAAGCAATTACCATTAGAATGAAAGAAAATAAAACAAGAACAAATGACACTAGAGATTAGGCTCCAAGATAGGGAAAAACCCCACCAAGGCTGAAACCCCATCAATCATTTCCTTATAGAATCAAGAGAAATCCAAGTCATATAACCATTGTCCCAAGTGCCATGTCAACCCTTCCACCAGACAACATCTACTTTCATATTGTCCTTCATAGGTCATCATAGAGCTACATCAAAAAGTTTGTATGCCATCACATAGATATGTCTACAAGTGTTTTCATTTCATTAGAGGGATCCACCATAGGAGCTTGCTTTCCATCATAGAGAATTATCATAGAAGCTCGTGTTCCACTTTAGAAAAATATCACAGAACTCACATTTCCTCACAGAAAAACATAACAGAAGCTCACATTTCCTCATAGAAAACCACCATAGATGATCGTATCTATCATATACAACCACCAAATAAGATGTCCAAACTTGTTCACAAATAGAGAAGCACACTAGCCAATATATAGTGTTTCTCACACGACCAAAGAGGTTCCTCTTCATTTGAGCCGACTTGTTCAACTAGGAGGGAAAATTTGGCTGCTTGGATAGTCAAATATAATTACAAGAAAGTTTTAAATTTATTTTTCTTTTACAATTCCAAATGGGACATATTACAATTTGATTTTCTTTTATTAAATAAATTGTCTTCTTCACTTAGTTATGAAGATCGAATGATCCAAATGGATCCGAGAATGCTCTCTAAGTCTTCATAAATCCGTTAAAAATTGTGCCAAAGATCGAAATCTTGTAAAATGATCAAAGTTATCATAGAGGAAGCACCCTTTGCAGGGTGAAGAAACACTATTGGAAGGCCCAAAACCTATGAAAACAGAGAAAATGGAGCTATCGGAGGCAGAAAAGGGAAGTACATAGTAGCCGTTGGATTTGGACGATCAACAGTTCAGATCCAACCGGTGGATCGCTATCGGCGGTGGCTATCAATGCTTATCAGCGGAACCCGCTCAAGGATTGTGATGGCAAACAGCGATATCAGCATATGGCGACATCGATTGGCGGAGTTAATATGGACCGTCGATCAAGCGCGCAGATCGACAACCCGTATTACGTTGCTGGATCGCTATCAGGGGATCGCAAGAGCGCTTATAACAGCCCGAGGGTATTGCGATGAGTGATTACGATATCGCAATCGAAGCGACCTGGTGAACAGGACCCGATGGGTAATTAGGTGATAACATATATATTTTGAAGTCTGATATGTGGGATTTTGCAGTGATTTTATATGTTTTCACAGTTTCGTTTGTCAAACGAAAAGTGAAGAGGAAAGAACTGATGCAATAAGCCAGACCCGAAGGGGTGCCTTAAGGCTATTCTATATAATTTCAAATCCGTAACAGAGCCATTTTTAATGTATTTTGTGATTTTCATTGTATTTCCAAAACACAAAGGGACGGAGCCTTCCGATATACAATAACAACTTACAGGCAGATCCGATAGAGGAATGAATCATAGTTAAGGACTTTTAAAGTTTGAGATATTGAGTTTGGCAGAATTTCCCTGTGAAAATACATTTTCACTGTGAGAACAAAGTGTGGACGTTTCAGGAGTTGTAGAGGCCTGCGGCACTCTTACATTTCAGAATGGGTGGCCACCTCCTCTCCATGCGTTTAGCAATGATGGTATAACGTTGGCAGAGGGATTCAAAGCGTGCAGAGGCCGGGGAGACTGAGAGACAGGAATTGAAATGAACACACAACGTTGGCTTTAAAAGCCACAGACAGAAAACAAATAGATAGGCAGCGTTGCAAGCAAATGCAAGATATAGTGAAGACAAAGATTGAGAGCTGTGAGGGAGTCTGTGTACTCAGAGGAAGCTTGAGGGATTCAAGTGAAGCTCTTGTAATTGCATCTGTTTTGTGTGAGATTCAAACTGAGTTCAGTATTGTAAAAACTCTATTTGAAGACTTAATAGAGAGGCCACCACTAAGGGTTGGACCAGGGGATGTAGCCCAGGAGTATTGGGTGAACTCCTTATTAAATCTGCTGTGTTTTTATGTGTTTGTCTATTATAGTTTTTAACTGCTTCAAAGTCTATGTATTTTGCAATCTGATCTATCCATTGCACAAAATAACATAGGCACATTTGTGCACATGAGTATTTAATACCTTATTAATTTTCTTAGATCTCATTATCATATCAAGTGGTATCAGAGCTTTAGGTTGATAAGGTTAGATAAGCTTGTGCTGGACTGTTTGTGAATGCTAACTAGGTCAAAGCTTAAATTAGGAAAAGGAGAACTGGTTGAAACTAACCCAGAAATTGGTAGAGTCTATCCTAAGAAGAAAATGACAGAAGAAATTCCCTTGGAATTAGACTCTCAGGTCATGGACAGTTTCATGACCATGATAGCCACGGTAGAGGAAATGTATAGAGAATTTAAGAAAGATCGAAGTGAAGATTCTTCAACTTTCAAACAAGACAAAGGAACAGAAGAATCTCTTATAGATGGTCATTTTTAAGGAAAAGGGAAAGGAAAAAAGGATCCTCTATCCACACCTCCCAATAGCCCTGAAAAAACAAAGAAGAAGACATCTGTGATTAAATTAGATGTTAAATTTGATTTGCCAATATATGATGGAGAGTTAAATCTAGAGAAGCTAGATAACTAGATTCGACAGATTGATGTGTATTGCAGGGTGCAGAGCATTGATTCAGACATAAGTAAAATTCAGCTGGCCAACCTACACCTTGGAGGAACTACCTTGGTATGGTGGGAAGGCAGGACACAAGTTGACTTGAAGAAGCATGGTAAAATTATTTATGTCTGAAGTGAATTTGTTCCTGTAATTAAAAAACAATTCTATCCACCAGCGCATATGCAGCAAGCTATGATGAGTTGGCAGATTCTTTGCCAATTAAAAGGGTAAACTGTACAAAGCTACACTCAAGAATTTAGAAAAAGAGCTTTGATTCTAGGCATTTCTTTAGGCTCACCTGAAACTTTGCTGAAGTATATAGGTGGTCTACATAGTTATTTGAGGCACACCATTGTCATGTTTAACCCTACTAGCATAGATGAGGTATCTGCTCAAGCTACCCATTTAGAGTTAGAGGCAAGAATGTGAACCCAAAGATTGGGGGATCATCAAAACCCACTTCAAGTAAGAAAAAGGAAAAGAGGAAGTAGAAATGGAAAGAGAGGAAGGCAAATGCTATAAAAAAGGCCAAACCTTCATGCACTCACTGCAAGAAGGATGGACATGATGTTGAACAATGTTGGTCTTTGCATCCGGAGTTGAAACCCAAGAAGTTCGATGGAAAGAAGAAGAAGGCTGCTGCTACTGTTCAGAGAGATTTGGGGTCAGACTTAGGTGATGAAACAACCATCACAACCACAGGTATACAAGGTAAAAATTCTGAAGCATCTTCTAGTAATTCTACCCAAACTATTGATAGTGAAGAAAATGAGAGAAGAAGACATGAGATTTTTCATATTAGAGTTATTTCCAAGCATCAAAAGATTGATACTTTATTTGATAGTGGCTCACAAGTAAACTTAATTTCTGAAGCAATTGTAAAGGAGCTGGGATTACTAACCACACCTCAAAAGAAGCCATATCCATTAGGTTGGTTATGTGATAAAGCAAAGCTACAAGTGACTAGACAATGTAAATTTAGGTTCGCCATTGGTTCAACATTTGTAGATGAGGTTGAGTTAAATGTAATTCCCTTGGATATATGTGGGATTGTTTTAGTAAGTCCTTACTTGTATGATAGAAAAGCCATTTTCTATAGATCTGAAAATAAGTATCAACTTGATAAAGATGGAATAGAATATATCGTAAGAGCTCACAAACTCAAAAATAATTATACTCTCATAAATTCAGGGAAGATGAAAAGGATTGTAAATTCATGAAAGCAATTTTTAATGATGGTTGTAAAGGAAAAGAAGCCTGATAAAACCAATGTATTTCAAGGATGTGATGCTAAACAAGAAGCTGATTTAGAAAAAGTTGTTTCAAAATATGATATTTTATTTCAAGAACCTAAAGGTTTGCCACCCGAAAGGGAAATTGTACATGATATTAATTTGCAGCAAGATGCTCCATTGCCTAAAATCGGAATGTACAGGTTATCCACTTTAGAGAATGTAGAAATCAAGAAGTAGGTACATGAGCTACTCGAGAAAGGGTTCATAAGACCAAGCACATCGCCATGCGGATCCCCAATAGTGTTGGTGAGAAAGAAGGATGGTTCATGGAGGATGTGCATTGATTACCAAGCACTGAATAAAATAACAATAAAGAATCGTTATCCCCTTCCTCGCATTGATGATCTATTGGATCAGCTGAAAGAGGCTGTTTATTTTTCCAAGTTGGACCTATGTAGTGGTTACCATTAGGTCAGAGTAGTAGAGCAAGATGCATGGAAGACTACTTTCAAAACAAAGCAAGGGTTCTATGAATGGCTAGTTATGCCTTTTGGTTTAACCAATGTTCGTGCCACTTTCATGAGAGTAATGAATGATGTACTCATGCCTTTTATTGATGATTTTGTAATTGTATATATAGATGACATTCTTGTATTCAGTAAAACATGGGAAGAACATTTAAAGCATGTAAAGCAGACTCTATATGTTTTGAAGAAAGAAAATCTCTATGTTAAATTATCAAAATGTGAATTTGGTAAACACCTTTGAATTATTTGGGTCATATTGTAGGGGGTGGTGAATTGAAGATAGATCCCTCTAAGGTTGCAGTCATTGTAAACTAGCCTAAACCCAAGTCCGCTACAAAAGTTAGAAGCTTCCTAGGGGCAGCACAATATTGGAGAAAGTTTATTGTTAACTTTTCCTTAATTGCAGCTTCCTTACATGCTTTGACAAGATTGAACAAGGTGTTTCAGTGGGGAGGCAAACAGCAGAAAGCCTTCGACACCTTGAAAGAAAAAATTAGTACAGTACCACTACTAGCATTGCCAAATCTTCAAAAACCACTTGAGATCAAAACAATTGCCAGTGATTATGCCATGGGAGCAGTGTTGATTCAACATGGTAAACCCATATGTTACCATTATGAGACTTTTAATTCTGCAGTAGTTAATTACCCTACATATGATAAAGAATTGTATGCATTAGTTTAGAGTGTGAAGAAGTGGAAACATTACTTAATGGGCAAAGAAACAATAATCCATACTAATCATCAGCCACTTCAGTACTTGTACTCACAAACTAAATTGTAGTAGTCAAGACACTATAGGTGGATGGGTTTCCTACAACAGTTTCACTTAGTCAGTAGATATAAAAAGGGCATACACAATAAAGTTGCAGATATGTTGTCCAGACCAATCATAAATGCATCTACTATACTTAAGCATAACTCAGTAATGCATGAAAGCTACATTGAACAATATGCTCAAGATATAGATTTTAAAGATGTATATGCAGCTTTAAGTAATGGAAAAAAGGTAGAAGAATTGGATTACTATATTAAGGACCGACTCTTGTATCATTTGGGAAAGCTATGCATTCCACAAACAGAGAGAATTAACATAATTAGGGAGGCACATAATTCCCTGATATCAGGTTATTTTGGTGTAATTAAAGCAGTTGCACAACTGCAAAAATACTTCTATTGGCAAAAAATGAATGAAACAATTTCTAGATATGTAAGCGGGTGTACCATGTGCGCTAAAAGCAAGGCCAACAATAGAAAACTAGGCTTGTACACTCCACTGCCAGTCCCTTCCTGCCCTTGGGAAAGTGTTTCCATGGACTTTGTTGGGGGATTGCCAAAATATAGAAAGGGACATGACTATTTATATGTTATTGTGGACAGGTTCAGCAAAATGTGTATTTTAATACCTTGTAATAAGCAGATTACAACTGAACAAACAATGAAATTGTTCTTTCAGCATGTTTGGGTGCATTTTGGGTTACCCACTTCCCTAGTATCTGATCGAGACTCTTGATTTGTTGGGAAGTTTTGGTCAAGTCTATGGGAATTAATGGACACCAGAGTAAAGAAAAGCACAACCCTTCATCCACAGATAGATGGCCAAAGAGATGTAGTTAATAGGATAGTGATCCAGTTGCTTAGGGGTTATTACAGCAAGCATCCCAAGCTTTGGGATGAACACTTATGTTATGTGCAACATGCTTACAACCGTGCTAAACATTCTTCTACATAGAGATCTCCTTTTGAGACTTGTTTTGGTTTCATACCAAGATCTCCCTTGGATTTTATCTTTGAAAAAGACATAGCAATTGCCGGACACAATGATGTGGACAAAGCAACTAGATTCATTGAACAAATCCAAGAAATTCACCAAGCAGTGCAGGAACAGCTGGAAAAGAGCCAAGCCAAATGTAAGGCAAGGCATGACAAACATCGGGTGGAGCACAACTTCCAAGTTGGCGATCAAGTCTGGCTGTATATCAGCAAGGACAGAATGCAAGGTGAAAGAAAGAAGCTGAAGCAAATAAGGTATGGGCCCTTTAAGGTACTTGAGAAAATTGGTGAGAATGCTTTCCACCTTGATCTACCATTATACATGCACATCTATTCAGTATTAAATGCAGAAAATTTAAGACTGTTTGAACCTAATTTAATTGAAGATCCTGAAGAAAAGTCAATTTCCTTCCATTGATGATCTGTTGCCTGAATACCTCAATGAGCTGCAAGAAGATACAGTTCTAGACAAGAAGGTGAGGATAACGTGTAGAGGGGACGTGGAGTACCTTAGAATTGGACTCAAACATTCAAAACCCAGCAGTGCCAAATGGATAGAGATTGGGCAAGTGAGGCAACTGTATCCTCACTTAAGTGATGTTTGAAAACCAAATTTTGGTGGTCCAAAAGCCTTTTTCAGTGGGAAGGCGTGACCCAAATGGATTCGAGAATGCTCTCTAAGTCTTCATAAATCCATTAAAAATCATGCCAAAGATCGAAATCTTGTTAAAAGATCAAAGTTTTCACAAAGGAAACACCCTTAGTAGGGTGGAGAAACACTATTGGAAGGCCCAAAACTCATGAAAATAAAGAAAATGGAGCTATCGGAGGTGGAAAAGGGAAATACACAGTAGCCGTCGGATCTGGCCGATCAATGGTCTAGATCCAATCGGCGGATTGCTATCGGCGGTGGCTATAGGTGCTTATCGGGGGAACCCACTTAAGGATTGCGATGGTGAACAACGATATCGGCATATGGCGATGGCAATTGGTGGAGTTAATATGGACTGTCGATCAAGCGCACAGATCGACGGCCCGTATCACGTTGCTGGATCGCTATCGCGGGATCGCAGGAGTGCTTATAACGGCTCGGGGGTATTGCAATGAGCGATTGTGATATTGCAATCAGAGTGACCCGATGAACTGGACCCGATGGGAAATTAGGTGATAACATGTATATTTTGAAGTCCAATATGCAGAATTTTGCAGTGATTTTTATATGTTGTTGCAGTTTCATTTTTCAAATGAAAAGCAAAGAGGAAAGCGCTGATGCAATAAGCCAGACCTGAAGGGGTGCCTTAAGGCTATTCTATATAATTTCAAATCCGCAACAGAGCCATTTTTAATGTATTTCACGATTTTCATTGTATTTCCAAAACACAAAGGGACGGAGCCTTTTGATATACGATAGCAACTTATAGGCAGACCCGATAAAGGAATGAATCATAGTTAAGGACTTTTAAAGTCTGAGATATTGAGTTTTGGCAGAATTTCCCTGTGAAAATACATTTTCACTGTGAGAATAGAGCACTGCTATTTCAGGAGTTGTAGAGGCCCGCGACACTCTTACGTTTCAGAATGGGTGGCCACCTCCTCTCCATGTGTTTAGCAATGATGGTATAATGCTGGTAGAGGGATTCAAAGTGTGCAGAGGCCGGGGAGATCGAGAGACAGGAACTGAAACGAATAGGTAGCATTGGCTTTAAAAGCCACAGACAGAGAACAAACAGACAGGCAGTGTTGCAAGCAAATGTGAGATAGAGTGAAGACAGAGATTGAGAGCTATGAGGGAGTCTGTGTACTCAGAGGAAGCTTGAGGGATTCAAGTGAAGCTCTTGTAATTGCATCTGTTGTGTGTGAGACTCAAACTGAGTTCACTATTGTAAAAACTATGTTTGAAGACTTAATAGAGAGGCCACCACTGAGGGCTAGACCAGGAGATGTAGCCCAGGATTATTGGGTTAACTCCTTATTAAATCTACTGTGTTTTTATGTGTTTGTCTATTATAGTCTTTAACTGCTTCAAATTCTATGTATTTCGCAATCTGATCGATCCATTGCACAAAATAACATAGGCACATCCATGCACATGAGTCTCTAATACCTTATTAATTGTCTTAGATCTCATTATCAGATCATTGAACCTAGTTACAATTTCCAACACTCACTCTTGACTTGGGAGGTACTCATAATGACTTATCCTGATATTCTCATCTATAAGAAAGGATCTAAATTGATAAGCATCGATGATGATACTATCATCATAGCCAACATTTTCTCTATCTCTCTATAAGATCAGAGCACAATGTTAAGAGGCATTCCATAGGACACCATACCACCTCTCCAAGGCACATAATCCACCTAGGATACCCAGAACATGTCCTCCAATAGACCATTTCCCTTAAGAAAATGCTTGTCCACTAGACTATTCTTTGTCTAAGTCCATGTACTTGACTTAGGATATCAATCCTAATTTGCCACAGTACATGACTCAAGAATGTCTGTCCAAGATTCTTATCCAATCCACCATTCTCCTTATCCATGTCCATGTACTTGACTTAGGACATCAATCCTAATGCATCATAGTACATGACACAAGGAGAATCATGTGTCCAACCTTACTCCCTCTCAACCTGAGAGGAAAAATCCATACTTTCTCTCTCTTAAACATGGAGAGTACATCGACAAAGCTTAGCTTGTGTCAGAAGTACTCATACTTCCCTTACATTAGCTACCTATATTTTGTGGAGATATGTTGTAGATTCCTCAACAGGGAAAATTTTAGGTGCTAATATTCTCCCATGGGCTAATTTTCTATACTTTTTCCAAAAAAAAGATTTGCTAATTTCCATTTTTTTGTAAAAATGATTCGCCAAAATTTTATAGAATGAAATTATTTTACCCTAAAAAGCGCCAAAAAATTATATATAGACTATATAAAAATATTATAAATTTGAGTATTTTTACAAAAATATCTCCAAACATTTTATAGATTTCCTATTATGGACTAGTGGGATTCGCCAAGGTTTCTAAACTTTAAGATAAATTTCCATCCTTAAAATTTTCCCTGTTCCTCAACCAACCCACTTATCACTGAGTTTTCTCATCTACAACTTCTGAACTAAGGCTCCAAACCTACCTCCTAATAGACCATGATTCCTTCTTTCACGATCCTACACTTGAGGTCTTCACTTACAACACCCAACACTACATCCCGCACTTCTTCCCATCATCCAGATTTGCCCACTTGTCATTCTTATTATCATTTTGTAATACTGCTCCTAGGTCTATCAAAACTTCCCTAAATCTGACAAATTAACAATTCTTATCACTCTGCTTAGGGCTTCCAAATTTTCCCATTTTGTCAACAATTTGGATGCTCCAAAATTCTCTTCCTAGGGCACATCAATAACCCACTAATATGCACTTTTTCTACTCCAAAAGAAAATTCATGAGGTACGACAGAAAGCCCATCTATCGTATATTTTATTGAAATAGGGCATCAAACCATCCCTTTCACATTCCACTGATCTATGACTTAATGACTAGGCCACTCAACTCTGATTTGTTAAGTATTGTACTTTATGGCGCACATAAGATAACCCTCACAGCACATCAAATCATAGTCCTTAAGGCTTATATAAGCAACCCACGGACTGTCCCTTTGGCACTCCAAATTGAAAATCCTTAGGGCACAATAAATTCAATTGCCAATCCTTGAATGGTCAGGTCTTCTATAAGGCTAGAAAGTCCTCTTGGATATGCAACTCTCTTCCATGTCATCATTTTTCTTCCAAACCCTATGTAGGCCTTGCAATCCCACTAATATGAAAGAGACAAAGAGCATATATACAAGAAACTAACAAAACCATAAATCAAGGAGGAAAGACACATAATACTTATTTTTTGAAAATTATTAGCCCCTTCTTAATCCATGGACTTCATGCAACCACTTTATCAACTACATCTTTCAAGAAAAGTCAGCTCCCTCTTAAACATGAGCTACAAGATAATTTTTTGCATCTTCCATTCCTGGGATCTAGGACTTTTTTCAACAATAATGAGGGTTTCCTTAATCATACTTTGTAAGGGTCAACATCCAGATTCCCAGAACCTTCCAATTTATCAAAATTGCAATTTTTACAAGAATTCATATATTAGTTACAAATTCCAAAATTGTTGACCATATGCCTTCTATGTAGTTTCACCAATGTTTTGATCACAAAAGAGGATACTACTAGCTAATCAATGTATCATTTACAAACCCCCATGCTTCAACAAGGTCAAAGTCAAATCATATATCATAGGCAGGAAACCTTACCATACATTCATGCATAGATCTTGGATAGTAAAGAGAAAAACAAAGTACATGCCTTATCAACTTTAGTCCATACTTACAATTCTTCACTTCAAAAGATGTATGTCATCTTCTTCCACCTAATATGACTAACATACCACATAAATTCCTTCAGGCTACTAGAAATTTTCTTTTACCTCATTTACCTTCTTATCTGTCAAGGAGTAACATGCCACACATTCATCAGAATCCACATATAGATGAATTTGTCATGTCATATGAAGCCTCCAATTTTGCACCAGCTATTACATAATGAAACCTTGAATACTATCACAAAGAAGACACTTCAGGAATTTTCATTCCATACAAATATGAGTTTCAGGAGTATTGACCCTTTAACCATGAATATTTTTTCTTCATTGATCTCGACCCTACTAGGCCTTGGCCTAGTCAACAAGAGATCGATTTGCAAAACAAAAAGTCTCAGCCTAGTATCCACAGTCAAAAATTTTAATTTGAAACTCTCTTGTTTACTAAAGATATTGTCATTACTCTTAGACTTCTGTAAAATTTCAGATTTGTGTTTGCAAGAGACAACCCTCAACGATGACATATTTTAATATCATAAAAATCCTTTGATGAATCTTCAGTTTAAGATAAACCAACACATGTATATGCTGCAATGAGTCAAGGAAGATGCATGAAAGGTTCTAACAAAAAGGGGGTGAGATGAGTGTGCCCCTTGACAACCTGTATCAGTACTCAACTGGGAGGGGAACACACGAGTGAAGATGCATCACAAGCTAGAAAGCAGAAAAATCAACAATCCAACGTGATGGTTAAACCAACAACACATTTACAACAAGATTCATATAATTACATACAAATCAGTTCATACACAAATACGTAAGTTAAACAACATATATCATTAAGGCAACCAGAACAATCCAACTACAATAACAACATATGCATAAAAATGTGTTGCCTCTTATTATATAAAGAAGTGTAAGTTCCAATCATACAATAGATCCATGTAAAATTGCTAGCCCCATTAGGGAAACGTTACAGCCACATCCGCCTGCTCCTCCAAAGAGATGTACTAGCTCCGTGTAGTGGAGAAGCCAAGGCACATTACAATACTGTCCAAGCTTTCTTCAAGATAGTCTTAATAGAAGCTTGGCTGACCAAAAGCCCATACAATGAGTTACAAGGGACTATGTATAGCAAAGGGTGGGGTGACCCATGACATTCCTCTTTGTGACCATTCAACTATCCTCATGACTCTTCACCTACTCTATGATTGTTACATCCACTATTGAGACTTGACTTACACTTGACATGACTCAACATTACAATGCACATGTACCCATGTGAACAATAGCTTGAACAAACCAAACTAGACATCATTCTGACTTAGACAACTATAGAATTCCAACTACTCGACATCCTTATGCTGATCAATAGTAACATATTGATGCCAAGATTGGTAGTCCTTGATAGTGTCCATGTGTTCCGCCATGACATATGTCTAAAACCCGAACCTTGCCTCCATAGCATCCGGGTACATTGCTCGGGATCCTCTGTCCAACTCGTCTGAGAGCATGCGCATCACTGTCTTCAATGTGGTCGGACCAGCAATGTACTTGCGCATGATGTCTGCATTGATAGGAAAGTCTAGGCTGGTGGTGGTGCACATCAACTCGTCGAAGTATGAGTCAAGCTCCTATCGGACCTGCTTCTTCATCTTCACCTAGGTGAGAGTCCTAAGTGATGGGATCGCATGAGTGTGCACTATAACATCCATGCTCTTGAATACTAGTGCATGGGAAGCATGTATGCTAGTGATGAGCTGTGGTAGGTCTTCATAGTTATGGATCTAACTTCAGATACGTGCTTGTGGCTCGACCGCATTGGACTTCATCATCTTTGGCAAGTGAAGCGGGGCTCCCTTCTACTTCATCATCCACGCTTGCATGTTATCGACATCAGCATGTATGTTATTCAAGATGCGTACTCTTCTCATACATCACTGCTGCCATCCGTGGAGATGGGCGACTGATTGGTGCACAGTACCAAACTTGGAGTACAATGCTCACATAACTGTATCAAGGGACAATACTTCATCTAGTGTTGCCTTCTTCACTTAAGCTCAGGTGGAAATTGTCACCAAGTCTCCTCCTTGCTTGGTCACCTATAGTTCCTTCACCATTTGCTCATTCTCAGCTATGAGGAAATGAACACTGGAGTTAGTGGCTTTGGCATATACTCTAGTTGCATTGGCCAAAGCAGTTGGATACTTGTGCACATCAATCACGATCACTTGTTCTTCAACTTGTGCAGGGGATGTTTGGTCCTCCAGAGTCGGTACTCTTTGAGACTGCACAACTTTGTGATGAGATTCGTCAAAGGAGATGTTGTGAATCTATACTTCTAGCTAACCACCAAGGATCTCAGTGCCTCCTTGGTCATTTGAGACTTGTTCATCATCTGGATGCATTGAAGCAGGTGAGTCAACCTCTTTGTGGTGAGGCATGAGGTCAGTGTCCTATTCTAACTCCTGCTTCTCCATGTCTACATCCAACTATTCAAGCGCATGTTCTATCTCATGAGAAAATTCTTGCCCCTATGATGGTTCACTTGTTCGCCTGATGTCAGCTGTTTAGATAAATCAACTACATGTACGGACGTTGCTTCGTCCTTCTTCACATGATGCACCCCTTGTTGTATTTTCTACTATTGCGCTTCCTTATCCTATTGGCGTAGCTCTTGTTATTTTCAGAGTTGCTCCCTCAACTCATGCTTCTCCTCCTCTGCTTTTTCTATTCTCTTCTTATCCCTCTGCCTTCACGTGATGCGCTTGTCATGCTGATGCCTCTTTCCCTGAATAGCCGTAGTTGCTTGTTCTACAAGTGGATCTACTCAAAACTTGTAGCTTTCCTCCTCCTTCATGTGGTTGAAAATTTTCCTCTTTCCTTTGTCACGCACAGGCATGCTTGGCTCTGTTGCCTCTACTGCTGCTGCTGCTGTTGGATCTCTCCATGATTTTGCTTCATGCTGCTTTGCTAACCAATCTAAGGCAAAGTCAACTTGTTCATTGGGTCTAAAGGAATTGTAGTAATACCTCCATGAGTCTTCCTCGGTCCAATGAAATGCCCCATGGATCCAATTGAACTGAAATATCATGCAATGATCCTTCCCAATGCAATGTGGGTCATATGGGTTGAAGCTTTGGAGGTCAAACGGGTATTTCTTCACTTTCTCTGCTTCGACATCCACTTTCTTGATACTCCAGATCTCATATAACCCAATCCACAATGGAAGAGTGGGCCAAGGTGCCTTATTCTTCTGCTGTAGTTTGGCTGTCAATCCTGCTGAGATGTGATATGCTACTTCTTGCATGACAAGTACATCTAAGGAAAACTTTGGCAGAACATACTAAGGCTTCTCTTGGAGTCTCTGTAACAACAGTAAATTGGAAGGTGGAGGCAGATCAATAATTTTCTTAACCTTCAAAGGGTCGAGTCGAATTCCTTCTTTAGACACTACAAAACCAAGAAAACAACCAGAACCTACACAAAACACACATTTATGTGCATTGTGTTGAATTTTATAGTGTCGGCACCGTAAAAATATGTCTCTCAAATGTTGCAGGTGATCAAACCGTTTCCGTGAATGAGTAGGTAAATCATCTAGATAGGGTTGAACAATGTGCTTGATGTTGTGGAAGGCATAATTCATTGCCCTCTGAAAAGTTGCCCCAGTGTTATTCAAACCAAAAGGGAGTTTCCTATATGTGAATGTGCCCCAGGGACAAATAAAAGTCATTTTATAGTGGTCTTCTGGGTGGATATTGATCTGATTATAGCCAGAAAATCCAACCATAGATGAAAATATTTCACATCTGGCACAATCATCAATTATCTAGTCGATAAAGGGAGTGGGATAGTTGTCTTTTGGACAAGCATTATTAACATCCCTATAATCAACACACACTCATATTGTTCCTTGTTTCTTCATAACAGGAACAAGATTGGAAATCCAATCGATAAGAGGAATGGGGTATATGAAACTAGCATGCAAAAGTTTTTCAATTTATGCTTTTATGGAAGCATCTTTCTTCAGATGAACAGGATGGAGGCACTGTCATACTGGTTTGACAACAGGATACATTTTAATCTCGTGTTCAACTATAATAGAATCAATACCTGGAATTTCCTCATATGACCAAGCAAATATATCACAGAATTCACGGAAAAGAGCATGGTAAGTTTCAAGTTCTAATGGAGAACAAGATTTGCCAGCATGGATGTTTTTTATAATTCCAGGTTTGGCCAAAATATTGGTAGAATTGGTTCCTTCGATATTTGACAAGTTTCGTTTGGAATTGACTATGTCTATAAATACAAAATTCGAAAGGAAATCAACAATTTAAGGGTGATTTAGTTCATTTTGAATATCTTCTATGTGATCTGGAAGATGGTATCGATGATGATAATCTGCCCATGGTTCTTCTTTTGTCATCATTGATTGGATGATTCCTTCATCAGTAGAAAATGTACGTGAAAAAGGATCAGAGGAAGTACCATATTCTAATGAACGATCAACCCATACAATTGGTGATGATGGATTTGGATTTTTCATACAAGCCGAAAATATTGATTGCTATGCAATCTCAATTAGGCTTAGCGGCATAGTTTCATTATGCATATCAACTTTGGAATTATTGGAAATATTCCATGAATCAAATGAAGTGGAAGATATCATGTTACAAGTCTCAAATTTTGCAACTTCCGCCATTTGTGATGGTGACAGTAGTGAAAAGGTACCCATTAGGGAAGAATCTTGTAAGATACCTACTCCAACATTCTGAAGAGATAGCGGGGGTTTGTGAACTAATGGAATGCTTCTAGTTTCCTGTGAACTAGAGGCAAAGAAGGTGAATTGATCAATTACTGTGATTCTGCCTTTATGAGGGAAAGCAATCATACGAATGTATGTCAAAACCACAGCAACCATAGCATAAACCCACGATCTTCCTAGTAAAATGTTGTAGTCAAGGGGTCCGTCAACGACCTCAACTTCAACAGTTACAGTTTTTCCCCCTAGTTCTATCTGCAAGTTACTTAAAATTCCACAAGGTGTATAAGTACGACCATCAAAAGCTTTTAACGTTGTAGGTGATTGTGACAAAGGTAGTGATCCAAGTGTTTTCCAGCATTTCATGGACATGATACAAGTAGATGCACCCTCATCAATAATGGTTAAGTGAACGAGTTTATTCAAATTTTTACTTGGATCAAGAATGCTAATTGAGCTAGTAATTGTGGTGTATAACTCGCATGGTTAAAAACCACAAGATTGGAATCCATTGGATCAATTCCACCAATTGCTGACAATAAAGCTTGCTTTTGGGAGGGACTATTTTGAAGCACCTCAAGTGTCGACATAGCAGAAGGTGACTGAGCCAGATCTTATACTATGTTATAATTTTGTGTTGCTCAAGATCGAGGGTTGAATGTAGATTTATGAACAACTCCCTTATGCGGTTTTATTGTTAACTCTGTTGCAATAAGCAGTGGAATGGAATCAGACGAAGTCGAAGTTGAAGCATTGGGTTGATCTGTAGCCTGGTTATTTGACGAAGATGATGGATTACCATAATATTTACTTCGTTTAGTCACCAAAACATCAGTTTTAGGCTTAGTGACAGATAGCATAAGCACTTGTGAAGTGGAATCATGATCTGTAGCAACCAAATGAGTCTCTGTATTTCGAAAAGGGTCTGTCGATGCAGCGGATGCACTAGAAGTCTTAAGAAGTTTTGAGATTTCAGAGTGGTGACGACAATCTCACGTAAAGTTCTCCTCATTACAGATTAAACATGGGTAACAAGGTTTCCTAGCTAGAGAAGAGGAATCAAATGATTTCTCTTAAAGGGGAGGATTTTGTTTCTTTTTAGCTTTCCCATTTTTCTTTCTTCCAGGTTTCTTTTCATTTTTACCTTTTTCAGATGACACGAAATTTATTTCAAAAGCAAGTCTATTAGTAGATGCACTAGAAGTTTGATTGGAAATAGCAAGTGTTTGACTAGATGGTCTACCTACTATTTGGGTGCTTGAAGAACCTATCACACCATCACCAACATAAGAGTCCTTACTAGATGGAGGTGGTGGAACAGTAAAAGTTGGTTTGGGTGCATTTGGAATTTTGTCATAGAGCGTGCCAGACTGGGTGTAAATCAAGTCTAAGTATTGGGCACGAGCAATTACTTGCTTTTCAGTAACAACTCCTCCTTTAGACACATCCTCGGTGATAGATGGAAACAAGGATTTGATAAACCACTCAGCTAAAAGTTGATCAGGAACAAATTTTTTTATCATTCAACAATGACGATGCCACTCATGAAGATGATCAGAAATGTGAGTAGCAGTCGTCTGTTTAAAGTTTGTCAACAGTTCTGTTCCAGTTTCATATCTGATAGGTAACTGGAAGTGGGTTATAAATGTTGTGGCTAAGGATGTGAAGTTGTCAAATGAAGCCCGTGATAATTCAATATACCACTTTGCAGCCAGACCAATAAGTGTTCGCTGGAAAAGACATAGTCTAATTGAATCATCATTTAGGGAGTTGGATGAACACCATAAATGAAAAGTCATAACGTGGTTGGATGGATCTTCTCCAGGGTTTCCATTGAATTTAGGAATATCATAAGGCAATTTATGAGGAATCACCAGCTACCAAGGTGCATAAAGAATGGGATCATTGGTAAGACAATTTAAATCAGTAATTCA
Source organism: Pinus tabuliformis (assembly GCA_031772625.1). Taxonomy (NCBI): domain Eukaryota; kingdom Viridiplantae; phylum Streptophyta; class Pinopsida; order Pinales; family Pinaceae; genus Pinus; species Pinus tabuliformis. The sequence continues at coordinate 1,281,934,620 of CM062809.1, forward strand.
AGTGTTGTGACAAAAGGCAACTGTCAATTTAGGTCGGGTTGAGGATAACCAAGGTAGTATGGAATTGCGTGGGCAATAAGCCTTCGCATACCAGGACAAGGAATCTTTTGCTGGTAACCTTGATATGGGTATGTTTGTTGAGAAAATCCGGTATAAGGTGGTTGTTAGGCACCAGGATAAATTTTTTGTTGACCAAACCCAACATAGGCTTGTTGACCAGGACCTGGGTAAACTTGTTATTGAAAAGACCCAGCATAGGCTTATTGACCAAGTCCAGGATAAGTTTGGTACTATTGGAATTTTTGTTGTTGATATTGTGGCTGCCACAGTTGTTGATGTAATAGTTGTTGCCCACCAATGTTTTGACCAGGTTGTGAATAAATTAGACCAGTATAAGTTTGAGTCATCCTAGTTAATGGTAAACTAGCCTGAAGTTGTTGGATTCCAAGCACAAATGGTTATTGTAAAATGACCTAATAAGACTGAGTTTGTATACCTGAAATTGGAGGGTCAGAGGTTGAAGGACCAACTTGCAAAGGTTGAGATACAATTAATTGAGCTTATGACTGTGGTAAAGTCATAACGATAGGCGTAGTAGGTATGGATGAAACAGATTGCATTGGTTGTGATGGATACACAAGCCTTGGTTGAATGGGAATTGTAGGCTGCCACTGACAAACAATCATTCCGGGTTGACCTAAAGATGATTGTATACTGCCATATGATTAACCTCTAGAAAACGGAGGATAAGAAAATTGGGCATATTGTTCTCCATATGGAGGTAATCTAGTGTAAAGTGGATACATTGGATGTTAACCAGATGGACCAAATTGATATTGACTTGATGGATCAAACTGTTCAGTATCTATAAGTGAAGAACCATGTAAAATTCCTATGGACAACATGGCTAAAGACTATGGACTAGAAGCAACACCGGAGTGAGTTCTAGATAATGATTGGTAATCGATGGGGTGGATGAAACACCATACAGATGTGACTTAGGTGTTGTGGTAAACATCAAAGAAGTGACAATAGTATATTTTGTTGTAGCTATAACAGATGGTACAATATGGGATGTTGGATCAGCCATAGTCAAATGACCCAATAAATGTCCTAATGAATCAACGGGAGTTTGAAAGTAAACAGGGTCAAAAGGAGCAACAAAATGAGGAGTATAAGGATAAAGATAAATCCCTGGTCCAAAATGAGTTTGAGTTCTGGGTGTTTCTTCTTCAGATTCCTCTTCAATAGAAATCAAACCAGGTGGAAGGATTTCACTGTCAGGTCCGTAATAGATTTCCGGTGTTTGACTCTGTGGTAAAGGGGAAGTCTCAATAGTTACAGATGTCTAAGGATAAACCGGTCGATCGTCTTTTAGTATGGGAACAACTTCTTATTGTTCAACTTCAAGATCCAAGTGTTCTGGTAAAAGAACATTGGGTTTGAGATGATCTTCTTGAACAACTTCTGGTTCAGAAGTAACTTCTGGTTGAATTGTGATAGGTTAAGGATCAACTTCTGGTTGAACAGATTCAAGTTCAGAAGTAATTTATTGTTGAACAACTTTGGATTGAGGATCAACTTCTTGTTGGACAAATTTAGTTACTGTTTCACTAAGTTCACTTTTAGTGTCCTCAGGTAATTGTAAAGGTTCCACTTCAGTAGCAGATGTACCAGTAATTGTAGGAGTAACTGGGATCATAATACTTACTGGTATAGGTGACTCTGGTAATTCAGATGAAGAACCAGAAGTTTGTGATGTACTGGACTCAGTTAAACGAGGCTGCTTTTGCTAACTAGGTGTAGCTTTAGGGGGTAAAGGCAATTTACTTGGTGTGCTTTGCAAATGATAGGATAAAGGTTGATGTTCCTCCACGATTGCTGATTGATTTTATTACAAAAAGAAATAAACAAAAAGAGAGTAATCTAGGAAAAAGGATTACCAACCAACTGTGAATTACAATATACTGCCTCAGTAAACCAAGGACTTAACATACATGCAAGAAATCTCCCTGAATGTTGTGTTCAGTGTATGTTGGCTTGAGGAGGCCTGAAACGGGTTCAGCATTAGTTAGCCAAAAAAACTCCTACACTACTAGCCCTTTCAGCATCAGTCCATGGAGCACGGACTGAAGTCTCACCCAAAGCAATATGGGGGGATGATGGGACCAAGTTTCCGCACCCTTGAGATGGTTGTGATGTCAGTTTATTACAACTATACCTGCCTTCACGCAGGGTGCTTAGCACTCTGGTCTATCCTTTAGTACCTTCGCAATCTGTTACAATTGGCTTTCATGCAACCCTAACCAGGGGTTGAAGTCCTTTCGCGCTGAAATGGCAGTGAACAATGCTATTTCCCAAAATAGAATAAGTATCTTACTTATCTTATTGACTGATCTTGATTGTCTTTGAGTAAACAAATGTTCTTACTTGTGCTCACTTAACCAATACATTTATACACATTCGCACATTATATTAGCATTAGAAGTGAAATTCATACCCAATATAACGGATGCATAAATAGGAAATAAAGACATAGAAATGATAGAAACTTCTCTTTATTAATACTTCCAGATGATTACAGACTCGACTCGCCATGCGCACTCAGCAGGGGTCCGTGCACTCAGTTGCGGACTAGTAGGCCTCTGCGCAATTAGCTGCAAAGCCTTTACCTATGTTATGACCCAAAACTTGAACTTACACTTCAAAGCTATCTCGCATACATCTTCATTTTTCGATCTTAGATATTTTTATCTACTTAGAGCTTCACTCTATTTATAGAATCCCATGGTCTGCGCACCATGGGTAGATCTTCTACAACCGGCATTACATTGTCAAAATAAGGGTCAACAACCCTATGAATCTTTAACAACTACGCACTCTGCGCCCACAAAATGCGGAGTCTTTACATTGGAATCATGAAATTGGACCAAAATCTGGTCTCTAAGCCCCAAAACTACCCTTAGGGGATCCCGTGCCCAACAGGCCCGCAACACAAACATCGTGACTTGCCCTCGAGTCACTCTATAGGTGCGGAGATCTTAGCGTGAAGACCACCCAGATCTGTTTGGATCCCTGCAACTTCAGCAGCGCACTAAGCATCCGCCTGCTTGACTTCTTCCACGCGCTGTTCGGAGACTGCTGTTGTTGAACTGCTGCCTTGAATCCTCTCCTGAGTTGCTTACAGTTGTGTAAGCTTTGCTTCAATGAAGGTTGTAATTATATAAGCCTCATCAATCCATGGCTATAGGCACGCTTTTAAGACTACTTCCTTATGCCGAGTGGCATCTTACGTGCCTCTATCTCTAGGCGCTCTATATTTGGTTCCTCCTACAGGGTGGTTAGGACCTCGAATGACTATTTGAACAGCTTCATGCGGTCTGTCACTGCATTGTCAACCATCGCCATTGTTGTTGTGACCGCATTGGTATGCTGTTCTCTGACCTACGGCAGAGTTGAAGGCTGAGGCTTCAACTGCAGTTCTACAATCTGCAGGTTCAAGTCCAGTTGAACCCTGGTCATCTCTGCTTTTGCGTTGCACACCCCTGTGGCTAACTTTCAGACGTGCGCCTCCACCAGTTCCTCTACTTGAATGGCCAACTTCGGGACCATCTAGCAGGATTCCTCTACCACCTGCATAATCTGCAGGTTCTGTTCCACTACCTCATTACGTTGTAGGATCAACTACTCAATGTTGATGCTCTAGTCGCTCATTACCTGTATATCGCAACTCTCCTTGGCTTGTAGTTCCATAGTGACCTCATCCTGCAAAAGATAGAGCGTCTCCTGAGGGAGCGCGGCCATATTTAATTTGACCCCTTTAAAACTTCTGACCATGGCCCTGTCGGCCTCTATTTATGTATTGAGTGCTCCATCTAGTAGCACTATCATGTTGGTCACCGTGGCGCACAACATGTCCTCGGTAGCTGAAGTGTCGACTGTGAGGTTGGTGGACACTGTACCAACCTATGGAGTGCACACCTGTAACTCTTTTATTTGTGTTTGGAGAGCCCCCAATACCAACTGGTGTTGTTCCTCAAACTACTGGAGGGCCTCCGCGATGACATCCCTCACTGTTTTGTCAATATCATGTAAATCCCCCTCAGTGAGGGTGATTGGGTCGAACAACATGTTTGATTCCTTTGACTTCTTTCGTTGCACTGTCTGCTCACGTGGTTGTGGACACTTGAGTTGGGTGGACGTTGTCTATGAGTCCACGCCACCTTGTTCTATGTCTGCCTCTGGCTCGGGCGAAGGTGACTTCCGTCCTTCGTGCTCTTCTTCGCCTATTTTCTGCTATTGTTCCACCAACATCGCAGTGTCGTGAACTACCTGGGCCTTAGCCGCTACTTATTCTTTCCTCCGCTTTTCTGCTAGTTGTGCCATTCGAAGTTTTGTGTCTTCCTTCTTGCACTGCATGATGGAATTCTCTATTTCCACCACAGAGCCAGCTGGAGCGCGCCATTCCAGTGGCCAATACTCAAGGACTACAAATATCACATCGTTAGTCCCCAAATATGGTAGATCATGCCACGTCTTTGTAGGGTCCTTCCGCACCCTGATGAAGACATGGTGGAAATCTACTTTGAACTCTGCAAAGCTCTGTAAACTATTGTAGACAGTGGGTGATAACCGTGGCTTGCGATTGATACCCATCCGGATATTCATCTCCATGAGCACCCAAAATATCGTGCTCTCTCTAATCCACTACACGTCCTTGTTCACCCACAGTGAAGTGTACTTCACTGCCTCTGGAAGGTCCTGCGTGACCAAAGGGAACTGGCTATCTTCGGGCAACTCCCATGCCACAATTACTATCGAAAATAGGAGCCATGCATAGTGAAATGTTTTTCCCTACTCCTTTGCCTTGCAGTAGTTCACAAGGAACTCACCACATAGGTAGTTTGCCCAATTGAACTGGACCCCTTCTATGCATTGCGCCGCTAGTGCAACCACTGGCGTGGGCACCTCATCCACATGGCACTTCCACATCACCTTCCCTGCCAATATCTGTGTTGCAACCTTGACTGCAGGGTTGTTGATGCTGGAGATGGCATACCCTCGCTTCTTCCTCTCCAGCTTAAACTTTTTCTTCATTGCCTCCACAAGGGTCAACTCGCCACCTTTTCCCTCTGAAATGTTTGTTGGATCCTCCCCTGATCAAGGTAGCCATGTAATCCAATGAATCAGATGGTCAGTGATGGGGATGGGCTCCTCCAGCCACAAGCACCCATCATGCACCAAGCATAGATGCTGCCTGATGATGAAAATGGTAACTAGGGCACGGTGGTAATGCGGCACCTAGAGCAAGTTTAGCAACCCTTCCTTATTGACACCTCTGAGCCATTTCCGCGGCTCTAATTGGATTTTTCTAGTAGTCGCGTTGATGCTTTGGCACATTAGCTTCATAGTCGCTAAATGTGGGAACTTCTCATGGTCTGCAAGGTCCCAATATTCAAATTTTAACACGGGAACCCATCCCAAGTGTGATCCCTAAGAAATAATGTCATTTGGGAGTAGCAGAATTGGTAGAGAGCTCTTGCTCTCATCTATACCCTTTGGCACCTTGGCCTTACCCTTTCCCAGAGGAACATATTCCGACAGCCTGGTGAGAGGGTCTGCACCCTGGGTTTCAACTTCCATCTCTACATCCTCCTCCTCCACCTAGATTTCTTCAAATTCTTCCTCCCCATCGGCCTCCAGATTAATGGCCTTCCCCTTTTCCTACAATGTGAGCTCGGTCCTCAATGGATTTCAGGGTAAGACGCACACTGGTATCATGGTCTGCTTATCCTTCTTAGGTCTCAGTTTTCGCGGTGATTTAGGGACCTCAACAATTATTCTAGTGCTCTCTGGGGCTTCCAATTCTGAAATTTCCTGCGTGGCTTCCTCGGCTGTCGCTACTCCTGTGTCCATGGATTCTTTGAGTGCTAACATCAATCTAGTTAGAAGGTTATGCGTCTCCTTTGGAAATGTTTCAAAAACTGGACTTGCTCTCAAAGCCTCAAAGTTCGACAAGTCCATACACACTTGATAGCGCAATAGCTCAGTTCTCAAATTGCCAAGTGTTTTTTGCTGGACAACCACTTGTAATTTATAGGGCCTTTTGAATTTGAATTCAACCATTCCCCCCCCATAAAGTTCACCTTAAATGCCTGCCGCCCGCTCCATTTGGCCTTAAACCAAGCATCAAATTGTGAATAGTGACTTTAACAGTCACTTCCTAGCAGACCTGCGTGCCAACCCAACTATTCTTGCATTGTCGTAGACCCTGTGACACTTCGCTACTACACGCAGTCTTGACTTTGTGCAGTTCCTGAGCATAGTAGTTTATAGTCCCACGCCTCCTTTTAGCTGCCTAGAGCACTAAGACTGTGCCACTTTCATATAGTCACATCACTGGATTGCCAGTGTATGGCTTCAAGTGACTGCCATTCACCTTTCCTAGGAAGGGTTCTCCATTTAACTTGACCAGTTGTACCATGCCTCCGTCGGTAATCTCCTTAATAATATATGGTCCTAACCAGTGCATCCTAAACTTTCTGGGGAATTTATCAAGCTTACTATCATACAAAACACCAAATCATTCACCTTAAAGGTGTGTAGCTTAATATGTCGATCGTGCCATGCCTTTTCACGCTGCTTTTGGACCTGCTGGTGAAATCCAGTCAAAAATCGTTCTTCTTCCAGCTCATCCAACTGTGCAAGCCTCTCTTCTAGGGATCCGTGATCCATCATACCTGTGAGCGCTATTATGCATAAACTAGGCACGATGTATTCCATAGGAATTACGACTTCAACTCCATAGACAAGCCTAAAAGTTGTCTGTCCCGTCAGTTTCTTGCATGTCGTTTGATAAGCCCATAACACTGTAGGTATGCGTAGGTCCCAATCACTTTGCTGAGCATTGCATACCTTGGTCAACACATTTTCAAGCACTTTTTTGAACACCTCCACTGTCCCATTAGCATGTGGGTGATAAGGTGTGCTCTTTTGATAATACACCTGAAATTCCTCCGTTGGTGCATTGATCGTCTCATTCAGGAAGTGTGTACCATGATCGCTCATCAAGATCTTCAGACGTCCAAATCGCGTCAATACATGTTCAAATAAAAACTTCATAGTAGTCGCACCCATGCAATCCTTCACCAGTTGTGCTTCTACCCAATGAGTCAAGTACTTTGTCACAGTGATAATATACCTCGCGCCTGTCTTTCCTTGAGGTTTGATGGGTCCTACAAAATCTATTGCCCACTTTTCAAAAGGTTGCAACATCATTTGTGGATTCAAAGGCATTTCATCCCTTCGCGATGGCCTGCCTGTTCTTTGACATACATCACATGCCCTACAATATGCTTTTGAATCCTAATGAAGGGTTGGCCACCACAACCCTACGCGTAGAATCTTCTGTGTGGTTGCTCTTCCTGCATAATTTCCTCCTGCGGCACCCCCATGAGCGTCCGAGAGGATGTTGCTTCATTCAAATTAGGTACATACCTTCGTAGTATTTCATCATTCCCCATCTTGTATAAATGCCTAGCAATGACAGAGAAATCTACGGTGCACACCACTAGTTCCTTCTTTTGCTGGACATAGTATCCCTCCGGTGCAATTATAGTTGTCAGAAAGTGTATTATATCTTCAAAATGTCCATCCACAACGTGCACAAAAAAGAGTTGCGCGACAGGTAATCCTTCCTCCAAACTATTAGGTTCCTCCCCTATCTTGATGCACGACAGGTGGTCTGGTCCTGCGTTGAATCGTTCAAGCTTCACAACAACTTCAAAATCGTATTCCTGGAACAATAAAAGCCATCTACAGATGCACCCCCCAACATAGGCTTATTGACTAGGTATTTTAGCATGGAGTGATCTGTATACATCTTAAAGTGGCCTCTAGTGTCGATACTTCTGGAGCGCATATACCATAGCTAGTCCCTCGCACTCAGTGGTAAATAATTCTTCTCTGCTTTGGATAATATGCGACTTGCGAATGCGATAGGGTGATCCAAGCCCTCTCCACCATCTTGTGTTAGTACTTCCCCCAGTACTATACACGACACGTCAACATGGACATGAAACTCTTTCTTCCAATTCGGGAAGACAATAATTGACGTAGTAACCATTTTTTCTTTTAATATATCCAGGCTTTTCTTACAGTCATCGTTCCAGCAGAATGTGAGATCCTTCTTCAACAATTTTTCCATCAGCGTAGTGATCTGGGAATAGCCTTTGATAAACTTTCTGTAATATCTTGTATGTCCAAGAGTAGCGTGCAACTGTTTCACACTTCTCGGCACTTCCAAATTCAGAATCACCGAAATCTTCACGGGGTCTACAATTAGCCCTTTTTTGCAAACCACATGCCCTAATAGGTTCCTTAAAGGAACGAGAAACAGACACTTCTTGAGGTTGAGCGCGATTTGTATGTTCGATAGGTATCCAACATCAAGCACAAGCTCGCTACATGGCACCTAACCAACCCAAATACAGTCTAGTCATCAAAATAGACCTCCATGAACTTATGAATATATTCCTTAAATGTCGTGAAAACCATGCACAAAAGGATGGCCAGCACGTTCTTCAATCCAAACGGCATGACATTATATTGAAAGTAACCCCATTCAGTCACAAAGGTTGTCTTGCTCCTATTCTCTAGCGTGATTTTGATCTGGTGGTACCCTGAGAACCCATCAATGAAAGAAAATGCTTCCTGACCACCTACATTGTGTAACACTTCAACCATGAATGGAGTTGGGAATGGATCATGTACACAAGCGTCATTCAATTTTCTGAGATCCACGCATATCCTTATCTCATCCTTCTGCTTCTTCTCTTCCACCACCATTGGGTTTACCCAATCAGATTCTTCCACAGGCTCAATGATGCCTATTGCAAGCATTTTGTATAGTTCTACACGGACTTTCTCCTTGTATTTCGGATTTAAGTGGTACGGCCTCTGCTTAACTGGCTACACATCGGGTTTGAACATGATCTTCATTACTCCTAAATCTCCAATTATTCCTTTCAAATCTGTAAACTTGGTTGGGAATAATTCTTGATACTCGCGGAGTAATTCAATGACCTTATCCACCGTCGTGTCAACACAGTAGTCTCCAATCTTTGCGAATTTGGGATCTGACTCCGTACTAATGTTCACTTGCTTAGTTTTCACTGGCACAGTTATATCATGGTTCTCAATCTATGGTCCTTGAACCTCATGGTGGCCTTCTGCTTCTGGAATGTTAATATTCCACGGATCCTCATCCTCCTCTTCAACAGTTACATTATAACATTCCAACACGCAACTCAGCTAAGTAGTCCATTCAGGCTGAATCAGGTCTAAAGGTTCCTGTGGCATCCTAAAGATAACTGCTTTTACCTCTTGTAGCACTTCATCAATATTGTCCCACCCATCCTCAAAACTGAAGGTCATCATGAATCCTTTGCGCAGGATGTCCCATGGCATAGCTCTATTTCTATATACCAGTTCATTGGTATAACATCTAGGGTATGATAGAATAGGTGCACCCACTTAGGCTGTGGCTTTTCTTCATAGGCCTATGTCCAATTGGCTAGATGCACTAGCGCAGATCATCCTGTCCATCATACTTGTTGGTCAATCATACCTTAGGCTTTCCAAATCATGTGCACATCATTCTCCTACATTCATGCCAATCATCACAACTTTCTTTGTGCGTACCCCACCATCTTGTGGGTGTAGCGTGTAGCACCTAGTCCAAGGCCTGGAAGCATTGCTTTTCTGACACCTCTCTTTCAAATGCATCAAATAAGGTATCTACCTCATTTAGACCATCATAAGTAGGCAGATCTCGTACTTCTATTGACATGCAGCGCAATGACCGGGTCATCATATTGCAACTCAACGTAGTTACTTCGTGTAACCGATTCTACCAGAGTTCTACTTCTTCCTCAAAATCTAAAGTGCAGGAACTCTCGCGCTCCCATGTAATCCATCCATCCGTAGTGGGATTCACCCAATATTGGTCTCGCGCGGTTATCTTGTAGATGCAGTCAAAATCATCATCACTCTCATAATCACAGACCAACTCCGTATAGCGCGATCCTTCATCAAGGTCCAAAGGTATTATTACGCAGAGTGATTTCTTCTCAAAGATCATCTTCCGCTCCTTTAGATTGATTACCCCATTCATATCAGTGGTCTAGTCAATTCCCAAGAGCATGGGGTAGGGGTTGCTATCATAAACAATATCTATTACTTCAAAGTCTACGAACGCACTCGCTCCCTCAATATCCACGATTACTCCCCGCAATCGTCCCATGGGTATGATTTTCCACTGGTTCGCCATTCTCAGCTAAATCGGAGACCATTACAGTGTAGGTCTCCCCATTCGCTCCCATGTTGTTTCGGTAAAACATTCGCATCTGATCCCAAATCCAAATGTTCTTGGTCCATCTCGTATTCTTTGATCTGCGTGGTTAGTCTCATTTCACGCCCCGTCCTTTTCTTATGCTTTCCAACCTTGCAGACTACACATGGTTCACCTGGTGCGGTCCCAGCGCGTCTGTTGATGAGTTCCTATAACCCTTTTATAGCCTTACTATCACACAGTAGCTTCATATAGGTTTCCAGGAATGTTGTGAGCATGGAGGGGTCCATCTCCAACTCAGACTTATCTTTTCTTTCTGAAGTGGAGGCCTCAGCGAAGCTCTTCTTAGCTTCCATGAAGGTTTCCCGAGCGTGCTCCAAATCAAACTCAGCTTCTTTCGCTAGGGCTTTGCGAACCCAGGTATTGTCTTCCGGTTGTTTTCCCTTGTCATCTCCTGTCGCGATTCCACTTTGGAGCACAATATTTACGTTCAGATCTTCCTCATGCGGCTTAGACCTCATCATCTGTAGGTTCTAAGTTGGGGGAGGTGGTAGCACTCCTCTATCATGTATCCTAACTATCACTGTAGGACAATATTTTGTCTCATGATCAAACAGCGTGCAATACTTGCATGACGGGGGCGTTGGATTAGTACAATCATGGGCATAGTGTCTTGGCCCTCCGCAATTGTAGCAAATAAACTGTCCTCAACCTCTACCAGGTCTTCCTCTACCTTGGCCTCATTTGCGCCACTAAAATCCTGTCTGCACCATCCCTGCATTTTGATCAAGGGGCCACGTCTCGGCCTAAACCCTGTAGGTGAGAGTTCTATCCATCATCAATTCATAGCTCCTACAAGTACGCTCATCGTGTCCCACTAACCTGTAAAATTTGCAGAACAACTATTGTGGAGTTTCCATATACTTCTGTAACAAGTGGTAGTTATCTATGGCATGCTTTCCAACTACTTGACCGATAGCGCACCACAAAGCAGGCACCGCGCTAGGTCTTGCTTGAGCTTTCGACCTTAAAGGCATCAGTCCTCCTCCTACAAGGTAATTTGTAAAGATCGGGTAGTGGTCTTTGTCATGACCCTGACTCTTGCATTTCAAGCACCATACTTCTTCGTGCACTTCTAGTCGAACCGTCCTATCCTGCTTCAAGCTTTGCATCTCAAGGCACAAATTATTCAGCTGCGTGTGGATCTATTGAACTCCTAGATTAGGATCTTGCATCAAGGTCTTATGCAGTCTCATGGCAATCTCCAAGGCTTCTGCCTAAGTTGTTATTTTCTGCTACGATAGCGCACTCCTTAAATGTGGTAGTAGCGAAGCTACAAACCACTCGCGATGTTGTCCATCTGTCAGATTCATGTTTGCTTCACGAATCATACATTTCAGCCTCTGATCCAGTTCCCAAGGCGTCTCACCTGGTAGCATCGTGATTTCTTTGAATCCAATAATCGACTGCGCTTCAGATTTAGGCCTGCTAAATTCCCTATTTAGTGTTGCTTCGATGTTCGCTACTCTTGCATTTGGGTTATCGTTGGAGTACTTAATGTACCAGGTCAGTGCGTGATCCTGCAGGGCGCTAATCAATGTTTCTTTCTTTATATGGTCATCTATAACACCCTAGGCTTCCCATACGTCCTTCATCACGAACCAAAATTGGTCTAGGTCCTCATTTCCCAAGCCTTGGAACAAAGGCAACTTCACTGTGTTCGCCATACTAAATCGTGCTAGTGGTGGGGGTGGTACAGGTGAAGATGGATGTGATAGCGGTGAAGCTGGTGGTGGTGTGGGTGGAGGTGGGATTCATGGAATTATTTGTCTTATTAGATGAATAGCACTTCATAGAGAGACCTTCACGAGCTCTTCCTCGTCCCCTCATAGAGGTGAAATCAAGGGCTATTTTCTGGACCCTTATTTCCTTAATTCCTATAAACATTTCCACTTTGTGTAGCCCCGAACATCAAGGTAACTACATAACTTGATTTTCACACAATAGCATTTTAATCCAAGTATTCAAAAACTTTACGTACTTACCTCGCGGTCCTTTGAGAAACCGTCACTCTGCCTCACTGTAGCTGATTGAGGTGTCAACCATGAACTCAATAGAAAATACTCCTATAATATGATCGAGCAAATGTTCGACGGCGCACACAATATTATCCTCTGACGCTTCCAACCTTCACACTAGCTCTGGGGTCCACAAAATAGGATCATCAAGTTTCCACCTTCCTTGGCTATCTTCTAGCTTCGCGATCCACTCGTATAGCTCAATAGGGAAGGACGTGAAAAACATTTTGTGCATCTCCATATATAGGTAGCTATCTAACCACTATTCTTTTGACAGTTGTAGGATTTTGTTTTCCTGCACCGCGAACTCGTGAAGTCTTCTATCAAACCAGCCTTCGATTTCTTTCTTAGTTAGATTCCAATGATACAACGTCACACATCTATTATGCAGAATCCGGTCCTGGCAACAAAACCATTTGTTGGCTTGAGGGGGCTTGACCTAGGTTCAACGTTAGTTAGCCAAACAAATCCTTACACTACTGGCCCTTTCAGCATTAGTCCGTGGAGCGCAGACTCAAGTCTCACTTGAAGTAGTATGGGGGGATGCTGAAACCAAGTTTCCGCACCCTTGAGATGGTTGTGATGTCAATTTATTCCAACTATACCTGCCTTCACGCAGGGTGCTTTGTGCTCTGATCTATCCTTTAGTACCTTCGTGATCTGTTACAATCAGCTTTCGCACAACCCTAACCAGGGGATGAAGTCCTTTCGCGTTGATATGGCAGTGAACTGTGCTATTTCCCAAATTATACTAAGTATATTACTTATCTTATTAACAGATCTTGATTATCTTTGCGTAAACCAATGTTCTTACTTGCATTCACTTAACCAATACAGTTATACACATTCGCGCATCATATAAGCATTAGAATTGAAATTCATACCCAATATAACAGATGCATAAATAGGAAATAAAGACCTAGAAATGATAGAAACTTCTCTTTATTAATACTTTCGGATGATTACTAACTTGACTCACCCTGTGCACTCAGTTGCAGGGTTCTGCGCACTCAGCTGTAGAGCCTCTACCTACGCTACGACCCAAAACTTAGACTTACAATTCAGAGCTATCTCGCATATATCTTCATTATTCAATATTAGATATTTTTATCTACTTAGAGCTTTGCTCTATTTATACAATCCCATGGTCCACAGACCATGGGTAGATCTTCTACAGCCAACATTACATTGTCAAAATAAGGGCGGACAACCATATGACTCTTTAACAACCATGCACTCTGTGCCCGCAAAATGCGGAATCTTTACATTGTAATTACAAAATTGGACCAAAATCTAGGCTCTAAGCCCCAAAACTTCCCTTGGGAGATCCCACGCCCAACAGTGTATCACAGTGTACAAGATAGCCGACTCGGTTACCTAAGGATGGATAGCAACCTAATGTAATCCTCCCATAGATACCCAAAAGTACGTGGAGGCCGAATCCGTGTTAGTGTTGTCTAATTCGAAACTGCACAGTGAGAGCATTCCTTTATACTTTTCGTACTATAACACCACCCTATATACTCGAAGGTACGTGGACGAGCTACGATATACTTACATACCTGTAAGGGGGTATCACACTCAGAATGTATCATAGACAATTAACGACAGCTGCTGTGTTTAACGACATCAAAACACGTTTCTAGCCTAGAACCTCTAAATGTTATGCATTAAGTTACAATGCTCCATTAGGTTAATTGAGATAACTTTTAAGTTGATCTTATTTAAGATTCAATGTATTTCAGGTTCACCGCATGATGTTTTTGAAATTCCTAGAATGCAACTATGATGAGAAACATTCTTTTCATTTGATTCGAACAATGAAAACCTTAACTAAAAGGGATAGAGAAATTAGAATCTTTAATCCAAGAGCATAGAGAACATCTAATGCAACTTTCCCTATATTATTCCTACAAGCACACAAAAACCTCTACATGCATAATGCATGTTTTTCTTTTCATTTCCTTTAATTTTTAGATGAACAAAAGGAAACTAAATTCACAAATAATCAATCAATACTTTTCGCAAGAAACAAAGACTTTATGATAGTTTCTTTTTCAAAGAAATGAAGACTTTATGACACTTCATTTTCAGAAAAGATTGATTGACATAAGCTAACTTTGACAATGAATTGATAATGATAAAGAAATCACTTAAGAAACACTAAGCAATCAAGGCCAAAGTAGGGCTAGGAGAAGAAATACAAATTGATTTCAAAACAATGGAAAACATTGATCTTTCAGCAAACAAAATTAGAAGTAAATTTTGGAAAAACCAAGCCAAAGGTGGTTTTTTTAGCTTAAAAGGGATCAACGCAGACCAGAGTGGGAGACAATGCGCTTTAGTGCACTGTCTCTAAGCCAAGGGTACTCTGTAGCACACAATGTCAAGACCAACACTGCGCTGGTGCCAGAGAGCCCAATTAGGAGACATCTAATCACAATTTTTTGACCAAAAACACTTCAAAATGACTTAAATAAGTTCAAAGAAGTCAAGTAAAGTCTATGTAGAGTCCAAAGATTCTCCTACCTTGACATCCCTTTTTGCCTATATTTCCTCCCTCTTTCCTATACTTATCACCTAAATAATGCAATAGACACAAGGTTTTGTTAAAGGTAAGAAATTACATGTCTTTTTCTTCATGATTTTCTATATACCCTTTTGTTTTGTTAAAGAATGCATTTGGCTACGGAATTGGTCTATTTCTGTAGCTAATCTAGATTTCTACAGCTGCCTCCATTTCTCGCAAGGTTTAGAAGCTCCAACTCAGTCAAGAAAGATACGGATGGATAAGGAATGGTCCCCTCGTGGATTCCATCCTATTCCCTCTGTTACACTAAAATTTGTCACCATGACTATCTACAGTTAGTATGGCTTCATCAACTGTCATACTATCCTCCTTGGCAAGTCTCATACCTCTGCTCCTCATGTCAAACTCCAAGAAAGAGAGAAAGTCCTTAAAAAGTCAATTAACTCTGGTTACGCAGTTTCTCTTGGCCTCACCTGCGTGTACGCACCCCAAGTTCACAATACCTGCGTACTTGTACGCTCTGTCTGTAAAGGGGTGGGTGCATACTCCTGTAAAGGTCAAAAGGCGCAAGTTTCACTTCAAAAAAGTTACTTGTGGTCATTTCTAGAGCATTCTAGAAGATGGTTTGACGTGGATTGAGCGCCTCCAGATGGTTCATGCATCCCAATGAAAGAGGAACTTATCCCATGAAGAGGGGAGCTATCCCATTGAAAGAGGGGCTTATCCCATTCATGGTGGACCTGATTAACTTCCTCCAAAGCACTATAAATACAGGCATTGGGCCAGAGGGAGGAGAGGTTGAAAGCTGAAGATTCCTAAGGGTAGATGCTGCTGAAATTAGGACTCCCTTATAGAGCTTGAGAGGAGAGATTCCCATCCTTTCTTAGCTTCATTTGGAAGTGGGTGAGCTGATCAAAGTAAAGGAAAACTCTTGCTGGACCTTGGGAGGACCTGCACAACACCAAGGCTCAGGTTGTAATGGTTTCTTTTGTTTCCACTTAATACAATTAAGCTCATTTTTCTCAACAAGTTGTTATACATGATTTGTTTCATATACTCCTTGGTCTTTATGATGAATATGTTTTATTTTATGAGTTATTCAGGTGCTATGTAATCGTTTGCTTGTTAGTGAATGCAGGTTTCGAAGAGAAGGAGGAGCTCATCCGGATCGGAGAGACTGGACTACTACAAAGCGTTGGACTAAAGGTATGTTATAAACACCTGATTACTTGTATTCTAAATGCATATTTAGGGAAAGATAGTGTTTAATTGTCTTGTTTGTCACTAGAAAGCCTTAGCTTCTAGGGAGGTCGGTTTTGTCCGCAAAATTGACTCTTTCCGCATGACAAAATGGCGACTCCGCTGGGGAACTCCATTGATGTGAATGATTTTTCCTTTGTGTGAAACTTTGATTTGAGATAAGTCGTTTTCTTTCTAGTTTTTGGCTGTCTGACTGTGCATTTGGGTGGCTTAGCTTAGGGTTAAATTAGATTTTAGTTTTTCTTGGTTTTGCTAGAAGTACGCAGCCTCTGCGTTAAGCATAGTGCGTACCTGTACGCACTGCAACTTTGTGCACAGAGCGTACACGCACCTGTGCAAACAGGTTGCCTGCGTACCCTGTCAAAATTGAGAAAATTTCAATTTTTTCCTTTTTGCCTCTTAGATTTTGTTTGTAAGTTGTTTTTACTACCCAGATCCACTAGTTACCTGCCAGAAGTCTTCACCTAAACTTGTTTCATCAGTGTCAAGAGTTTTAGTGAAATTCGTAGAGGTTCTAGCCTTAGGGTTTGATTTTTGCATTGGTCCTGTAGTGAATTTGGCTTTAGAAGTTGTAAAACCTTGGATATCCCTAGTCTTTTCAGTCTTCTTAGGAGTCAGACCTTTCATAAAATCTACCTGTGTGAGACACCTACCTTTGTTTTGTCTCTTTGCTGAATCTCGAAAAAGTTTGTTGATTAAACTGTGAATTTCATCTTAAGAAAAAGAACAAAAGATTTTGATTTTTGTTTTTGACTGGTTTTTGATTCTGCATTAACTAGTCCTTAGTTAAATCATGACTGAGTAAAACATCCTGGAATCATACTTTGTAGGTTTTGGCCTCATTAGATTTGCTTATTAGGTGAATTTCTCTTAGATTTGCTTTTAGGTAAAATTGATTTGATTGTCATAGATTTTTAAAATTTGATTGTTGATTTTTATATGCTTTGTTAAGTAGGAAAAAATCCAAAAAATCTCTTTTGAAGAAAAGTTTGCTTTAGTAGCATTTGAGTCTTTGAAAAGAAAAGGAATTTTCGTGAAGTAATTAGTGGTCATGTGTTGTATGCTTTGGAAAAGATAAAGAGATTGTTTCTTTGATTTTCATTGCCAAGAAAGTTGTCTTTATATCAATTTTGCATTCTCCAACTCTCTTAGCTAGGGAATTCATTGAAAAAGAAAATTAGTATAAATCATCCTAAGTGCATATTTTTAGTGGATTTGAGTCGAGTCTACACACCATCAGTTTCATCTCCGCTACCTTTTGTCCTAAATAAAAGCCATAAAAATTAAAGCTTAAAGTAAAATCAACTTAGTAACTTTTTATTTACTAGGGCTCTAAAACACCAATATAGATCAGGCTAGTGTCTTGGAGTAGGAGAGTAATTAACTCTCCAAGACAGTAAAACCAAACAAGTAGCTTATCTTGTGGTAGGATAAATCCAACTGTTTCATTTGTACTCTGGGAAAGCTCCTCTAAAAGGAGAAGCACGAGATCGTGTCCGAACCAGTGAGGGGATCAATCCTCCTTCATTGGGAAAGACGCCAGATACGCACGTACTACAAACGGTAAACCTCGGATTATTGTCGAGGAGCCTGGGGTCACTTATCGGTAAACCTTGGATTATTGTCAAGGAGTCGGTAAGGGGATTGAGCTTGTTACTCTGCCCTTGCGTGCTATCGAGTCGTAGACTGTTCCCCCAGGTATATTTGTTGCTGTTGGTAACTTTACTGACCATTATCTTTAGGATTCTACCCGAGGTGACGGTGGAGGGAAGATCCCACTGTACCTAGAGCAGACGTCGGCTAGACTCACTTGGATTTTCCGGGGGGTTCACTTCACTTGAGACGGTTAAAGTGGAGGAACTTGTGTCGGTCTATTCATTAAGCAGGTTGCCGGGGTAACTGTTCCGCCCACCACTTCTGTACTGAATTCGGCGATGTTGGGCTTCATCACCAACTAGTGTTTTCGGTCCGGAAGGCTACTGTTTGTGTATGGTTTGACGCCCTATATTCTTTAGGCATGTGATTTGAATTTGTTTGGTTCTTTAGAGACTTTAGGTGGTTTGCTTTCAGATTTTACTTTGTTTGAGTGTGCAGTAGTTAAAAGTTTTTAACTGTGGCTGAATTACCGAGACAGTCCCGTAGACTTCGGGGCCAGTCTCCTGAGATTGTTACCGTGGCCGATTTGTTGAGGAAGTCCCGTAGACTTCGGGGCGAACTTCCTGAAGACGTACCGGGTCATTACGAAGGTTTGAAAGTCCTTGTAACTCCTAGTGGCAGTAAAGTAGGTTCACCTGAAGAAGGAGAGTCTTCGTTGGTAGTCCATCCAGATTACCAAAGTCTAGAAACAGGTTATAATCCTGAAGTTGTTGCAGTTTCCGAGCTTGCTGGTATTTTTTCATCTACTAGTGATATAGGCGAAGAACCTGAAATATCTGAACCTGTTACTCCAACTTCTAGTGTTCCTGATTCACCTAGGGTAGAAAGAGTCATCACCGAAAATCTTCCTTCTGGTTTGATAGCTATTGAAGAACTTGCTCCAAAAGAAGAAGTAGGCGTCCCTATCCCTGAAGATCAACCTACTATTGATCTAAGGGAGCATGAATCCATTTTTTACAGTCCACCTAGAAGTACTACTTGGTATCTTTCGTTAACTAATTACTTGGACAACTCAGGGTCAAGTTTTTCTCCACCTCGTACTCCATATCCACCCGAAGGTATTTATACTCCTGTAAATATGTCTGGTCAGTCGTCTATGTTTACTCAATCTCCTGAATCTTTCTTGTACGGCGGTCCTTCTGTTCCTGCTGGGTATCAGTCACTTTCTGGTACTTTTGCGGGAGCATCTCCTCAACCCATTGAACATGGGTTATTAACTGGAAACAATGGTAATAAACCGTTGGGTATAGGAGACATTTACATGATGTCAGGTTCAATTCCCAGTTCTCAACCTCAAGGTGGCCAGTTACCGCCTGGGGGGTAGCCTCAATTAACGCCTGGGGGGCAACCTCAAGGTACACAAATTGCGTCTGGGGGGCAACCTCAAGGACAGTATGTACCCATGGTACAGTACATTCCTCAAGGTCAACCCCAGCCTCAATATGTACCCCAAGGTCAACCTCAGTATCAATTTATGCCTCAAGGTCAACCCCAGTATCAGTACTTACCTCAAGGGTATCTACCTCAAGGTCAGTACTCGAGTCAAGGTTATCAACCACCCCAAGGTCAGTCTTATGTTCAAGGTATGGGAAATGTACCTTTCAATTATCAATCCTACCCTCAATCCGGTTATGGATCTCAATATCCTCAACCTGTCATGGATCAATACCCCAGAATGAACGTAGTGTGGGATCCATCGCAAGTTCAACAGGTGTTGCAGCCAAGCGTACAATTGTCATCTCAAACTGGACAACCTTTAGTTTCTGGTTCACCCCAGCAACCAGTCCAGTCTAATGTTCAAACTTCTGTACCTTCGGTAGTTACTCAGTCGCCCATTGCACCTAGTACTCCATCTCAAATGACTGCTGCAACTACCACAACATCTGTTCAGTCCACCACACTTACTTCTGGAGTATCGACAGCTCCGGTTTCTACTGTCTCTGCCACTACTCTTCAGACATCTTTACCATTGTCTGGATCCACGATTCAAACTACGGTTCAGATGCCTGTAGGGCAGCCTGGTTTAAGTACGGTTGTCACTAGTCAACCAAAATTCTCTTATCAACCGTACCAGGGGCAGTATCAATACGGGCCTGCTGTCCAGCAGCCAGTTTATCAGTATCAACCGTATCCTGGGTACACTTATCAACAACCACAGCAACCCCAGTACGGTCCGGTTAATCCTGGTTTTCCGGGAGGATACAATATCTCGAATGCGATTCCTATTCCAAGTTATCCTGGATATCCTCCTCCTGGGACTGGTCTTGTGACCCAGAGTTTTAGGGATCCTAATCGGCAATTGCCATTTATCTCAACTTTGGATTTACCAGACTTGACGTGCCTAACGAACGATCCAATAAATTATATTCCGTTTTGGCCGCTAATGCCAAATAAGTTGCCCAGTGACATACCCAAGTTCGAAGGTAAGTCTGGAGAGGATTCGTCAAATCATGTGATGACTTACCACCTCTGGTGTGCCTCAAATTCTATCTCGGATGATTCGATCCGCTTACGTCTTTTCCAGTGTACGCTCATTGGTTTCGCGGCCAAGTGGTACATTGAGTTACCACGGGCCTCTTTTTATAATTTTAGTCAGTTAGCTACCTCGTTCTTAACTCATTTTCAGTTGCCGGTCAGATATGATAATGGCACCGAGTTACTAACTTCATTAAAATAGTCGACGTCCACTTATATTTCCGATCATATTCATGAATGGAGACGTCGAAGACGATTAGTGAAAGTTTTTATCCCGGACCAAATCTTAGCTGAATGGTTTGTTAAATCATTGTTACCGAAGATTACTGAAGACGTAGCCAAGGCCGGAGTAGTTACTGAGGAGCAAGTGATTGCTCAAGCGCAGTACCTTGACTTGGTTTACACTCAGTCAGGTACGTTACACGAAAAGATCCCAGATCTTCCAAAGTCGAATCAAATCGCTGCTGCTCCTTCGGGGTCTCATGCTGCTGATGGCATGATTGGTACGGTGAATACTAAAAGCAAGAAGAAGTCTTCAAAGAATTCTTCGCCCATTATAACCTTAACAAACTCCCCGACAGGAGAATCTTCTGTTGAAGTTTCCGCTGATATTCACGCTGTAGAGTCATCTACGGCTAAATCAAAAACCGGTAGGAAAAAGAAAGGTAAGAAGAAGAATAAAGCAGACAAAACTCCAAAGGAGAAAACAGAAAAGTCAGAAACCAATGACGAAAAGTGCAAACCTTGATATCCTTGTCTTATTTGTGAAGAGGATCATTTTACAAGAGATTGCCCTCATCGGGCAGAGGTTGTGAAAATCGTCAAGGGTTCCCCAACTCCTACTGTTTTGAAAGATCCATTTCCAAAGCAGGAGAGTAAGATGATAGGTTCTTCCTCGAGTGCCAGTGAAGAACCCATATTGATGATGTCTCATGTACGGATTGCGACTCGATCGCAAGATTATGGTAGTAAAAGTCCTGTTGATGGATCGAAAGAAGCAGAATCTTCTCATTCTAATCCATCAACCTCAGCTCCCGGTTCCGATCCACTACAGATCGAGAAACCTAACCCTAACTTAGTAATCAAACCGCCTGCCAAGGGTGTACTTCGAAGGTATGCTTTCAATCCACATGCGAGAGCGGCCCAGAATTACAACATTGTTGAGGATTTAGCTGTTTCACCCTCAGCAATGTCGGCTTTAGAAGTGTTGCAATCATGCCCAGCACAGCGAAAATTACTTTTGTCGGCTATAGGAGCTGTTGATGTTCAGGACCCGAACCTAATAATCTTTGATCTAGAAAATAGTCCACCGCGTTTACCTCATCAGATGGCTTTCCAGATCCCAGTGATAGTAAAAAACAGGCCTATTCATCGGACTGTAATTGATGAGGGAGCTTCCACGTGTATTATGTCGATACAGTGCTGGAGATCACTTGGTTCTCCTTCACTAAAGCAATCCCCGACAATTCTTAAGGCCTTTGATGGCCGTGGGTTCCATCCGTTTGGCATTCTACAGGATTTGCCTATAGGGGTTGAAGGAAAAACCGTTAGTCTAGATGTGGAGGTGGTTTATGCCCCTCTAGACTACAACCTTCTCTTGGGTCGAAGTTGGTCTTACGCTATGACAGCGGTCGTTTCATTGGTCTTCAGAGTAATAAAGTTTCCACATAATGGCAAGATCGTAACCATAGACCAGCTGGCTTACTTTTCATCCGACCCTGCCTCTTCAGAGAGTATCCAGCATGTCGGTAAAACGACTATCCCTTATAAGGATGTTGGCGTAGGATTAGTTAAAGATGCTGGTTTACTGGGAACTTTTCCTTTTCCTCCAATCAACGCCGTGTCTTCGTTTGCATCCATTCATATGATTACATCAGATACCATTGTTTACGACGATCCTTGGATCGTTCCTTCTGAATCTGAGATAGACTCATTTGGTGATGCTATGCCTTTGAGTCCATATGAAATTGCTTATGAAGCCGTGCAGTCTTTTACCGACCTGCGTTCAACCAAAATTGACCAAATGAATGTGGTCCGTGAGGAATCTCTTTTCACGTCAACCTCGGAGTTATTAGCGTTTCCCGAAGTTGTGTCATCTGACGAACAACTTTGTGAAATCCTGTGTGTAGACGATTTACCATGGGAAGATCTCCATCACAGATCTTCGTTCTTACCTGAGGATGATCGTTTTGAAAACGATTTCTCATCAATCTTTACCGCTGAATATGTCAAGGAAGCTCAGAGTCCAATGAAACATCCTGATTCAGAGCTGAATTTGGGAAACATTTCTCGCACTATTCCCATTGACATTTCAGTCAAGCCCGGAATTGTTGAACACATTCATATAGGTGCCTCGTGTTCAGATGACGAAATTCAGACATACAAGGCCCTATTTCAAGAATTCCGCGACGTGTTTGCCTGGTCTTATGAGGAAATGCCAGGAATTGATCCCGCAATTGTTGTTCATGAGATCAAGACTTACCCAGATGCTAAACCTGTCTGGCAACGTTTGCGTCAGATTCACCCACGAAAAGTGGCTGCAATTAAAGCAGAAGTTGAGAAGCTGTTGAAAGCAGGTTTCATTTATCCGATCCCGTTAACGGATTGGGTATCGAATATTGTTCCGGTTAACAAAAATAGGGAACAATAAGAATATGCATCGACTATAGGGATATCAATCGAGCTTGTCCCAAGGACAACTATCCAACACCCTATATCGATCAAATAATTGATGATTGTGCCGGCAGTGAAATATTTTCCTTTATGGACAGTTTTTCCGGTTACAACCAAATCAATATTCTACCTGCCGATCAACCAAAAACGGCTTTCATTTGTCCATGGGGGACATTTTATTATTGCAAATTACCTTTTGGGCTGAAGAATACCGGAGCCACTTTTCAAAGGGCGATGTCTTATGCGTTTCATGACATCAAACACATTGTGCAACTGTATCTCGATGATTTTCCCGCTCACTCCTTACATCGAGCTGATCACCTTGTCCATTTACAAGCAATCTTCATGAGGTGTAGGCATTATCGTATACGGTTGAACCCACACAAATGTGTCTTCTGTATAGAAGTGGGACGATTGCTGGGATTTGTAGTTTCAAAAGCCAACATTCGCGTCGATCCCTCGAAGGTAGAAGCTATCATCAAATTGCCTCCTCCTTCGAGTCTTCGCCAACTCCAAAATTTGCAGGGGAAAGCAAACTTTTTACGCCGATTCATTCCTAACTACGCCGAGATTACAAAAGGTTTTACCTGGTTGTTGAAACAGAACGCTCAATTCTCTTGGGATGAGATAGCTATCTTTTGATGCACTCAAGCACGCGTTGACCCATGCACCGTTGCTGCATCCTCCCAACTACAACCAGGATTACTTTTTGTACCTCGCCGCTGCTCATTCCACCATTGGAATGGTCTTAGTTCAGGAAGACGAATTCAGAACGGAACATGTGATATATTATCTTAGTAGGACGTTAAATCCAACTGAGCTCAAATATTCACATGTGGAGAAATTGGCCTTGGCAGCCGTTCAAGCTGTCCAACGTTTTCGTCATTACATTCTTCTCCGTAAAACTACAGTCATTTCGGATTGCAACCCTATGATCTACATTTTGACTAAACAATTGCTAGGGGGCAAGTACTCTAAATGGATTGTTATCCTGCAAGAGTTCGACTTGGAATTTGAAAAATCTAAGTCTAAGAAATCTTTAGTTTTTGCAGAGTTGATGTGTGATTTCCCGCGTGCTGACACAGAAACTGTGGCAGAGGAACCCATTGCGGACGAATCTTTGTTTCTCATTAGCACTTTAGATCCGTGGTATGGGGATATAATCGTCTATCTCCAAACCCAATCCTTTCGGTCCGAAGTTTCAAAGTCGGCACGTCGGAAAATTCGATTCCAGTCCCAACAGTACAAGATTATTGGAGATACTCTTTATCGTCGTGGGGCAGACTTGGTTTTCTGATGTTGCTTAACTCACGAAGAAGCTGAAAGGGTTTTGAATGACTGTCACTCTGGAGCATGTGGCGGTCATATGTCTGGGTACACCACAGCCAAAAAAGTGTTGCGCGCTGGTTACTTCTGGCCGTCCATGTTTAAAGATTGTATTACTGCGGTCCGAAAATGCCACAACTATCAAGTGTTTGATCGCAAGATGCGCGCACCACCTGCTCCTCTCCACCCTATAATTTCCATTGGTCCTTTTGCCAAATGGGGTATCAATTTTATTACATGTAACCCTCACTCGGCCGGGGGGCATGCGTATATCATCCTTGCGGTTGATTATTTTACTAAGTGGGCCGAGGCGATGCCTACATTCGAGGCTGATGGCAAAACAGCTGCAATTTTTGCATTTAATCACATTATTGCTAGGTTTGGTGTCCCACAAGCGATAATCACTGACCATGGGCACCATTTTCGAAACATTATGATGACAGAACTTACAGGCCAGCTTGGTTTGCGTCATGATAGCTCAACTCCTTATTATCCACAAGCCAACGGTTTGGTTGAGTCCATCAACAAAGTTTTAGTTATCATGATCCGACGAATCATTGGTATTCATCGGTCGAATTGGCACAACATGTTATTTTCCGCGCTTTGGGCATACCGAACCTCAGTGAAAACATCAACAGGGTTCACTCCTTTCCAACTAGTTTATGGTTTGGAAGCTGTGCTGCCCATTGAATGCGAAATCCCATCACTGCAAATGGCTGTCGAATTACTTCCAGCTACTTCCGAAGAGGAGAAGCGTTTATTATACTTAGCTCAATTAGATGAGACTCGACGTGATGCTGCATTGGCGATCGAGACCCATGCAAAACGTATGAAAGCTCAGTATGATCGAAATGTGACCCCTCAAAATTTTTCGGAAGGAGACCTAGTGCTATTATATGATCAAGCTAACGATAAATTAGGTGCTAGAAAATTCGTTCCTATGTGGCATGGGCCCTATATTGTCAAGCAAAAGCTAGCAAAAGGGGCCTATGAGCTAGTTGACTTTGACGGGGACTCTTTGGGTAAACCCAGAAATGGACTTTACCTAAAGAGGTATTATGCTTAAATGATGGGTATGGAGATTTTAGTTAGGTTAGGTTTTTCTTTCTAGCTGGTGTGTTTGTTAGTTTAGACAATGTGCTTAGCTTAGAAAGTGTGTTTTTCGTCGTTATTCTGCTTATCTTGGTTTTACGCTTGATGTTTGCAGATGTCGATGCCTCTCCAAACATACATTGGTTTTGCTGATGGTGCTTGTCGTAGTACACGGAATATCTCTTCCACAGCTTGGGTTATCTATTCGCCCTCTGACGAGTTAGTTTCTATGCATGGGGTGAGCCTCGATCAAACAACAAACAACATTGCAGAATACAGTGCAGTGATTGAATTATTGTCTGAATCTATTTCATTTGGGATTCGGAGTTTGATAGTGAGGTTAGATTCTGAACTCGTTGTATTACAGCTTAATAAAGTCTATGCCATTAGAAATCCAGTGTTATTAAGGTTATTTTTGAGAGTGCGTCTCTTGGAACGTGAATTTGATTACATTGAATATCAACATATTCCAAGGTCTTTAAATACATTAGCAGATGCAATTGCTTCTCGAATGTTAGACAGACATTTGCGATAATCATACATGTAAATTTAAAAACATTTAATCATACATGTTTAACAAGATAAGCCGGTAATAATGATATATATAGATAGGAGTGTGTCAAAAAATACATCGTCCTCGATCATAGGTTGAAAAACACCTTATGATCGGCAAAAATGATAAGTACAAAAAACCAAAATGTCACATGTGTCTACAGAAACGACCATCCAATCACTGGTAATGCTCTCTATACGACACCACTGCACGGGCTACCCTACACAAGAACCTCCTAAAAGGTCCTGGGACTGCGACTACATAGCGCTGAAGCCTAATAGGAATATCATCTATAGTAGTCTCTGGTATATCTGCTGTCAGACGCTCTAGGTCTTGTTCCAACTCAGCTAAGGTCTCTGTAGCCTCGTCCTGTGGGACCGGTGCCGGTGCAACTGGTTGTCTCCTCTCGAAAGGCCGGAGATTGGCTGGACGCCGTGGGCCTACATCTGCATTTTGAGAATTATTACTGTCAGTTTTGAGACGATATAAAAACAAAAAAAAATAGATAATTTAAAAACTTGTGAAAATGAATTACCTGTGTCGTCCCATTGTTCTCCCGGTGGAAGAACCATGTCCGGATCTCCACGAAAATCAACTCCGGCATAAGGAAAATCCTGTATCGAAAAGATCTGGTCCTCCAACCAGTGAAAATACTCCGGTCTAAATCGGACAACCTCCGTGCCCTCGTCAGGATGACGGGCCATCACCGCAACCCATCGCATCAACTTAGGCTCTCGAGGAAGCCCAGCCTCAACAGTGAGATGCTGCGGGATCAGCATCGGAACCCTCTCTAGAGCAAAACTCACAACTAAAGGCCCATAACCAAAAGTCTTTAGTTGCCCGTTTTTCACCCTAGTCAGTTGGCCCTTTAAATTGGCCAACACAGCATCACACCAGTTGAAAATGGTGCCTCGATAGCAGTCAATCGCCATCCGCATTTGGGACCCGGTGGCAATGTGCAAAGCGGCAGCCCCGCAAAGTCTGGTAACTGTAAAGGCAATTACCATAAGTTCAGGTCGGGATATCTTTTTAATCTCTATCCCCCTCTCCTGGTTTTGATCGTTGCACCATTCTAGACGGAGACTAGCGATGGACTGGCCACCCGGCCTAGTCTCGGACAGAGTCAATTGTTCACCCCTCTTGGGCAAACCAGTGAGAAAGTAAATGTTTGAGGGCTCTATCTTGAGCTGGTGCCCTCCAATGTAAAAGCATTGATCCTGGACGTTCCACCTTTCAACCAGCCACTCTAGAAAGCGCACCTGTGCCCTCATGCCAGGTATGGCCCAATATTTGTAAAGACCGCATGCCTTCAAAGCATCAATGGAAGGTTGATGATTAATCGCGTCCAAATCAACATCTTCAAGTTATCTCTCGCGCCAATCAAGCATGGTGGGCAATCTACACACCATAAAACATCTGTTAGAGTCCATAAAATTAAAAGTTTTTGGTTCATTTTGGAGAAATGGGGGTTTGAAAATCCTCTCCGCGGTGTACGCAGCCCGCCTTTAGAGACAGAGCGTGTGTACGCAGGTTCTCTTAAGGCAAGCTGCGTACGCCCGACATTTTCTCAACTGAGAAAATATCTGGGTACGCAGGTCACTAATGGAGCACCTGCGTACCCCGAAAAGCGGACCTTGAAACCCCAAGGCCTCCAAAAAATGAAACTAAAGCTTAAAAACAAATTCTAAATGGATGGAAATGCAAGGGAGGATGTTGTAGAATACCTGATGAGATGACGTTCGGTTTCGACGGTCGGATTCTCCGCAATGTCCACGGGAAGTTTCTTGCCAAAAGCCCTTTTTCTCTCCTCAACAGTAAAATGGTAAAAATGAAATGGTAAAAGCCCTTTTTATAGGTTTTTTGAGTAAATAAATGTTAAATTTGTTTATTTTCCACCGTGAAAAGGTATTTTTCAAAGTATTTTTATCTATCTTAAACAGGTATGAGTAATGTGTTGGTTTTTGTACAGGATAAAAGGATTTTCAGGGAAAATTGTCACTTTTCACAAACAAAAACATCAGAGTCATCTTTTAAGCCCTTTTCTGACTCCTAAAACATGAAAAGATTGCCGAGCGTTTCTTTTACACTCGTTAAAACGAAATTAAAAGATGGTCCCCTTATAGCCCTTTTTCTGACCGTAAAAACAGGAAAAGATTGCCGGGTTTTTGTCGTTTCGAACTCGATATTGGAAATAAAACGACGTGTCCTTGATCGCTTTTTACTTTTCAGGTCAAAGACACTAACTATGAAAGTACTCCTTGGTCGTAAAAAACCAAGCGGTTCTCTCAAGTATTATTTTATACTTTTTCGGGCTTGGGAGACACAAATTTACGAAAAAGTTCAACCTTGGAGTCTTCTTAAGTTTTTCAGACTCTCTAAAATTGAAAAACGCCGAGTTTCTCCTATATTGGACTCGTTAAAATTTCACAGTAAAGGACCTGTTCGATTACAAACAGGAACGGACCACTCCTTCTTAGGGTTCAAATCTAAACTAAGTTGGACTCATCCGAATGATGAGCTTATACTCAAGCATATATTATCCTCCTCAAGCTTGTAAAAAATAAAGAGGTACTTGCCAGAAATGGTGGGGGAAAAGAGAGAAAAATGAGCCTACTTGTTATCCTTTATCTCAGAAGAAACCGTGTCACCACTCTTGAACACGACACTTTTCATTCACCTGGGTTGGGAAATCCTTTGCCTCACAAGTTGATCAAACCACATTGAAAGTCTTCAGCCGGGTATTAACTTTGGGTCAATCCTCACCAAGCCATCTGTCGTGTCGTTATGTGTTCAAGAGGTCACTGCAAATAAACCATTCATCCGCAAAATACCCGTCATCCATCTCGACCATCCCTGAGTCAGTCCTTACAACTACATTTCTTCAACTTGATCTATGATTTCGTGTTGTGGGCTTGCCTGCAACGCGTTGCTTTCTATCGACATCGACACATTATCTAGAAAGATGATCTAGAAATCGTCAGTACCTTGAAATCCGCATGCATCAATGGCAGGTTTCTCGCATTTGACGACAGTTTACATCATTGACTTTCGATCGAAGGATTCCGTGATATGTTCGACATCAACACATTCATTCACATCTCATGGATTGTACTGGGTACTTTGAGAACCATTGACATCACTGGTGGTCTCTCTCACGCTTGTTAACAGTTTACATCATTGACTGGTAATCAAGTGGTTTCTACCATGTTCGACATCAACTCATTTATTCGCATGGATAGAATCGTACCATTTCGGGAAGTAGAAATGAAGACCCTGGATCTAGTTTCCACCATCCAGGCTGCGAGGAGTTTTGTATTCATTATACAGTAGACTAATCATAAGCAGATGGCTACGTCCATACTGTGTCTACATGAGTCTATAATTATGATGTACTGCGAAATCATTCCTGTATCAGAGTAGTAGTTAGTTTGTTAGTTAAAGTTTTCAATCTGAGTATGGGAATGCCTACCTCAGTGATGATATGATCTTATATATGTATTTTGTGTTGAATATTTGCAGGTTCCAACCAGGCTCTCCACAAGATAATCCTTGAAATGATAAAGTACTTCACCCTTCCTAGATGATATGAAACCCTAATCTACTACAGGCTTCGCACTTTAGGAGGCAATCTGTTACACTAAAATTTGTCACCATGACTATCTACAGTTAGTATGGCTTCATCAACTGTCATACTATCCTCCTTGGCAAGTCTCATACCTCTGCTCCTCATGTCAAACTCCAAGAAAGAGAGAAAGTCCTTAAAAATTCAATTAACTCTAGTTACACAGTTTCTCTTGGCCTCACCTGCGTGTATGCACCCCAAGTTCACAATACTTGTGTACTTGTACGCTCTATCTGTAAAGGGGTGGGTGTGTACTCCTGTAAAGGTCAAAAGGCGCAAGTTTCACTTCAAAAAGGTTACTTGTGGTCATTTCTAGAGCATTCTAGAAGATGGTTTGACGTGGATTGAGTGCCTCCAGATGGTTCATGCATCCCAATGAAAGAGGAACTTATCCCATGAAGAGGGGAGCTATCCCATTGAAAGAGGGGCTTATCCCATTCATGGGGGACCTGATTAACTTCCTCCAAAGCACTATAAATACAGGCATTGGGCCAGAGGGAGGAGAGGTTGAAAGCTGAAGATTCCTAAGGGTAGATGCTGCTAAAATTAGGACTCCCTTATAGAGCTTGAGAGGAGAGATTCCCATCCTTTCTTAGCTTCATTTGGAAGTGGGTGAGCTGATCAAAGTAAAGGAAAACTCTTGCTGGACCCTGGGAGGACCTGCACAATACCAAGGCTCAGGTTGTAATGGTTTCTTTTGTTTCCACTTAATACAATTAAGCTCATTTTTCTCAACAAGTTGTTATACATGATTTTTTTCATATACTCCTTGGTCTTTATGATGAATATGTTTTATTTTATGATTTATTCAGGTGCTATATAATCGTTTGCTTGTTAGTGAATGCAGGTTTCGAAGAGAAGGAGGAGCTCATCCGGATTGGAGAGACTGGACTACTACAAAGCGTTGGACTAAAGGTATGTTATAAACACCTGATTACTTGTATTCTAAATGCATATTTAGGGAAAGATAGTGTTTAATTGTCTTGTTTGTCACTAGAAAGCCTTAGCTTCTAGGGAGGTCGGTTTTGTCCGCAAAATTGACTCTGTCCGCATGACACCCTCGAACCAATTCATCAAGATGGTCGCAGGATATTACGGTCAACCCCCAAAGTCAACTACGAGATTGTCGCCAGAACAGAATCCAAGTTTCATCGAAATCTCGTCGATTTTCTTTCCGAATAGAAAATCAATTGTTTAGTGATTTAGTTTGATCGAAATAAAGATATTTAGGCTTGAAATTCTCATACTATTATGCTAAAGACTTATTATAAAAATTGTGGTCGCACTGTGTTTTGGGTGCGCATCGGATGATGTAATTTTTTAGAATAGTTTGTTAAAGTTTCATTTTGCATGTAATAGACTTGTTTTTATGTTTGTATACACTGTGTTGATTGGATATTGTTCACTGATTCGTGGAGGGCCCCTACGACTAGTAACAAGTCTTTAACCAATTTCAATTAGATTTATTTCATTACTTGAATACTTTATTTTGTGTGAAGAAATGCAGTATGATGAGTTCGCCAGTGAATCGTTATATGCATAAGCAATTTCCTTTGCTTTATACCTAGTTTAACTCTGCTATTTTATTTTCTTTTTATCTGGTACAATGTGGCTATTTCATTTGATTTTTATCTAGTGTAGTCCAACTTTTCTAACTTCATAGCGTAGTTGTTGCTCAAAATGTCTTGTTTGGATGAAATTGAATAAGTAAAAGAGTGAGAGTCTTCTCCTTAGCAATTGAATTCAGACAGTATTCCTTTACAGTTTGATAGAATAGATTTCTCTTACACTTAGTAAATTAGAGCTGCAGCATAAAAATTCAAGACAAAAATCCAAAACAGTCTAACACAAGTAAAGTCTAGAATCACTCTCATATCATCCATAAACTGATTCAATAGAGAATAACTCCTAAGAAATTAGTTTATAACTTGAAGGATTAAGACACTAATATAATTAACAACACCATCTCCATACTAATCTTAAGTTTAGATCCTAACAAGAACATAACAACATAAGAAATAACTTCTAGCACATATAGTGCACCTGTACTTCATTAGTATACCTGCCTTGGTTGATAATTTATGATTGATAATTTAAAGACATTAAATTGGCCAAACATTTTGGCACCATTTCTAGGGAAGTACAAATAGAAGTTAAAAAAAAGTTTAATTCAAAACATGATATGTGTAGGGATAGAGACTCTAGAGGTAGATTTGTAGGACGAGGAAGAAGTTTAATTCCCACAAATCCACTCACTTCACCACAATTTCGAGAATCCACACCACCTACTCAAACCCAAATTCCATTTAGAGGTCGACAAAGACTTCCTGAAATCTCAAGATCAGAAATCCAATCTATAACTTCACCCACTTCCTCTACTGAAGCTGTAATTGAAGAAAATCCTACATCCCCAACTACAGGAGTAATTTTCTATCCTCCACTAGTGAACAAATTTTGTGTTGGGTCCCTATAATACTAGTGATTACCCCATTACTATTGTAGTTATACCCCTTATTTATATTGTTGTGCCCCCATTACCCCCATATTGTTATTAATGTGCCCATAGAATCCCTCTATTGTTATTTTTCTGGCTTTATATTATTATTGTTAGGTCGGCTGGATTATATTGTGGCTCCATAGACTCCTATATATAGAAAGGAGGTTTTGTCATTTGAATCATCCAAGAATTGTTCATTTATGTAATGTAAAGGAGGTTTCCCCCTTGAAGAGGCTGAATTCTAAGGCGTGGATCTCTCTTTTCTATCTTTTTGTGAGCTGGTTTCATAACATTTGGTATCAGAGCTTTGGATTCTAGGGTTTCGCTGCTCCAAACAGGTCATCGTGGCATTTTCGCTATAACTGTTTTTTTGTGACGTTTCAAAAGTCGCAAAAAAAACCCATTTGAGAAGAAATCGCGCTGAACCTTGGGTCCGAATTTCAGAGCTTTTCGCGCGATATTTGCGGAGATATGATCTCAGGAAGTTGGTCTTTGTGCAGACTCCTGAATTACACTCAAAACAGGTGACCTGGGGAAAATCGTCATAACTTCCTTTCTGAGCATCGGATTGAAATTTTGTAAGAAGGTACAGAAAGAGGACGGACTGTTGTTTTCTTGTATATATTTTTCAAAGTCAAAGGTTGAAATAGTGACACGTGGCACTTCATACAAGTTCGCTATACTGAACTAGTCTATAATTAGGTCACTGCGGGAGATTGTGCATAACTCTTTCTTGGAGAATCCAATTTGGTTCAGACTAGTGGCATTGGAAAGAGGACATAGAAGGCTACTACAGATCACAATTTCAGAACTGGATGATTCGAAATTACAGAGATACATCAGATTCAATATCAGGCTTCTACAAAGTAAAAAAAAGGTGTGTAGTTTTTATTTTTTATTTTTGCATAAGCTTGGTTTGAAGGAATTCAAAGGGCCTAGTAAAGCATTATTATCGGTAATTGATGCCCCGAGGAAAGAAAATGCAAACACCTAGTAAGGAACCTGAAAGCTCTAGCATGACTCATGAAGAAGAGGAAGAAATGCTACATGATATATCAAAATTACAAGAACAAGTGCAACAAATGTCACGCTCACAAAAGCTAACAGATGCTAAGATAAATGGCGTGGAATCTAAGATAAAGGGCATGGAAGCTAAGATGGACGATTTGAAGATAGATTTGAAGACAGATTTGAAGAAAGACATGGCAAATTTGAAGACAGATTTGAAGACAGACATGGCAGATTTGAAGATAGATTTGACAAATTTTCTACAAGAGATACTTACTAATGGTGAAAAGGTTGTAAAGGAAACTCATGATGTGAACAAAAGTAATGTTAATCATGATTCCATAGATTCTAATGTTGGATCGAAGACCCACCATATTCCAAAAATTGATATGAGGAAGTTTGATGGCAAGGATCCCGCCACATGGATATTACAGATGGAGCAGTTCTTCGATCTCAATAATGTGCAAAACACACAAAAGGTACGTATGGAAACTTTATATTTGGAACCAAATCAATTTGTATGGTATCAATGGCTTTGCTCTCGTAAACAATTTATCACTTGGGCAATTTTTACGGAAGAATTGATAGCACATTATGAGGATACAAAAAGCAACACTTTTTTTAGCCAATTGATAAGTCTCAAACAAAAGGGTTCAATAATGGAGCACATTGAGGAGTTCCAAAAATTGAACATAAGGGTAAAAGATATTCCAGAACAACATAGGATTGATGTGTTCATAGGGTCTTTAAAGGATAATATCCAACATGATGTTCGACTTTGGGAACCTGATTCATTAGAGAAGGCATTCAGGTTAGCAAGAAAAATGGAAAGCAAAATTATGGCAACCAGGAAGCATACCACTCACAACTATAAAGACGGAAGTGTAGTTGCCCCTAGTCTTCCACAACCTATAAGGTTGACACCACAACAATTGGAAGAAAAAAGAGCAAAAGGGCTTTGTTACAGTTGTGATAGCAAATACACTAAAGGTCATAAGTGTGCTGAGAAGAAATTATTCTACATAGATTGTGAAGAGGAAGAAGAAAAGGAGCAAGAAAGGTCAAAAGAAGAAGATATACTCCAGGAACAAAGCCTAGATGAAGAACAAATAAATCCAACCATATCTTGTAATGCATTGGCGGGAATTACCACTCCTCAAACCATCAAGATAGAAGGACAAATCAAGAAGAAAAAGGTAATAGTGTTGATTGATTCAGGAAGCACCCACAATTTTATTCATTGTAGGGTAGCAAAAGAATTGAATTGCTTCCTATATCCAGCACCAGAGTGTCAAGTGATGATTGCAAATGGAGGAACAATAAATTGCTCTGGAAAGTGCCATAATATCAAGCTATCCATGGGAGAATATGTATTGACTAGCCCAATGCTTTCCATTCCAATGGGAGGTGCTGATGTTGTACTAGGAGTCCAATGGCTACAATCCTTGGGTACAATAGCTTTTAATTTTCAAGAACTTTTCATCAAATTTTCTGTGGAAGGAAAGGAAGTTGAATTAAGGGGTATTGCAGGGAAACCAGGAAAGATAATCAGCTCTAATGGTATGACAAAGCTTCTAAAAAAGGAGCAAAGGGTGTAATTGCACAATTATGTTCGCTAGATGTTTCCACATTAGAATCATCTATTTCTCCAGATCTCCAAAAAGTCCTGGACAATCATTCCAAGGTATTTGAGACTCCCAAAGGTCTCCCACCTATGCGTGATCATGATCATGCTATTCATCTGATTCCAGGAAGTGTTCCTCCAAACATCAGGCCGTACAGATATCCCTATGTCCAAAAAAGTGAAATTGAACGTATGGTTGCAGAAATGCTAGAGGCTGGTATAATTCAACCGAGTCAAAGTTCTTTCTCTGCTCCAGTAGTATTGGTGCACAAGAAGGATGGATCATGGCGCATGTGTCCGGATTATAGGGAGCTCAACAAGCTCACTATTAAAGATAAGTTCCCCATTCCTGTCATTGATGAATTACTGGATGAATTGCATGGATCAATTTACTTCACCAAGTTGGATCTTCGTTCAGGATATCATCAAATCAGAATGAAGATTGAAGACATTCCGAAAACGACATTTAGAACTCATGAGGGTCATTATGAATTTTTGGTCATGCCTTTTGGCCTTACCAATGCACCTTCAACATTTCAAGGTTTGATGAATTCAATTTTCAAACCATTCCTTAGAAAATTTGTGTTAGTATTTTTTGATGATATACTTATCTACAGCAAGTCTTGGAAGGATCATGTTGAACATGTTGACAGGGTGCTACAACTATTGGAAGAGAAACAATTATATGCAAAAGATCCAAATGTTTCTTTGGAGTCCAGGAGGTGGAATATTTGGGTCATATTGTATCTCATGAAGGAGTTAAGGTAGACCCTAGCAAAATTAAAGCCATTAAGGAATGGAAAATCCCCACATCCATAAAGCATTTGCGCGGATTTCTTGGGTTGACAGGGTATTATCGCAAGTTTGTTAAGAATTATGGGAGAATAGCAGCACCTCTAACAACATTATTGAAGAAAGATGCATTTTCATGGACTCCGGAAGCAACAAAGGCCTTTGAACATCTTAAAGAGGCAATGTGCCAAGCACCGGTCTTAGCTACACCGGACTTCACAAAAACCTTTATTGTGGAATGTGATGCTTCAGGAAATGGAATTGGTGCTGTTCTAATGCAAGATGAAAGACCCATTGCTTTTGAAAGTCGTCCAATCAAGGGAAAGTTTCTAAGAAAAGCTATTTATGAGAAGGAAATGTTGGCAATACTCCATGCACTTAAGAAATGGCGACCCTACCTAATGGGAAGACACTTCAAGGTAAAAACAGATCATGATAGCCTTAAATACTTTTTAGAACAAAGATTATCCTCTGAAGAGCAACAAAAGTGGGTCACAAAGATGTTGGGTTATGACTTTGAAATCATCTACAAAAAAGGGAAGCAAAATGTGGTGGCAGATGCACTCTCAAGGAAGGATGAGGATGTGGAAGCATTGTTGTGCGCTATTTCTATTATCCAACCAGATTGGATAAATGAAGCAAGGGAGGAATGGAAGAATGACGAAGAAGTGTGGGCACTTATTCGAAAGCTACAACAAGATTCCAGTACGTCTGATACATTTAGCTGGAAAAATGATTCGTTATGGTACAAAGATCGCTTATACCTCTGTAAGAATTCCCAGCTAAAACAAAAGATTCTTATGGAATTGCACACTTCTCCCTTAGGAGGGCACTCAGGATTTTTAAAAACTTACCACAGGGTTAAGAAGGAATTTTTTTGGGATGGCCTTAAATCAGATATTCAAAAGTTTGTGGAAGAATGTTTGGTTTGCCAACAAAATAAAGTTGAAACAATTAAGACACCGGGTCTATTACAACCTTTATCCATTCCAAGCCAACGTTGGGAGGAGGTTTCAATGGATTTTATCACAGGTTTACCCAAGTCTGAGGGAAAGAGTGTCATCATGGTGGTAGTTGACAGACTTACCAAGTATGCACACTTTTGTGCATTATCACATCCATTTAAAGCCAGTACAGTTTCTACTGCATTTATGGAAACAATTCAAAAGCTACATGGAAACCCAAAGATTATTGTAAGTGACAGAGATCCCATTTTCACTGGAAATTTTTGGACAGAATTATTTTCTTGTCTTGGTACTCAGTTAGCTCATAGCTCATCTTATCATCCTCAATCTGATGGGCAAACTGAGATAGTAAACAAATGTTTGGAAGGATATCTTCGTTGCTTTGTATCTGATAAACAGACACAATGGGTCAAATGGTTGCCTCTGGCTGAATGGTGGTATAACACTTCCTTTCATACAGCAACAAAAATGACCCCATTTATGGCACTTTATGGGTATCAACCACCATCCATCACATCATATTTAAGAGAAAATTCTAAGGTTCAGGCAGTGGAACATCACATCGAACATCAACAACAAGTCCTCCAACTCTTAAAGGATAACCTCGTGTTGGCACAGAATAGAATGAAACAACAGGCAGATCAACATCGCAGTGAAAGAAGTTTTGATGTAGGTGATTGGGTATTCCTACGGCTACAACCATATAAGAAAATGTCCCTCAAGCAAGCTAAGAAGGATAATAAATTATCACCAAAGTATTATGGTCCGTACAAGGTGTTGCAAAAGATTGGTACTATGGCATACAAATTGGAGCTTCCTGCAGCTTCTCGATTGCACCCAGTTTTCCATGTTTCATGCTTAAAGAAGGTTATAGGTGACAAGCTCCCAGTTCAAACAATATTGCCAGAACTTGACGAGGAAGGAAAAATTATATTGGAACCGGAAGCAGTTATAGAAACAAGAACTCGACAGCTACGAAATCGATCAATTTCAGAGTACCTTATCAAGTGGAAGAACTTATCCACTGAAGATTCCACATGGGAGGATGAGAATTTTATGCAGAAGTATCCTGAACTACTCAAGCGTTGAGGACAACACTTTTTTGAAGGAGAGGGGCATGTTGGGTCCCTATAATACTAGTGATTACCCCATTACTATTGTAGTTA
The DNA here is from genome assembly GCA_031772625.1 of Pinus tabuliformis. Classification (NCBI taxonomy): domain Eukaryota; kingdom Viridiplantae; phylum Streptophyta; class Pinopsida; order Pinales; family Pinaceae; genus Pinus; species Pinus tabuliformis. The sequence continues at coordinate 1,281,972,288 of CM062809.1, forward strand.
TACCCCTTATTTATATTGTTGTGCCCCCATTACCCCCATATTGTTATTAATGTGCCCATAGAATCCCTCTATTGTTATTTTTGTGGCTTTATATTATTATTGTTAGGTCGGCTGGATTATATTGTGGCTCCATAGACTCCTATATATAGAAAGGAGGTTTTGTCATTTGAATCATCCAAGAATTGTTCATTTATGTAATGTAAAGGAGGTTGCCCCCTCGAAGAGGCTGAATTCTAAGGCGTGGATCTCTCTTTTATATCTTTTTGTGAGCTGGTTTCATAACATTTTGGGCGAAAAATTATAAGTTCCTAGTGAAGAAGAGGAACAGGAAACTTATTTTGAACAACCATTGATAGAGGAACTAGAAGGATTAGAAGAACACTATATTAGTTCCGAAGAATCTATCATGGCTGAAGAAGGGGAAGGAGAGGTACACAATGTCCATGGTGAGGAAAATAGGATTGGAGGAGGTAGGGGTAGAGGTAGAGGTGGAGATAGGAACAGAGGAGGGGATAGAGGCAGAGGAAACCAAGATCCTTCTGGATTTCCTATTCTTGATGAAGATACAACCCTCACAATGAAAAATATGTCACCCTCAATTCTTCCTAATTTCCACGGAAAAGGAAACGAATACCCAGAGACATTTCTCTTCGAATTTGAAGTATTATGCAGATCATATGACTATCTTCATGATGCTCAAAAATTAAAATTGTTCCCTGCTACATTAAAAGACTCAGCATTAAAATGGTTCATGAGTCTAGCAGTGCATTCTATAACAACATGGGGACAAATGAAAGAGGCTTTCTTAGGAAAATATAGAGATTATTGTATACCTAGTAACCTTAAATATGAAGTCTTCAAAATGACACAAAAAGAAGATGAAAATCTTGAAAATTTAATAGAAAGGTTTTTCTACAATGTTAAAAGAGAAAAAATGGATAATTTGGATGAGGAAACCTTAAAATCCCTCTTACTCAGAGCTATTAAAGATGAGTGGATCAATCTCCTTAACCTAACTGGGAAGGGAGATATTTCCCAACTACCATTTGTAGATATTTGTGATTTATGTGTACATATCTTAAGGGGTAAAGCACGAGTTGGAAGGAGTCCTAGAGACCCTCACTTGTCAAGAATTAATAAATCTGTAGCTGGGACAATCAGCAGGGCAGAATTAGGAAATTTTCTTGACACCTTTAAGACAGATATTTAGGGAGCCTAAGTGAGCAGATAGACACCCTTAAAATACAAAACAAGCAAAATTATGAAAATGTTGCATTATCTATCTTCTGTCCTAAATGTTGAGTGAAAAATGCTCTAAGGGAGTGTCCCTTAGATTCAAAAGCCATAGAAACTTGTGTCATATGTGCAAACAATCATGATACGAAGGAATGTCCCTCCTTACCAGGTCTCAAGGTTGTATTTAATGATGAAGGAATATCAGAACCGGTAGACCCTCTTTACTTTATAGACAAGATACCATGGCAAAACTCCCAACAAAATCAATCACAAGGGTTCAAACCACAACAATTTTCTTAGTCTTCACAAAATAGTTGGAATCTATCCTGACAGCCTTGGGCTCAGCTACAGTCACAACCTTGGAATCAAGGATGGATAAATTCTTATGGAGCCTATGCTCAATATCAACAATACTCACCATCCTATCTTCCACCACAATTTCTACCACCATCTAATCAAATTCCCCAAGCTAACCAATAACCACAAATTCCAGTTAAGAATCAAAACCCACAACTCTCCCTACCATTTCCACACAAAAAAAATCAACTACCTGCTCAACCACTTCCAAATCCTAATAATAAAATACCACAACAACCTATGTACAACATGGAGGGGTAGAGTCCTCAAACTTATGTAATAACTCCACTAGACCTAAACAATGTCCAATTAAGGTTTGGAAGAGTGTTACCAAGAAAACCCCTTGTTGTCATTCAAGAAACAAGATCTGATCTTCAAAAACAAAAAAAACCAATCAGAAGAAGAGGAGACCTCTCTCCCTCAGAAACAGAATAAATAAACAGAAGATGTTCCAATAAACACTCTCATCATAGAACAACCCTCGGTATCAATTAGACCATCTTTCCCTGAATGGTTGAAAATTGATGGAGTAGAAAAACAAATTATCTTACCTGATTACAATATGATGGATGAATTTGTATTAATATTCCTTTATTACAAGCCATAAAAGAAATACCAATTTGTGCGAAAAAAATTAAGGAACTAAGTACACAAAGATTAGGAAAAAAAAGAAATGACATAAAAATAATTCAATTAGTTGGAAAAATTACAAACGTTATGATGGGGAAGATGACAATCCAAAAATATTTAGATCCAGGAAGCCCCATTGTAAAAATTCACATCAATGGAATAGAAATACCAAAAACACTGATTGAGCTAGGAGTGGCCATAAAAATAATGAGTAAACAAGTTATGGACACACTTAGGCTTCCTAACCTTCAATACACACCAACCTTATTGCAATTAGCAGATAGGTTTGTGATTAAACCTGATGGTGTGTTGGAAGATGTTTGTGTATCCTTAGATTCTTGGGAGTATCCTATGGATTTCATGGTCCTAACACCCAAGAATAATTTAGGAGGACATCCATTAATTCTAGGAAGGCCTTGGTTGGCCATAGCTGATGCTTTCATCGGTTGTAGATCAGGTGACATGTTTATCTCAGATGGAAATTCTACAAAGAAATTTACATTATACCCTCCTGCAAGAACAACAATAGACACAAAAAATGAAGAATGGATAGAGGATGAAGAGGATATACAACCTATTTTTACTACTAAACAAGTAAGAGAAGAAAACAAAATCCTAAACCTACTGGAAAATAATTAATCTTTGTCACATTATGATCATAGTAAAAATGAGTATCTCTCATCTAAACAGGTATCATTCCTCTCCATGGAAAAATTTGGGAATCCTTCAATAGAAATATTTCCAGGGAAAACCTTGAATGTTAATGAAAACTTGGAGGAATTACAAAAGAATCAATTGATGGAAATATTACAAAAAAAATCTTCTGCTTTTGCATGGGAATACACTAACATGAGAGGGATTGATCCTAAAACTTGCATACACCATATCTACATTGAATAGAATGAAAGACTGGTTAGACAACCTCAATGGAGAATGAACCCAAATTTAAAAGAAATTTTTAAGGAGGAGTTGTAGAAATTGTTAAATATAAATTTCATTTATCCAATATCCGACATTCAGTGGGTTTCCCCCCTAGTAATTGTTCCTAAGAAAAATAGAAAATGGAGAGTATGCATCGATTACAGGGAATTAAATAAAGAAACATTAAAAGACCACTTTCCACTACCTTTTATAGATCAGGTCTTAAACACATTAGCAAGAAAAAAATATTTTTCCTTCTTGGAGGGGTTCAGTGGATATAACCAAATTCAGGTAGCCCTTGAAGATCAAGATACAACCACATTCACTTTTCCATGGGGAAATTATGCTTACCAAGTACTTCCCTTTGGATTATGCAATGCTCCAGCAACATTCCAAAGAGTAGTCCTCGGAATTTTCTCTGATCTTATTCATGATTGTGTGGAAGTGTACATGGATGATTTCACAGTCTATGGATATTCTTTCAATGAAGCGCTGGAGAATTTAGAAAAATTATTAATAAGACGTAAAGAAACAAATATCTTGTTAAGCCATCAAAAATGTTTCATGATGTTTAACGAAGGAATTGTTTTAGGTCATCATATTTCAAGAGACGGAATTAAGGTAGACTCATCTAAAGTTGAAGTCATTTCTAAGTTATGAGTGCCACGTTGTCAAAAAGATGTTAGAATTTTTCTTGGTTTTACTGGTTATTATAGAAGATTCATAGGAAACTTCACAAAAATTTCATCCTCACTTTTTAAATTGCTCACCAAGGACCGTGAATTCAATTGGGATTCTGAATGTCAAGATGCCTTTGAAACTTTGAAAAAGAGCATTTCTGAAGAACCTATCTTAAAAGGACCTAACTAGAAATTTCATTTCCATATCTCAATGGATGCTTTAGATTCAGCTTTAGGAGTTGTGTTGGGACAAAAAGGTCTTACTCCTTATGCAATCTATTATACTAGTAAAAATTTAACTCCTGCAGAGTTAAATTATACTGTAACTGAAAAGGAGTTTTTAGCTGTAGTTCATGCCATTAACAAATTCAGACATTACATAACTGGCTATGAAAATTTTGTTCACACAGACCATTCTGCCATTAGATACCTAATGAATAAACCAGTTACTAATGGAAGAATAACCAGATGGCTCTTACTATTACAAGAATTCAACATAACCATTCTAGATAGGCTAGGAAAACAGAACACAATTGCCGAATTTTTATCTAGAATAAAAAATGATAATAATGATCAACCCATAGAGGATAAATTTCCTGATGAATATCTTTTTACAGTAGCTATTAAATCACATTGGTATGCAGATATTGCTAACTATTTAGCTACAGGGAAAATTCCATTTCATTTATCTCCTAGAGAAAAGAGAAGAATAGTCCACAATAGCACATCTTATTCATGGATAAATGAAGAGTTATACATGACAGGACCAGACCTCATCATTAGAAGATGTATTCAAGAGGATGAAATACCATAAATACTTAAAGCTTGCCATGATGAGCCATGTGGGGGACACTTTTCTGATAGAAGAACTGCTTACAAAATCTTACTTTTAGTATATTATTGGCCTTCCATTTTCAGGGACACCAAGGAATATGTTAAGAGATGCAACGGTTGTCAAAGAATGGGCAAACCCACTATTTCAAATGAAATGTCACTGCAACCACAGGTACTCATCGAACCATTTGAGAAGTGGGCGCTATATTTTGTTGGACCAATCAGCCCATCTTAAAAGCAAAAGAGGTATATTATGGTATGTACTGATTATGTCACTAAATGGGTAGAGGCTAAAGCACTTCCATTTGCTATTGAAAATACTATAGTTTCATTTATTTTTTAGGATATTTTCACTCGTTTTGGTGTTCAAAGAGAAATTGTAACAACTCAAGGAACACAATTCACATCCAGATTAGTGCAGAAGCTTGTGGAGAAATACAAGATCAAACATCGGAAATCCACTCCATACCATCCACAAGCCAATGGACAAGTTAAGTCCACAAATAAGGTGATTGAAACAATCCTTACCAAGACTGTACATCTACACAAAAAGGACTGGGTGGAAAAGCTTCCAGAAGCTTTATGGGCCTCCAAAATTACATGGAGAAATACTACAGGACATACTCCCTATGAACTTATTTATGGGAATCAAATCTTACTTCCGATAGAATTCTAGATTCAGACCTATAAGAAAATAGTCCAGTTAGATCTCGACTTATTAGAAGCATAGAAACAGAGGATGAGACAACTAAATGAGCTTGATGAAATCAGACAAGAAGCCCTCTAGAGAACTAGCCTAGTTCAATAACGGAGATCTAGATGGCATGATAAGTACATTATGTTGAAATATGGCAACAAGAATATTCCAATTTAATTTGTAATTGAATTAAATTGTGAATTAAAATCGACTTTAGTCTTAACAGCTACTTGGAAATAATTAATTGATTTATTTTAAATTAATTAGTTGTAGAAATTCAAGTTAAAAGTCTTTCTAAAGTCATACAAGAGTTATCCCTTAAATTAAGGAGAGAAGATTGAGTTATATTTGAGTTGTAATTAGTTAACTCAGTTTACTGAGTTAAATCCAGTTAAATTAGTTCCAAACTGTTTGAGGAAGTAATAGTGAGTTAACAATCAGTTGATGCATGCACACACTCAACTAGTGCTACTCCAGTTAACTGAAGATTCCCTCATTAGAAACTATGCATGTCTATTCTGAGAAAGACCCACATGAGATTAAAGTCAAGGATAGTGTACTATCAGTTGCATGTGTTTTCTCATGGAGAAAACTCATGCATGTAGTCAAGGATAAATCCTTGAGGATTGCGCAGTTTTGAATGGGAAGTTTTCCACTTGGTAAGAGGAAAATCATCCACAAGGAACAGTGCAAGGAAATAGGAGCTTGGAGGGCAAAGAGGAAGGCTGGAGAGAAGCCAAGATTACCTGTGAGCATATGTGAGGATTGTACTGAGAGCTGGCAAGTTGTGAGAGCTAAGGCTTTGTATAATTCCTATGTATTTCCACCATGTATGATAATGCAATAGTGTGGGGTTTTTAGCTGAGGCTTTCCCCAAAGTATTTTCATGTGTATTGTGCGATTGATTCTTCTTCTTCTGGTTACATTGTTTAGCTTGATCTTTAAGCTTCTGCAAATTGATAGTAGAATTAGGTTATAGTATTCTGCTTTGATTTATATTGCATTATCGGGTTAACCTACACAAATTTTCTACATGGTATCAGTGTTGGATTTGTAGAGACTTTCTACATGGTATCAAAGCTGTGAATAGTACACTGAGAAGAGAATTCGAAGTTTGAAGTTCGGGGTTGCAGGTGCAAATCAAATTCATATCATACTTCAAGGTTGGTCAATGGCATTCTATGGCTTGAGACTCGAGTATTCCTTGGAAGGTAGATTGAATTACATAGCATGGAAAGATAGAATGGAGGTTGTATTAGAAGACAATGGCTTGAGGGAATTCATTGACCAAGAAATCCCAAAGCCAACTTCAACTAATGCACAAGAGTTAGCTGAGTGGAAGAAGTGTGTGGTGAAGGTGAGACAGATCATCCTTGAGGGAGTTCGATACCATATTGTCTCAAGTCTCCATGGGAAGGATACTCCATTTTCAATGTGAAAGAAATTGAAGGACCTCTACCAGAACAATAGTGACCAGAGGAAATTGGTGCTCAAGGATAAGCTTCGAAGAATCAAGATGGAGAAGTGTGATACTATTTCCACATATCTGAACAAGCTCACCACCTACAGAGATGAGCTTGGCAGTGTGGGAATAACTACTACCGATGATGATATGGTTAGCCTCGCTCTCCTCGGCCTTCCAAAGAGTTGGAATAGCTACCAGGAATCTGTGAATGGAAGGGAGAAATTTTCGGATTGGGAATGACTGTGGTCGGATCTTATGCAGGAAGAGATCAGGAGGAGCACACGAGATGGTTCTTCATCCAAGAATGATGATGAAGAATTTCCGACCTTAGCAAGTAAGGCAAAGAAAGGGAAGGGGAAGGCTTCCCATTTCAAATTGAATTCTTCTCATGGAGGGAAGAAGGGTGACATGTCTAAAGTAAGATGCTTTAATTGTCACAATATGGGACATTATGCAACTAATTTCCCATTGAAGAAGTACAAGAAGGGATCCTCGGAAGGATCGGAAGGTTAGGAATTAGCCTCTTAGTTCGAAATGGACTTTAACCTCATCGCATGCATGGTGTCATCGATGATGGGTTGTGTCTAGAATCTTGACAGTGGAGCCTCATTCCACATGACCGGTGATAAAAATTTATTCAGTGCCTTGGAGGAGAAAGACCTCAAGATGCGCATAGAGATGGGTGACAATGGAAGGTATAGTGTTTCAATATTGGGCACGGTTGCTTTTCAAAGAGAGCATGGAGCTCCTCTCACCTTGATAGATGTGATGTATGTGTCTGGACTGAGGAAGAACTTGGTATTGGTCACGATGTTGGAGGACAAAGGCTATGATGTTGTCTTCAGTAAAAGAAAGGCATTCCTAAGACACATAGCCATGGGTCAAACCAAGAGGATAGGGATTCGGGTGAAGAATCTTTATAAACTAGAGGTAGATGATTGTGCAGCATTGAGTACAAAAGTAGAATTGGTGCAAAGCCAAGACATTAGCGAGTTGTGGCACAGGCGGTTGGGCCATTTGCATCATGGGGCTTTGAAGATAATGAAATAGATATCTACAGGACTTCCCAAAGGTAAACTTGAGCAAGTTGACACATGCAAAGGTTGTACCTTGGGAAAGTACACCAAGTCTTCCTTTCATGATCGAGACAATCAAGCAGAGACTATCTTAGAGTGAGTTCATATTGATTTGTGTGGACCATTCTTGATGGCATCCACAACGAAGCAAAGGTATTATGTGATTTTCATTGATGACTATTCTCGTAAAGGCTAGATTTATTTCATGTAGAAGAAGGACCAAACTTTCAAAAAGTTTTGTGAGTTCAAATATTTGGTCGAGAAAGCGTCAGGGAAGAAGATCAAGGCCTTGAGAAATGATAACGGTGGAGAATATGTCTCTCAAGGGTTTAAGGACTTCTATGTAGTGGAAGGAATTAAACGAGAGTTCACGGCACCTCATAACCCACAGCAGAATGGGGTGGCCGAAAGGAAGAATAGAACTATTGTAGGGGAAACACGGACAATGCTGCATGACCAAGGCCAACCACTTCACTTGTGGGCTGAGGCATGCAACACAACGATCTATTTGCAAAATAGAAGCCCACATCGCACACTTGGGATGAAGACACCAGAGGAAGCTTTCTCCGATAAGAGACCAGATGTGGGTCACTTCAGGATCTTTGGCTCATCGATATATTTCCATGTGACAAAGGATGCACAGAGGAAGCTTGAGCTGACAATAGAGTTGGGGATATTTGTGGGGCGCACTGATACACCTCACAACTATCGGGTGTACTTTCCTACCAGTCGAAGGACAGTGGTTCCCAGAGATCTCAAGTTTGATGAGCAGAAGGCCATGCGAGTTTCCCTTGAGAGGGAGCTCCAACTACAGGCTATGGAGGAACTATTGGTTCCTAAGGAGGAGGAGCCTCAGAATTATGCGGAGCAACCACATGCAGAGGTTCCAGGAGTGGAGACATCCACTCAAGCAAAGTCTTACAGAGATGGACAGAAGCGCACAAGAGAAGCTGACAGATTGTTGGAGGATGCGAGAGAGAATGTGGGAACACTATCTTCTCAGTGCAAACAGAGGAGGTCACCTGAGAGGTACACTGGATACATGGCCCTTGCTAGTGAATGTGTTGAGACCGAGCCATATTCCTTTGAGGAAGTAGTGCAACAGCCAATTTGGGTTGACGCTATGGTGGAGGAGTATGACTCCATAGTTCGTAACAGTGTTTGGGATGTGGTTCCAAGACCGGAGAACAAGTCAGTTGTGAGTTCCCGTTGGCTTTACAAGGTAAAGCAAGCTGTTGATGGTAGTGTGGAGAAGCAAAAGGCAAGATTTATTGCCTGTGGCTTTTCACAGGTCGAGGGGATTGACTATGATGAGGCTTTTGCTCCTGTCGCAAGGTACTCATCTATTAGATCTATGTTGGCACTATCAGCACAGATGGGTTGGAAGATCCATCAGATGGAGGTGAAGGTTGCATTCCTCAATTGCTAGATTAAGGAAGAGGTGTACATAGAGCAGCGAGAAGGTTTTGAGACCTTTGATCGTGAGTCGCATGTGTGCCGACTCAAGAGAGCATTGTATGGGCTGAAGCAAGCACCTCATGCTTGGTACACCAGGATAAACAACTACTTCACCAGGTTGGGCTTCACAAAGAGTGAAGCAAATGTGAACCTATACCACATCATGGTGAAAGGTAAGTTGTTGATCATCGCATTTTATGTTGATGATATCATATTGACTAGTGATGATCAGTTGATCGTGTTTTGCAAGGAGGACCTTGCAAGAGAATTCGAGATGAAATACATGGGTCTCATGCATTACTTCCTTGGCATGGAAGTGTGGCAAAAGGATGGAGAGTTGTTTGTGTCTCAAGGCAAGTATGCCAACGAAATACTCAAGAGATTCCACATGGAGAAGTGCAAGCCCATGCAGATTCCTCTAGCAAGTAACTAGAGGAAGGAGGATGCTACTTCAAGAGAAGTGGTAGAGGCCACTATGTATAAGTAGCTTGTGGGTTCACTGATGTACTTAAATTAGTGAATACATGACTGGATTTATGCTATGTGGTGAACCCTGAGTCAAGTGATGGTTTAGCCTACCAAGATGTTTTGGAAGGCAAAAAAGCATGTATTGAGATACCTCAGAGGCACATCTCAATATGGATTATGGTACATACGGCCAGAGGGAGTGAAGCTACAGGGCTTCACTGATGCAGATTGGGTAGGGAGTCCATCAGATCGGAAGAGCACATCAGGAGGGATTTTCAACCTTGGGTCAGCAGAAGTTCTTGGTACAGCAGGAAACAGAGGTTGGTTGCACTCAGCTTGGCAGAGGAAAAATACATGGCTGCAAGTCAGGCAACATGTGAGGCCATATGCATGTGGAAAATCCTAGTTGGTTTGTTTTATCAGAGGATGGATCCAACTGTGATCTATTGTGATAATCATAGTTGTATCAAACTCTTTGAGAATCCAGTATTTCATGATAGGTCCAAGCACATCAACATCTGGTATCATCATCTCAGAGACTATGTAGCGAGGACGATCATGTTGCTACAATATATTTCGACAGAGGAGCAATATGCTAACATTTTAACAAAGGCATTGTCAAAGTGTAAATTTGAGTTCCATAGAGATAGGATCGAGGTGGCAGATAATCCCTTTCTTGTTGAGAGGGAGTGTTGAAATATGGCAACAAGAATATTCCAATTTAATTTGTCCTTGAATTAAATTGTGAATTAAAATCTAATTTAGTCTTAACAACTACTTGGAAATAATTAATTAATTTATTTTAAATTAATTAGTTGGAGAACTTCAAGTTAGAAGCCTTTCTAAAGTCATGCAAGAGTTATCCCTTAAATTAAGGAGATAAGATTGACTTATATTTGAGTTGTAATTAGTTAACTCAATTTACTAAGTTAAGTCCAGTTAAATTAGTTCCAAACTATTTGAGGAACTAATAGTGAGTTAACAGCCAGTTGATGCATGCATGCACTCAACTAGTGCTACTCCAGTTAATTGAAGATTCCCTCATCAAAAACTCATGCATGTCTATTCTGAGAAAGACCCAATTGAGATTAAAGTCAAGGACAGTGTACTATCAGCTGCATGTGTTTTCTCATGGAGAAAACTCATGCATGCAGTCAAGGATAAATCGTTAAGTATTGCGCAGTTTTGAATGGGAAGTTTTCCACTTGGTAAGAGGAAAATCATCCACAAGGAACAACGCAAGGAAATAGGAGCTTGGAGGGTAGAGAGGAAGGCTGGAGAGAATCCAAGATTTCCTGTGAGCATCTGTGAGGATTGTACTGAGAGCTGGCTAGCTGTGAGAGCTAAGGCTTTGCATAATAAGACCAGTTTCTGTATGATAAGACTAGTTTCTGTAGCCTAATAACATTTTTTGAAGCCTACAGGGACACTTGGTCATTTGAATTGGAGGACAATTGACAGAGCAAAGTACCTGCAGGAGATCTCAGAACAACAAACAAGGGTAGCAAAGTGGATCACAAGTATGTGCTACTTTAATTTAGCAATAGGGATTGATATATTTCATATATGACTAAGAATACATAGTATTTCCGAAAATTAAAATGAAATCATTACAACTTAAGGGTGATGGTTGCCTAACAAAACATCATAATCCACCACTTAAAAGTCATGTCACGTCCTCATTCCAAATCCGCTAAAGTAATCACCGAATCATCATTTTAAATGTGCCCCAACGGTCCGATTCATTCCTATAACCCTTATTATAATCCACCTATTCTTACACTTCTCTGAACTTTCATAGCCACTCTGTCCTTCTGCCACTTAGCAAAACCCTACCAACACCATTCTCTTGTCAAGGTAACCAGTCTTTGAGGCAAAGCATCCTCCATAATGGGGATCATTGTTCAAACCGAGCCAGCAGGGAAGAAATTCTTGGAGGGATATCCTCAGACCAAGAAGCTACTGAAAAAGAAACAATGGTTGCACTTCATTGAAAAATTCAATGGTTTTCACAAGGAAGTGACAAAGACATTTGAACGCTCATTTGATGGAACTAAAGCTGAAATAGGAGACATTAATATCACCATAACGGAGTCCATGATTGCAGAAGCTACTAAATTACCAAGGAGCAAAGAAAAATGGTTCAAGAACAGGGGAATTAATGGAGAATATTGGAAGGTCTTCCCAAAAAATCCAAATATGGACACCACTGTCTTCAAGAAAGGTATTCCCAGCACAGCCCTTAAGAGTAAATGGAGGAATTCACTGCTTATACTTCAAAAATTTGTCACTTGTGAGGGTCGTTTTGGGTATATGTATTTTTACCATGTTAGGATGATGATGCATTTTCTTGAAGATCACCAGATGAATCTTCCTTATTTTCTCTTACATAGTCTCAAGAAAATGTCCACAAACGTTCAAAAGAGAATTTAATTCATAGAAAATACCATGTATCATCATGGCTTGATAAAGATATTGGTTGAATTCCATCTTCAGAGTATAGGGGATAACTGGGAAAGTTTTCTAGTGAGGAACCATTTTGAAGAAATATCTCCAGAACAAGATAGCAGCAGTAGGGACCTCAGAGGAAGGAAGAAGGACAAGAGAAGTAATAAAAAGAGCAAGAACCCCAGACCCAACCAGAATTATCAAAATAAGAGTTGCCCATAGTGGGTATTTTGCAGAAAATGAAAAAGGGAAATCTTAGAAGGAAGAAAGTTAGCAAAAGAGTAGAGGAAATACCACAAACTAGGACCCTTCCTCAAGAAGAAAAGTTAGAAACTAAAAGAAGGAAAGCACAGAGATTAAATACTTTAGGACTAAGGAGAAGTACAAGGTTGAGCACAATGCAATGGGTAGTCTCAAAAGCTACGGAATACATTGATCTCAAGGAAAACGAGCCAACTTGAAACCCTGAAAGTTCTCCTAGAGGATCACCAAAATCATCACCGAGAGTGTCACCACCACCTTGCAGCTCACCTCTAAGAAGCCCAATGCATAGTCCGGGTGTTGACCCTGTTCAACAGGAGATTTATGACTACATAGAGTCATTGGAAAGAAAAGAGACAGTAACTAAAGAAACAATTCAAAGTCCTGAAGAAGGGAGCAATCAATTCAATGAACCACAAGAACCTTTAGCCTCAAATATTTTAAAGAAGGAGATTTTTGAGTTGGAGAAATTGAACATATATCTCAAGAATGAGAATCAAGCATTGAAGGTGCAAAGTGAGATCTAGATTGCAGAAATTGACAATCTCATCCTTCATTTGAGTTTATGGTACAAAAAGAACAAAAAGTTGAAGAAGGAAAACAGGATAATGCAGAGAGGAATTATCAACTTAAAATACAAAATTCTCATGAGAAAACCAAGGATGCCAGTAGTTACCAGAAAGAAGAAGAAAGTGAATCTTGGAGGTGATGATCAGAAAGCACAAGTGATTAACAATGATGAAGTGTATGAGGACATGCAAAACCTCCATCATGGGGGAATGTAGAGTCCAAAGATTGTCTTACCTTGACATCCCTTTTTGCCTATATTTCCTCCCTTTTTCCTATACTTATCACCTAAATAATGCAATAGACACAAGGTTTTGTTAAAGGTAAGAAATTACATGTCTTGTTCTTCCTATTTGTCTATATACCCTATTGTTTTGTTAAAGAATGCATTTGACTACAGAATTGGTTGGTTTCTGCAGCTAATCCAAATTTCTACAGCTGCCTCCATTGTTCGCAAGGTTCAGAAGCTCCATCTCAACGAAAAAAGATACGAATGGATAAGGAATGGTCCCCTCATGTATTCCAACCTATTCCATTGAACCAATTCATCAATATGGTCGCAGGATATTACGATCAACCCCCAAAGTCAACTACAAGATTGTCGTTGGGACAGAATCCGAGTTTCAACGAAATCTCATCGATTTTCTTTCCGAATAGAAAATCAATTGTTTAGAAATATAGTTTGATCGAAATAAGTATGTTTAGGCTTGAAATTCTCATACTATTATGCCGAAGACTTATTATAAAAGCTATGACCGCACTGTGTTTTGGGTGCGCTGGATGATGTAATTTTTTAGACTAGTTTGTTAAAGTTTCGTTTTGCAAGTAATGGACTTGGTTTTATGTTTGTATACATTGTGTTGATTGGAGATTGTTGACTAATTCGTGGAGGGCCCCTACGACCAGTAACAGGTCTTTAACCAATTGTAGTTAGATCTCTTTCATTACTTGAATACTCTGTTTTGTGTGAAGAAATGTAGTATGATGAGTTCGTCGGTGAATCGTTATATGCATAAGCAATTTCCTTTGCTTTATACCTAGTTTAACTTTGCTATTTGATTTTATTTTTATCTAGTACAGTGTGGCTATTTCACTTTCTTTTTATCTAGTGTAGTCCAACTATTTTTACTTCATAGCGTAGTTGCTGCTCAAAATGTCTTGTTTGGATGAAATTGAATAAGTAAAAGAGTGAGAGTCTTCTCCTTAGCAATTGAATTCAGACAGTATTCCTTTACAGTTTGATAGAATAGATTTCTCTTGCACTTAGTAAATTAGAGATACAACCAAAAAATTCAAGACAAAAATCCAAAATAGTTTAACACAAGTAATGTCCAGAATCACCCTCATATCATCCATAAACTGATTCAATAGAGAATAACTCCTAAGAAATTGGATGGTAACTTGAGGGATTAAGAAACTAATATAATTAATGACACCATCTCCATACTAATATTAAGTTTAGATCCTAACAAGAACATAATGACATAAGAAATAACTTCTAGCACATATAGTGCACCTGTACCTACCTGTTGTGGCCAGCAACAACCCCCCCCTTTTTCATTTAAGTATTGTCCAAAATACTAAATGAATGGGGACCCTTAGTTAAAATTTAGGAAAAGCAAGAGTTTCCTTTCTTCAAAATAACGTTACCATCGTAAGCTTAGGAAGATCTTTTGAATACTTTAAAACCTAAGTTTATGGTAAGGAGAAAATCTTTAAAAAGCCGCATCATAAAATGATAGAAAAGCACCTCCATTTGGGTATAATCCCGGTATGTGCAAGATTCTCGTACTAAGCAATATATCGCATCGCAATAAAGTAATGCTAATAAGAAAAAACTTCAAGATTTTCCGATTTGCGATAACACCGATCGCAAGATCGCATATCGCAGGGAATAAGCTAACAAAATTTGGCAAGCATAAAACTTCTACGATCTGCGATTTTGCGATATCGCGATAAAACGATGGTTGCGATATTAAGACAAATCAACTCTGCAATGTTATATTTGTGAGTCGGTGCGAGAGCACGATAGTGCAATAATGCGATGTCGCGATCTGCGACGATTGCGAACCAAATTGCAAAATCACTCCATCACGAATCTTTCGGGCACGCTATTCAAGAAAAGCCACTTACCATAATCTGACTCAAGATCATGTGCTTTTAATGATAATAAAGGAATTAATTGTCATCTATTAATAAAATGTAGACATGTGCTTTTGCAAAGAATTACTTCACGTAAGGTGGCATATTTGATATATCTGCTGCATTTAAGACTCTCCCATCACCTTTCTTGATCAGTAATTTCCATTTCACTTGTGAGCTGCAGGAACGGAGAACAAAGGACGATACAAAGCCATATGCAGGAAGAAATGGGAAAGAAAAATAAAGCTCAGGGCTCTGAGGTGAAGGAAATGGCACCTTTATATACAGACACAGCTTGTAATAGAGACGCAGGGATATCGACGTGGGAAGGCATGTACAGACTGCTTGAAGAAGAAAACCCCAGAATAATGAAGGTTACCGCTGTCTCAGACTCACAGGGCTCTTCCGAAGCATCCTTAGAAGAACTAGCGTGCTCATTCCTTCATCGGATAGCAGCAAGGCCCAAAATTCTCCCATATACGGATATGATCAAGTGGATACTTGACAACGCAGAAATGAAGAACAGACAGTTCAAGATTCAAGGACATGGGCTCATCGGGTCATTCGCTGCACAAGATTTAAAGCTCATGTATCATCTTCCTGAACCGCAGGCGACTTACAATGCACAATTCATTGAAAAATTTGTGGCGGAGAACCCAAACCTATCAGAGACCACCAAAGATTGGTCCAGAAAAGATGAACCGCTCAAGAAAGACAAAAACAGTATGTACAGCACTGGTTCCCTCACCTCTTCGTATTGTTTTGCTGCGGCCATGCTTTGTAGATTGTTTAGGATGCCAGATATCAATAAGTTTTCATCTGAATGGTTACCATTAATAGATGCTGCCACAAATGTCGTTATTATAGATTGGGCCAAGATATTTTCTGATAACCTATTCATTGCTATTGTCAATTACTGGTCTAAAAGATCCATGTCTCAAAGGATCTATCCTCCTTTTTACCTATCCGCATATGTTATGGATTCTATTTGTTATGTGTCTAAATTTCCCGTTATGGGTTGGAAATGGACAACTCAGGACCCATTACCCATCCATGTTTATCATAAGATATTATGGGATTCTCAGTTCATTCCACATTTCTACCAGATTTGTCATGGGCTTAGCTTACCCTTGTATAGAATGATGTATGATAAAGACCCCCCGAGGTGCTCACCTGAGGCACAGATAGATATCATCCCAATCGCAAGATGGTTCAGAGAAGAATGGTTCACCTATATTAGAGTATTTGGAAGCACCGTCCCCACTCATGTCCTACCTTTGTATATCCTTGACAAACTTCTGGCTCGAGAAATTGCATATCAAACCTGTTCAGAAGGCGGCATAACTAAAGACCTAAAAGACAAAAAGAAGGCCATATGGCCACAGTTTCCTGTGGCTTGTGGGGCCTTTTCGTTGTTCGATGTAGGTCACGCGTTCACCGAAGTACAGAATATGACGTGTCTACAATTATTTAAATTCCCAGCAAGACCATTTGACCCAAATGAGGTTGCCCAGAATTTCACAATGACAGTCAAGATAAAAGTGTTCGTTGGAAAAAAGGATTTATTTGATGATATATTTCAGAGTAAAATCTCACTTCAGGAAATTTTGCGGGAAGCCCAATCACAATTGTCTCCAGATGACCTCCAAAGATTCATGGTATACAGGGAAATAATACTAGCCAGTGTTCCTCTAGAAAAGCTGCGACTATTTGCCAGAGAACCGACTCCAAGCGTTAGCCTCAGTGGGAATTCAAGCACTTCCGGATCTAAATCTAAGACTGTACAAGAGATGCCTGAACATTCTAAAAGATCCGAAAACAACCAAGATAGGAGCGAAGAGTCAGCTAAAGACACCGCTCAGTCAATGGAACTTCCACAACAGTAGGTTATCGCCTCCCCGCAAAGAGATGTCCCCCCTCTCGTCATTGAAGCACCACCCGTCACAACAGAATTAGATAAGGAATGGGAAACCTTCAACGAACTGATCAATCTTGAAGGACAAGCCCCAAAAACACCTATGAGCAATACACAGGTAGCACAAGAAGTGATCTCAACCATAGTCAGCAATGTCACAGAAACGGAGCATATTCCTATCGCTCCATCTTCTGAGCTTCTACTGAATGTAGAAGAAATTCCCCCTCTGGACATATTTTATAGTCCCCAACATAAAGCAGTTGTAAGAAGACAGAGAAAAAAGAGGAAGTTAGAAAATATACTTTCTTAGGATGCTGAGAAATTAGACGTCCTATGGAAAGATCCTGCCCGTAATCCGACTGAAAATCTCACCAAATTGTCTCAGATCACAGGGGTGTATGCCTCTGCGACTATTGACAAAGTTTCAGAAGTACAACAATTGTTGAAAGAGCAAGAAAATCAGATACAGGTACTGCAACTACAATTCCAACAAGCCAATACTAATAATGAGGCACACAAACAGCTTGAAAAGCTGCAGGAAGACTTCCAGCAAATGCAAATAGGTTATCAAAGAAGTTTGGACGAAAAGGGAAAACAGTTGCAGGATGTACAAGAGATGCACAGAGACGACCCTAAACTTACAGAGTTTATTTCAGAATCTATTGCCTTGAATGAACAACTACTGTAGCAACAGGAAGTGTTGGGACAAAAGATATCACAATGGAATTATTATTGCGAAATGAGTGATAAGATCACCAATCAAGTGGTCGACTTACGAAGTGACTATGATCAGATTGACAAACGAGTGACGGAGTACTTGGCTTGGCAGGATGAAGACGAGGGAAAAAGAGCAGGCGCACCCAGGATAAATGAGAATCATAAAGAGTTGCTCTTCAACAAGTGGGACGATCAAATCAGGGAGGCAGAACAAGCAGCAGAAACAGCGGCCATGACAGCAAGCATTCTTATCGACTGTGTAAATGAGAATTTGCACAGAGCAAATTTAATCACAGAGACCACCCCGGGGTATTTACCAAATAAACTACGACTAGAAGCAGAATGGAAGCAGAAGGTGCAAGAAAAGGGAAAAGCGATCCAAGCACTAAACAGGTTAAATTGGGAATGTTACTGGGCATACTTGGTGAAGCCGCATAGTCAGTGGATGACTGTGAAATGTATCATAAATGCGGCTAAAAAAGTGGTGCTAGCTCTCATAGATTTCGTTTTCTCAGCCCAACTCAAAGTAGAAGTCAGCCAGGCAGCTCTCCTTAAACCAATGCTGAATGCATGCAGCTTTAAAGACCAGATACAGAAGTAGCTTAATTTGGAATGTTGTTTTTACTTAAAAATTAGATTAGAAAAAGGACGGTCATTTGAAAACCGCATCCTAAATTTTGTAAATAAATTATTATTAGAATTATGAAGTAGTATTTAAACCCTTCTCATGCATTTAGAGAAGGGTCCAGAAATTTGTCAAAAACTTGTCCTCAGAACATGCACTTTTGCACCCTCAGAGGAGGTTTTGGTGAATGAATGGATCAAGGTTTATTGATGTTTTCATTTGATATCTGCTACTGATGTTGCACTTCTATACTCTTGGTAGATATTAGAACAAGGAGAGATAAATCATTGTTTCTTGAAGCTTATGAGTAGGACCAGTCATAAATGGTACTTTAATCTCTTGACCATTTCTGCTTATATTCTTAAAGTGATATACAGTTTTTAGTTGTTTATATGTTATTGCATGAATGTTTGAGTTACCATTTGGCACTTTTGTACGGTGGAGCCATTTATTTATGTTTGATATATGAATAACTTATTATGCGATATGCTGTTCACAACTGTTTTGCCTAACTTTTTATGCAAAGTGGTTCATCTTAATTGATTTCCATTCTTATGATAGCTGAATGATATTTCTTACCAGTTATTATTTGAAATCTCTTTAGATCGCATAATAGAAGAAATACATCCCGGGCTAGCATAGATTAGATGTGCTGTTTTCATTAGATTACAATAGCATAGAATTAGATTAAAGTAGCTTAGATTAGAACTCTTAGATCAGCATCATCCAACTCTGCACACACACACACCCTTAGATTGGGAAACTGGTCCCATTATCCCCAGTCGGACCCGCTATACCAAACGGATAAGGAGCTGCCAACCAAGGTCCGGACCGGGCGGGTATCCCCCTTGTTGTCGACCCGATTTTCGGGGCTTCAACATATTTGGTGCTAGAAGGAGGGCCTGAGCATAGTGTCTGTTGGAATGGTTTGAAATTGTAACATTTGAATTAGGATGGCTGCTCACAAACTTCCCATTTGGAGTTGTATCCATGTTCGTGCCTCTTCCAACACTCCACCTGAAGTGGTAAGACTCTTGTCTCAGGTAAAATTCAATGGTAAGAATAATTCTTCTGCTTTTAATCATGCCCTTCAATTTATTCAAAATGTTTCAAGTTCGAACGTTCAAAGAATTGATGAAGGCATTTTATGCAAAATTTTTACTCTCACATTCACGGCGGAAGCTAGAAAATGGTGGAGAACCCTCCCAGTTTCCTCAATTCACAGCTGGGACCAACTTGTCAAGGTTTTCATTTGTAAATTTGATTGCTATGATTATGATCAGGTATATGGTGAAATTGAGTATCTATGAAAAGAAGATGAATCTGTTAGAGATTTTAATATGCGATTTCATCTTGATTGTCTAAAATATGATCTTGAAAATGAACTCATGAATGAAGAATCTTCAGATTATGCTGAGCATTCCCTACCTCCTATGCCCGATCCATCAGAAATTAGTCCAAGTCTTGTTTTATTTTCTCCTAATAGGAATGAAAATTCCAATTTAAATGTGCGAATCACTCATGATGAAGAAACTTCCCAAAGCTTAGGAAACATGCCTGCTCTAATGCAAGAAGACAAAAACAAGAATGTTGAAAGAAAGCCTGCCTTGGAACCAGAAAGCAACTTGGAGACAAGGTTAGATAATATCATCGCAAGTCAACAAATGCAGATGCCAAGGTTAGAACAACAAATTAATTCTCTTTCGGAAAATACAAACACGCAAAGGTATGATCTAAAGCCCGATGTCTACAAAGAATGTGATGAACAAGAATTTTTTCACGATGATATTTTCAAATGCATTGTTTCATAATCACATTTTTCTCTTTATCCTGATGTATTTAGTGATGATAATTTTTTCCCCTCAGTATTAATGATATCTCAAGAAGTACAGAGGATTATTCAAATGAATCACCATTAGGTTTTCAAGATAAAGAGGCAGCTATAGAACATCCTTTGGTCATTTACAAACAAGAACGACTTGACCTTCCTTTTCTGAAAATATTGGATGAAAAAGAAAAATCTAGAGAAACCTGTAAAATCATTTATGATAGCTACTTTGATGATGATGATGTTGATTTATCTCAAGTAACTCAACATAGCTCAGATAATGAGAGATATTCTAATTCAAGAATCATATCATTCGATCCTAATTCCAGAGTGACAGATCATTTGCATGATTTTACTATCCAAAACAATATCCCGATCTATGATTCGTATCATGAGCAAACCCCCATGCCTGTTCCCAATCATAACTTGTTTTCTGATTCACAAGACGTAATTCGAAATTACTCGGATCCCATAATTCTGGCCAGTTCTTGTGAAAAAGAAGATATTTCAAGTCAATCCCAGTTGTGCTGTAACATTAGTTGTACAGATAATCATTACATTCTTTTTCGCTTGCACTCATTTTGTATAAAATCGGATTGTATTTTAAATTTTCAGACTTTTGATAGATTACTATGGTATATTGAGCACCTTATCAAGGAACATTCGAGAGATGTATTACCATTTTGGAAAACTAAATTGTGTCAAGGAAATACAGAACTTTTTCAATTCCAAGATCAATCAATATCAGCCTTTCAGAAGAAACTTCTATGTCATCCAAAACATCATCAACGAAAGAAAGTATTTTTGGAAACTTGCCAGCAATTCACGTTAATTGATAAATCTCTTTCGAGAAATTTCCATCTATTCTTCATTGATTTATTTAGTGATTTATATGTGGAAACTTTCCTTTTACGAGAAATTGCTAAAAGCTTGACTTTAACACATAGTAGATTACAGGCCATTAAAACTAAAAAATCATATTCGCAACCTGGCTTGTCATCTTTTCTATTACATGATCACTAATCCATAACAGAAATTCATCCTGATTTTTATGATCCAATAGGTATCCAATTGGAAAGAAGATTTCATAAGAAAGAAATTTCAGGCGGAATTCCGACTGAAGTTACACTTTCTAATCCTACATTCAATGTTCACAGTCCAAGAAAAGTTTTATTCTTAACACTGATGTTTAAAAGGTACATACGTGTAGGAATAAAAATGAAAATATGGTTTCACTGGAAATATCATTTTACCTAGTCAATTTTTCTGTGTATAGTTAGAATAGAAGTAGGGGTAGTTTAGCTAGGTTATTAGGTGGATAATTTAATTTTTAAATATTGGTAGGCAAAATAAGAGAAGAAATTATCCCTATCATGTACATAATCCAAGGGAATAGTTACCTCTCATTTCTTTAAATATTTTTCTCCCTAATAAAATTTGCTGTGGTTAACAACATTTGACATTTACTAAAGACACCATTTCTCTATCAGATTTTGAACTTCTGCTTGTATAAATAGCAAATCTTTTGGAAACTTGATCTTTATTATTAATAGATACAGTTAAAAACTTTAACCCAGATATGATACTAGTTTCAACTTCAAGAAATTTGATGAAAGCAATCTTAGTGAAGAAATTGTTTTATATCAGTACAATGAAAGGTATCAATAACAAAATGAGGATTCCCTGTAGAACAACCATTTCCAAAAAACTCTATTATCGTCGTCCAGAGCTTTCTTAAGGAAAAAATGACTTCCTCCCTGCTAAAGAAAATCGCAGCATTTAGAGAAACGACCCAAGGATACACTATATCTTGAAGAATAAGAGGTCTCATCACGAGCCGGCTTATCATGATCACATATATTATAACTTGCTGTCTTTGCCATTACTGTCCACCAAAACAGGGCAACGACTTAAGATTGTTGAGATCAAAAGACAAGGGGTCTCATCACGAGCCAGCTTGTTCAGCAAAAGTGTAAATCAAGTGAATGACTGTGTCATAATTTGGCTACCAAACCAAGACATTGTTCTTTAAGAATAAAAAAGGAAAAAGTGTCAATATGGGTTTTTCTTTGAAAGTTGTAGATAACCTTAAGCAGGATAAAGGATCATTATTGGGTAATAGGTAACCTTGTCGAGGCTATGAACGCCTGCTGGCAGCAGAGGCTCTACCTACGACAAATGAGCATATTTAAAAAACTGGTACACAGGGAAGACCTTATTTTATCTTTACAAGACCAAGTAATGGCTGATGTAAATGCAAGGACAAGCTGAGGAAGCAAATAATTAAAATAGAAAGAGGTTGGAACAAAATATCATTGACAGTTTGGAGTATAATGCGCTTTATCTTTTTATAAAAAAGTTTAATTTTCTAAAAAAAAATTTTGTTTTGGAAATTTGAAAAGTTCAATAGAAAATCAGAGATAACTGGTTCTCCCAAGTGAATCACCAATTGTTGTGGCCAGAAACAACCCCCCCCCCCCCCCTCGCTTCCCCATTTTCATTTAAGTGTTGTCCAAAATACTAAATGAATGGGGACCCTTAGTTAAAATTTAGAAAAAGCAAGAGTTTCCTTTCTTCAAAATAAGGTTACCATCGTAAGCTTAGGAATATCTTTTGAATACTTTAAAACCTAAGTTTATGATAAGGAAAAAATATTTAAAAAGCCGCATCATAAAATGATAGAAAAGCACCTCCATTTGGGTATAATCCCGGTATGTGAAATATTATCGTATTAAGCAATATATCGCATCGCAATAAAGTAATGCTAATAAGAAAAAACTTCAAGATTTTCCGATTTGCGATAACACCGATCGCAAGATCGCATATCGCAGGGAATAAGCTAACAAAATTTGGCAAGCATAAAACTTCTGCGATCTGCGATGTTGCGATATCGCGATAAAACGATGGTTGCGATATTAAGCCAAATCAACTCTGCAATGTTATATTTGTGAGTTGGTGCGAGAGCGCGATAGTGCAATAATGCGATGTCGTGATCTACGACGATTGCAAACAAAATCGCAAAATCACTCCATCACGAATCTTTCAGGCACACTATTCAAGAAAAGCCACTTACCATAATCTGACTCAAGATCATGCGCTTTTAATGATAATAAAGGAATTAGTTGTAATCTATTAATAAAATGTAGATGCGTGATTTTGCAAAGAATTACTTCACGTAAGGTGGCATATTTGATATATCTGCTGCATTTAAGACTCTTCCATCACCTTTCTTGATCAGTCATTTCCATTTCACTTGTGAGCTGCAGGAATGGAGAACGAAGGATGATACAAAGCCATACGCAGGAAGAAATGGGAAAGAAAAATAAAGCTCAGGGCTCTGAGGTGAAGGAAATGGCACCTTTATATACAGACACAAATTGTAATAGAGACACAGGGATATCGACGTGGGAAGGCATGTACAGACTGCTTGAAGAAGAAAACCCCAGAATAATGAAGGTTACCGCTGTCTCAGACTCACAGGGCTCTTCCGAAGCATCCTTAGAAGAACTAGCGTGCTCATTCCTTCATCGGATAGCAGCAAGGCCCAAAATTCTCCCATATACGGATATGATGAAGTGGATACTTGACAACGCAGAAATGAAGAACAGACAGTTCAAGATTCAAGGACATGGGCTCATCGGGTCATTTGCTGCATAAGATTTAAAGCTCATGTATCATCTTCCTGAACCGCAGGCGACTTACAATGCACAATTCATTGAAAAATTTGTGGCAGAGAACCCAAACCTATCAGAGACCACCAAAGATTGGTCCAGAAAAGATGAATCGCTCAAGAAAGACAAAAACGGTATGTACAACACTGGTTCCCTCACCTCTCTGTATTGTTTTGCTGCGGCCATGTTTTGTAGATTGTTTGGGATGCCAGATATCAATAAGTTTTCGTCTGAATGGTTACCATTAATAGATGCTGCCACAAATGCCATTATTATAGACTGGGCCAAGATCTTTTCTGATAACCTATTCACGGCTATTGTCAATTACCGGTCTAAAAGATCCATGTCTCAAAGGATCTATCCTCCTTTTTACCTATCCACATATGTTATGGATTCTATTTGTTATGTGTCTAAATTTCCTGTTATGGGTTGGAAATGGACAACTCAGGACCCATTACCCATCCATGTTTATCATAAGATATTATGGGATTCTCAGTTCATTCCACATTTCTACCAGATTTGTCACGGGCTTATCTTACCCTTGTATAGAATGATGTATGATAAAGACCCCCCGAGGTGCTCACCTGAGGCACAGATAGATATCATCCCCATCGCAAGATGGTTCGGAGAAGAATGGTTCACCTATATTAGAGTATTTGGAAGCACCGTCCCCCCTCATGTCCTACCTTTGTATATCCCTGACAAACTTCTGGCTCGAGAAATTGCATATCAAACCTGTTCAGAAGGCGGCCTAACTAAAGACCTAAATGACAAAAATAAGGCCATATGGCCATAGTTTCCTGTGGCTTGTGGGGCCTTTTCGTTGTTCGATGTAGGTCATGCGTTCACCGAAGTACAGAATATGACGTGTCTACAATTATTTAAATTCCCGGCAAGACCATTTGACCCAAATGAGGTTGCCTAGAATTTCACAACGACAGTCAAGATAAAAGTGTTCATTGGAAAAAAGGATTTATTTGATGATATATTTCAGAGTAAAAGCTCACTTCAGGAAATTTTGCGGGAAGCCCAATCGCAATTATCTCCAGATGACCTCCAAAGATTCATGGTATACAGGGAAAGAAGACTAGCTAGTGTTCCTCTAGAAAAGTTGCGACTATCTGCCAGAGAACCGACTCCAAGTGTTAGCCTCAGTGGGAATTCAAGCACTTCCGGATCTAAATCTAAGACTGTACAAGAGATGCCTAAACATTCTAAAAGATCTGAAAACAAACAAGATAGGAGCGAAGAGTCAGCTAAAGACACTGCTCAGTCAATGGAACTTCCACAACAACAGGTTATCGCCTCCCCGCAAAGAGATGTCCCCCCTCTCGTCATTGAAGCACCACCCGTCACAACAGAATTAGATAAGGAATGGGAAACCTTCAACGAACTGATCAATCTTAAAGGACAAGCCCCAAAAACACCTGTGAGCAATACACAGGTAGCACAAGAAGTGGTCTCAACCATAGTCAGCAATGTCACAGAAACGTAGCATATTCCTATAACTCCATCTTCTGAGCTTCTACTGAATGTAGAAGAAATTCCCCCTCTGGACATATTTTATAGTCCCCAACATAAAGCAGTTGTAAGAAGACAGAGAAAAAACAGGAAGTTAGAAAATACACTTTCTCAGGATGTTGAGCAATTAGACGTCCTATGGAAAGATCCTGCCAGTAATCCGACTGAAAATCTCACCAAACTGTCTCAGATCGCAGGGGCGTATGCCTCTGCGACTATTGACAAAGCGTCAGAAGTACAACAATTGTTGAAAGAGCAAGAAAATTAGATACAGGTACTGCAACTACAATTGCAACAAGCCAATACTA
The DNA here is from genome assembly GCA_031772625.1 of Pinus tabuliformis. Taxonomy (NCBI): domain Eukaryota; kingdom Viridiplantae; phylum Streptophyta; class Pinopsida; order Pinales; family Pinaceae; genus Pinus; species Pinus tabuliformis. The sequence goes on from CM062809.1 coordinate 1,281,998,113, forward strand.
ATAATGAGGCACACAAACAGCTTGAAAAGTTGCAGGAAGACTTCCAGCAAATGCAAATAGGTTATCAAAGAAGTTTGGACGAAAAGGGAAAACAGTTGCAGGATGTACAAGAGATGCACAGAGACGACCCTAAACTTACAGAGTTTATTTCAGAATCTATTGCCTTGAATGAACAACTACTGCAGCAACAGGAAGTGTTGGGACAAAAGATATCACAGTGGAATTATTATTGCGAAATGAGTGATAAGATCACCAATCAAGTGGTCGACTTACGAAGTGACTATGATCAGATTGACAAACGAGTGATGGAGTACTTGGCTTGGCAGGATGAAGACGAGGGAAAAAGAGCAGGCGCACCCAGGATAAATGAGAATCATAAAGAGTTGCTCTTCAACAAGTGGGATGATCAAATCAGGGAGGCAGAACAAGCAGCAAAAATAGTGGCCATGACAGCAAGCATTCTTATCGACTGTGTAAATGAGAATTTGCACAGAGAAAATCTAATCGCAGAGACCACCCCGGGGTATTTACTAAATAAACTACGACTAGAAGCAGAATGGAAGCAGAAGGCGCAAGAAAAGGGAAAAGCGATCCAAGCACTAAACAGGTTAAATTGGGAATGTTACTGGGCATACTTGGTGAAGCCGCATAGTCAGTGGATGACTGTGAAATGTATCATAAATGCGGCCGAAAAAGTGGTGCCAGCTCTCATAGATTCTGTTTTCTCAGCCCAACTCAAAGCAGAAGTCAGCCAGGCAGCTCTCCTTAAACCAATTCTGAATGCATGCAGCTTTAAAGACCAAATACAGAAGTAACTTAATTTGGAATGTTGTTTTTACTTAAAAATTAGATTAGAAAAAGGACGGTCATTTGAAAACCGCATCCTAAATTTTGTAAATAAATTATTATTAGAATTATGAAGTAGTATTTAAACCCTTCTCATGCATTTAGAGAAGGGTCCAGAAATTTGTCAAAAACTTGTCCTCAGAACATGCACTTTTGCACCCTCAGAGGAGGTTTTGGTGAATGAATGGATCAAGGTTTATTGATGTTTTCATTTGATATCTGCTACTGATGTTGCACTTCTGTACTCTTGGTAGATATTAGAACAAGGAGAGATAAATCATTGTTGCTTGAAGCTTATGAGTAGGACCAGTCATAAATGGTACTTTTATCTCTTGACCATTTCTGCTTATATTCTTAAAGTGATATATAGTTTTTAGTTGTTTATATGTTATTGCATGAATGTTTGAGTTACCATTTGGCACTTTTGTATGGTGGAGCCATTTATTTATGTTTGATATATGAATAACTTATTATGCGATATGCTGTTCACAACTGTTTTGCCTAACTTTTTATGCAAAGTGGTTCATCTTAATTGATTTCCATTCTTATGATAGCTGAATGATATTTCTTACCAGTTATTATTTGAAATCTCTTTAGATCGCATAATAGAAGAAATACATCCCGGGTTAGCATAGATTAGATGTGCTGTTTTCATTAGATTACAATAGCATAGAATTAGATTAAAGTAGCTTAGATTAGAACTCTTAGATCAACATCATCCAACCCTGCACACACACACACCCTTAGATTGGGAAACTGGTCCCATTATCCCCAGTCGGACCGGCTATACCAAACGGATAAGGAGCTGCCAACCAAGGTCCGGACCGGGCGGGTATCCCCCTTGTTGTCGACCCGATTTTCGGGGCTTCAACACTACCTTGGTTGATAATTTAGGATTGACAATTTAAAGACAATAAACTGGCCAAAAAGTCTACTAGGATGTAATATGATGAGGGTAAACTACCAGGAATGATGGTCATTCCCTACTATGGTCACCAATTTTTTATATGGAATTTGTATCTACGGATAAACACATTTTCCTTAAGTGGGTAGCTACACTTAGAACAACATAAAGAAAGTAGTTTAACCTTTTCCTATAGTAGATAGATGAGTTGAAGGAAATTACTTGTAGTCATTCGCTTCCTTGATCTCCTTTGAATTGCTCTTGTCACTCCCACTTGAACTAAATCCGCTCAATTGGTACATGTGTCAATAGAAACAGAAACGATAATGATCAAAGCATACATGATCGATCTGCTATAAACCAATGGAATCGACAACATTGAAACACATAATCATCATATATATGAACAAGAATATGAGAAAAGGAATAAACAACTTTATTAATGTAGAAGGAAGAGTTTCACCAAATGTCATTCGATCCCATGTCACTCATCCAGCTTCAGTCCAACCCTCATCACACCAAAAGCACACCAATCTAGCGGCATGAAATTACTTGACATGAGCTCAAATCTCAAACCAACAGTATTTCTCTACAATCGTCAAATTCTAGCCTCCTCATCACTATGATGAGTGATCAATTTATAGGGAAATGGAGGTGGTTGTCTCATAAATTGGGCATTGAATTGCCTTCTCAGATTGGATTTACTTTCCATGGAGCAAGGGATGAGAGGATAGGAGGTTAATTGATCCATAGCCTATCCCAATTCAAGATTATAGGATGGGATAAGAGCTAGGATCCTTCTAGAATGATCTAGAATCAAGGAATATTCCTAGAACCCTATGCAAATTTCGCTCATTCTCTCCCAATGCAGGTGTAAGTGGGCCTAAGTGCACTGAAGTGCAGACCTGAATAGGCCTACCTACTATGCAGTGCAATTACCCTTGACCAAGGTTGCACTAGTGTCCCAAGGAGGCATTTCAACAAGGTTTCAGTCTAGGAAACTTTCATGGATGGAAGCATTCAATTTGATGACTTGTCTAGGGCATGTAACAACTGAATTAGGGTTTGATGAGCCCTAATTGTACTGATATGATTTTCAGGAGTGATGTGCCCAAATAGACCTGTAACACACACCTTATCTATTCTAACTGATCCATAACCTGTTCACTCAAGTGATGCGAAATTTCCAATGAAGCCAAAAAAGGTGATGACAATTCACTGAAATTCCGCTCACATCCTCTGTAAGCGGACATAATATAGTACGTGTAGGAAACTCACAATGAAAACTAAAACCAAGACTTATTCCAACAAAAAAAAACATTCACCTTCTCCAATGCTTGCAAAAGACTGCCCAAGGGGTCTTGGAAATCATGAAGCATTACCTCTTGTGGATCAACAAAAGGAAGGAAGATGCTTTCAAATATAATGGCTGATTGTTCTTCTTCATTTGGGTGATCCTTCTTAAATGGAAATGCAACAATGTCATCTTCCATACCATCTAGATCAGAGACAAGATTTGTATGTTCTTGCAGATCTTCAATTGAGGTAGCCAAATCAGCATCAACACAAATATCTACAAGTGGCTTTTCATGTATATTAGAAAAAGAATTATCTAGGCTTTGAAAAAATTATATATCTTGATCATTTGAAGGTTGTTGAACATGTTCATCAAACTCAAGACAACAAACTTGTTGTACATTGTTTTTTACCTCAATGGATAAATCATGACTCTCTAGAGTTTCTATACAAGCAAACTCAAAATTCTGATCTGCACATATTTCTTCCTAAATTAAAAACTCAGAAGAGGAAAGGAATGAAGGGTAGATGGAAAGAACATCTTTATATATATCTTGATTGCTTGAATATTGGAAAGACTACTACAAATTATTATCAACTTCGTATGATGGAAGATCACTGTCATCTTTTGAAGAATTCTACTCAAGTTCGTTGTCATCCAGGGTAGAATCCATGATCTTCTCATGGTGGTGAAAAAGGTTTTCATTCAAAGCATCCAAGAGTTCATCATCCATAAACTCTTCATTGCCATAAGCACTTTCCAGCTCTTGAATAAAATTCTCAAAGTGATCACAACAATCCTCAATCAAAAGAAAAGAAGGATAGGCTTCTCTATACTTTTCAAAAAATACTGAGTGAAAATCCTTGAGAGAATAAATACAATCAGGAGGGAAGATTTCATACCAAAATCGTGCTCTTTCTTCTAATGTGACCATGAACATCTTCATTAAACAATATTCATGAAAATTAATCCCGAGCTTACGCACATGCATATGAAATCTTATTAAATGAAGTGTAGCATCATCACCTTTTCCGTCTCTGAATTTTGGCAAGTATGTTTGCCAATCTACTTGAGGCATACAATTTGGAAAGCTTGCAACATGATCTTCATGCATAGGAGCATAGCTTCTGGATTGAGAACTCATTTCGATTTCTAGATCCTGCTACCAATGGAGTCTTCAAATCAAGTGGGAGTTGCCAGGTGAATGTTTTAGCCTTTATATGTGTCTGATCAATGTTCACCGTCAACAATCAGATCTGATCTTTGTTGTTCTTTAACAGGGAAGATATGATCTCTCATTTCCCTGGAAACGGCGCCAATATGTTATCACTCCTCCAAATCTCCAAGGTTGAGGAAGAGTCCTACTGAGGTAACCACAGACCAACCTTTTGACTTGGTATCCAGCCCTACCAAGCCGGAGAGGGCTCTCTCCACAAAATCATAGCCAAGAGGGCTAGATGAATTAGGGTTTTAGGCTAGTTATGATGTGCACAAGGTTTTGATTGTTTGAAATTGGGTTTCTGGATGAGGATTAGGTCAAAGAGACTAGGTTAGGGTAAATAAGGGTATGATTTCAGACATCTAATGGAGAAAGGTAGGTAGACACTCAAACACTTTAAGGTTCTTGAGTGAGATGGATCAGACTACTGAGGTGCTAGAAAGAGCGAGACAAGCATGTATTCTTTCTAAACTGAAGAAAATGGACAAATTATGAAGATTTCCCCAAAACAGAGCATGTAAGATGTATTCTGCTCATCAAATTAAAAATCAAAAAATCATAGAAGTGAAATGAAACATGAGAGCACAAAACATTCAAACATATCAAACATAAGAAGAAACTATCTCAAAATGCCATACCACAGGTATTCCATCAAAATAGCTGCAACTCATTCATTAAATTTCTGCCAAATATTGATTACACTAGTGTCTCTGATCAATACAAAAACATCCAACCAGTGAAATGAGTCATGAAATGATAGATATAGCCATAAAACAACTTATCCCATCCTCAGGGGTCGAATCCATGAGCTAAGGAGTTGTTCCACCAAAATCTAAACTGAAACCTAGAGTGTAGGGAGGTCAAACTGACTCATCCCTCACTTTTTGGAAATTGATTCATTACATCACAAAAATACTTTTCACCTAATGTATTTACCCTAGGTAACTCTAAAACATCATTATTAAATTTAAATCCATCAATTACATTGGTAAAAACTCGAAGGTGAAACTATCAAAACTAAGAAAATTTACAAAATGATGAAACTCGGAAAATTTGTGTCAAAAGCGCAGCACCACTATCCTAAGCATAGTGCCAACTTCAACTCCACTTTTGAGGGGGGGTTCTCGGTGTCCAAATGGAGCCCAGGATAGCTCATTGGAAAGCCTATCCTGTCTAGTTTTCCATATATACATTGAGTTTCCAAAATGGTCAAGTGTTTACCCTCCTAAAGTTGATTTGCCCAAGACTGGTAAAAAGTGCGGTGCCGGCCTCCAAAACAAGTCAGAAACATGATTTTTTGGGTGTTTTTTTTACCCTTTGATTTCCCAGTTGACCCAAAAAATCTTAGAAAAGTGGTTTTCATGACTGTATTTAGACTTATGAATCTAATGGTGGTGGCCATTTTTCATTTGGAGGCCTCTAGGAAAAGCGCAGTGCATAGGGCGCTACGCTTTTGGCAGTGTGACTGGTGCAAAAACTGCCAAAAATGAAAAAAACTCCAAAGTTTTCAAAATTGCTTAAAATTCTTCAAAATCTGATCTCTAGAAGGCTGATGAGGTATATTAGGAAATTAGTGATGCCTCAGCAAGGATTTCAAGCTTTTCTTCTTTCTTTTTCTTGGTTAGGGTTTCAAGTCTTGTTTTGACCTTTTGGAGCTTGGACCTTGCAATTTGATTTTTCTTGAAGTAATGTTTGGCCATATTTATTTGTAAGTCATTGTCCCTCTTTGACTTCTTCAAGAGCTTCTCAAGATTCTCATTTACCCTTTCAAACCAATATTCCCAGTCCTCATTGATCATGATGGCAAACTGCTCATTCAAAGCGAGCTCATTGGCAAGTTCAGCCTCTTTTTGCCTCTCTAGTTATAGAGCTCTTTTCAACCCTCTAGTCCTAGGCCTCTTTCTTAGCCTTTGGTCCTCTTCCTAATTGGAATCACCATACTTCCCATATGCTTCATCAAGCATGAACTTTTCTTTATTTTCTTTTCTTTGAGTCTTGATAAGTTTCACCTCATTGATCATATTTTTGGTCTTTAGCTACTTGTTTTCCTGCTCAAGAAAAGAAATGAAAAACTTAGCTCTATCTAAGTTAGTATGAAGCTCTCTAATTTTGGCATCCTTCTCCTTTACAATAAAAGTGGAAGTTTCATGTTCATCTGGCTGATCCAAATCAACTAGGTCAAAATCTGCCTTCTCACTATGAGGATCATCATCTTCTTGCATGACTTCGTCATGCTCATCTGCTTCTGTGATCTTTTGTTTTCTCTTCTGTACCTGCTTTACTAATGAAGAAGGTAGGGCCTCTCCCACAATCTGTGGGGAAAACACCTGCCTATGCCCTTTCTGATATTTTCTAGTAAATATGCCTATTTCAGCCCCTTTAGGTTTGCTAACCTCAGCTCTGCTAAGTGACCCTGTATGACCATGCAATGGTGATGATGGTGGTGATGGTGGTGAAATAGGCTGAAATGATGGAGGAATAGATGTAGTGGGATGACATGGAGGGGGTATGTCTTTAGCATGATGATTAGTGGGATGAGATGAAGACGACATATCTTCAGCATGTGGAGCTTGTGGAGCAGTGAAAATATCATTGGCAATGAAATTGTCCCATGAAATATGCAACTGGTCAAGGTGATGAAGGAAAATAATCTTGATCAATGAGTCATGGAAAAGGCTATTCATTTTCTGGTCATAATCTCTCTTCTGTACAATGTAGGCCATTTTGTCTATGCTTCTGAACAGATAGTATGGGATATTGAGCATGTTGACCCTTGTGAAGTGCATAGGCAGTCTGATATGGTATGTGTAGAGCCCAGAGAACCTTCCTTCACAAGAAACGTACTTCATGATGATTTTCATCATGGGGGCATACCTATAAGAAGGTAGCAGAAAGGGAAGACCCTCCTCCTCTCATTTCTATACAATGGTTTGATGAATGGTTCATAATACTGATCCTCCAAATATTTTGATTTAAACCACCTCTCACCCATGTTTGGAATCCCCATGGTAGTAGCGATGATGGAAGTAGATAAAGTGAAGGTTACTCCTGCTAGGGTCACTTGATTATCTTTAAGGTTTGATGAAAAATGTCTGCTCAAAATAGGGTCATGCTGAACTCTTTCAATCATCTTGCAAAAATCAAGGCAACCTACATACTGAAAACATGAGACTGCCATTGGTGAAGCCATGAGTTCATTTGTGTTAGTGGGCTCCAGCGTTAGGATTCCACCTCCTTTGTGTGGCCTTCTCTATTCACTGTCCTCTTTTACTTGTCTATTCTCCTCTTATTGTGTATCCTCCTCTTCCACATAGTCTCTATCTTCATCAATAGTGTTTGGTTAAGAAACCCTAGGGATAAGGTAGGTGGGAATGGGAAGTGGAAATAGGTCTAGGGAATAGGGATAGGGCTATAAAAATTTTAGGAGATGAGGGGAGGGATTATGGAGCTGTGGGAGGTGATAGGAGGTGAAAATGTCAAGGGAGTTGGGAATGATAATTAAATTACAAGTTTATGGTAGAGGTTGCCTAGGAATTTTGGAAACCTAGGTCTTAGGGTTTTATGGGAAAAGGGTTTAGGGACTAGGAAATGATAGTGTAGGGGTAGGGATGGGTTTAATAGTGATTTAGGAAGGTGTTGTAGGGTATATGGGCAAAAAAATTGGGAAAGGGATGGATTTAGGGTTTTATCACTTTCCCAAGTGCCAATTTTTCTTAGGAACCAAAATACTAAAAAAAATGTTGTTTAGGAGTGCAAAGAGCTAGAAAAATTGTGTGACTTACTTGGTAGAAGAGGAAACAAGACTTTGTTGAAGTTTTGAGAGAATTTTGAGGCATTTTGGTGCTCTGGGGGCTCACTGGGCAAAAGTGCAGCTTCTTTCCCAAAAGCGCAGTGCCTGTGTTAAAAAAGGCAACAACCACTGCTTTAAGTGCAACATCTCCCTCCTAAGCACAACACCAAGAATTGTTTTGCCTTTAAACCTGAAAAATCGAATTTTTGAACCAAAGGAGTGTGAGCTTGACCTTTGAGAGTGAAAATGAATTTGTTTTTGATGTCTTGGTGGCCTTTTTACTTCATGAAATTGATGATTTGGGCCTTGGGACCCACTTTCTTCCTTTTGTCATTCACCTTACTCTTGGAAACTATACCTTTACACTTGAATTTTTCTTTGAAAATTTGATTACTTGATATACATTGAGAACACTTTGACCTTTGACTTTTTTGTCCTTTGGCATTTTGAAACTTTGAATTAGCAACTTGGAAATCATGTGCTTATTACATTTGAAAGACATAAAATTACATATTGAAAAATAGAAAATATTACATTTAAAATAAAAATTACATGCTGAAACAAGATTTTTTGTTTACAAATCATCCTCAGATAGTGAAGAGATGTTATTTGATCACTATGAGACTTGTTGACATTATGCAATGGAAATGGTGTGTTATTGGACCTTGAAAACCATAGGACCTAATGGTAACCTTGACTAACCAGAATTGATGGTGTCATGATTGATATGATGACATGATGACTTTGACCTCATGACTAATGTACATTCAGCAAGGTATGACAATGTGCCAACAAGTAATGAAATTTAAGGGAGAGTGATGTATTTTGACTAGGGCTACCATCGGTGAGTAAATTTTTGAATGATGACCTAGCGGAATGACAAAAATTTCTAAGTGGGACCATAATATGATATGAAAAAGAGGATTTTTGATCACTGATGGCAAGATGTAAATACTGACACTAACAATATCGATAAACCCTAAAAGTCTTATCAATTTGCACAAAGGCAGGTTTATGGCATAAAACGACATTACACTAATCTCTGGGTGCGGAAACTTGGTTCCAGCATCCCCCCATACTTCTTCGGGTGAGACTTTAGTCCGCGCTCCGTGGATTGATGCTGAAAGGGCCAGTAGTGTAGAGATTTGTTTGTCTAACTTAACACTGAACCTGGGTCAAGACCCCCTAAGCCAACACATGTACACTCAAGACTAGTCTACAAGTGAAGTTAAACTGACTTATAATCTCTATCAATCCTAGGGAACTCAAATTCTCTACATGCACAAGTTATTTTGGGTTGATTGATCAGTTAAATGGATTATCACTAGGTTTTAATGAAGTCCCATTTCTTATTTAACCTTCCACCAATTCCTCCAAAAGTTGGAACTAGTTTAACTAAAAACAACCTGAGATAACCAACCTTGATCGCTACAAATTAGAAATCACACATTTTGAACTGAACTCTAACTCCCCCAACTGAATTTCCTAAGTAAATTGGGTGACACAAGCCATGTCACACAAGTTAACATAATCCAAGTTGTCTGGTGAAGTGGAAATTCGAATTTTCTCAATTTAATCAAGGCAAAATTAAATTGATAATTTCTTGGTGCATTTTTCAACACTCCCTCTCAACAAGAAAGGGATTATCAACCACCCCCAGCCTATACCTGTGGAACTCGAACTTCCCTCTTGATAAGGCCATTGTCAAAATGTCCGCATTTTGTTCCTCTCTTGTAATGTACTGTAACAACATTATCCACCTCTGCACATAGTCCCATAAATGGTGATACTGGATATCTATATGCTTGGATTGATCGTGAAAAATAGGATTCTCAAAGAGCTTAATAAAACTCTGATTATCATAGTAGATCACTTTTGGATTCATCATTTAACCAAACAATCCAACAAGTATCTTTCTCATCAAGATCACCTCACATGTTTCTTGACTTGCAGCCATGTATTCTACTTCTTGTCGAGTTGAGCGCCACAGCTATTTTCTTCTTGTTGTACCAAAAAACCATTATGGACCCAACACTGAAAATTCCACTTGATATACTATTTGATTCTGATGGACTCCCCACCCAATCTACATCTGTGAAGCCACATAGCTTCCCCCCCTCTGTTCATCTATACCATAGTCCAAAATGTGTAATGCCTCTGAGGTACTATAGAATGTGCTTAGTTGCCCTCCAAAATAATTTGGATGGCCTAACCATAGCTTGGCTCACCTAGTTGATTGCATAACACATATTTGATCGTGTGTTCACAAGGTAATTCAGTGAACCCACTAGCTACAAATAAATGGTAGCATCCATTTCCTCACCTAAAGTGGCATCCTCCTTCCTCTGGTTGGTTTCTAGAGGTGTCTCCATGGGTTTGAAACTCTCCATGTGAAATCTATGTAGTATCTCATTTGCATACTTTCTTTGAGAGACAAACAATTCCCCATCACCTTTCCATACTTCCAACCTGCGGTTGTAGTGCATGAGACCCATGTCCTTCATTTCAAATTCTCTTACAAGGTTCTCCTTGCAAGATCTGATCAATTGTTCATCACCAATTAAAATCAAATCATAAAAATATAAGACAATAATAATAAATTTACCTTCTACCAAGATATGATATAGGTTTGCATCCACTTCACTTTTGGTGAAGCCCAAAACATTGAGATAGTTATCAATCTTGGTGTACCAAGCACAGAGTGCTTGTTTGAGACCATAAAATGCTCGCTTGGGTCTGTACACATGAGACTCTCGTTCAAATGTCTCAAAACATTTTGGTTTCTCAATGTACACCTCCTCCTCAATAACTCCATTGATGAATTTTATTTTTACAACTATCTGGTGGATCTTCCACCCCATCTTTGTAACCAAAGCAAGAATTGATTTAATGGATGAGTACCTTACTACAGGAGAAAATTTCTCCTCATAGTCAATCCCTTCAACTTGAGAATACCCCTTGGCCACAAATTTGGCCTTGTACTTCTCTATGCTTCTATCTATTTCCTGCTTTACTGTAAAGATCCATCTCAAACCCACAACTGATTTATCTATTGGTCTTGGGGCCACTTCCCAAACATTGTTCTTTACAATGGATTTGTATTCCTCCACCATTGCACCAACCCATATAGATTTCTTTTCTTCTTCCTTGAAAGCAGATGGACCAATATCTACAAGATCAGTCATTAGAGCCATGTAGCCAATGCAATGATATGGTGACCTTCTTTTCCTGCATTTATTTGAAGGAGCACCCACATTCTCCCTCTCATCCTGCACAAGTATCTCAGCTTCCCTAGTCCCTTTTCTCCCTTATCTTGATGGTTTTTATTGAGTGGTTGTCTCCACTCTCTACTCCTGAATTTTTGGTTGCTCCATAGCTTCTTGAGGTTCCTCCTTTGGAGCTAAAATCTCCTCCTCTAGTGGGATTTGAAGCTACTTCTCAAGGGAGCACTTCATGGCTTTTGCCTCATCAAATTTTACATCCCTTCGCACCACTGTCATTCTGAGGGATGGAAAGTACACATAGTAGTTGTGGGGAATTTCCATGTAACCCACAAATACCCCCAATTGTGTTTTTGGCTCTAGCTTCTTCCTTGATTCTTTGGATACATGGCGGTAAATAGAGGCTTCAAAAATGCTGAAGTGCGACACATCTAGCTTCCTCCCCGAGAAAGCCTCCTTCAGTGTAATCATGCCAATAATTTGATGAGGAATCTGGTTCTACAAATAGATTGTTGTGTTGCATGCCTCATCCCACAAATGCATAGGTAGGCTTTGGTCATGCAACATTACCCTCGTTGCTCCCACAATGCTATGGTTCTTTTTCTCAACCACCCCATTCTGCTGTGGGTTATGGGGTATTTTCAAATCTCATTGAATGCCTTCTTTTGCATTAAAATTTTTAAATTCATTCAACACATACTCACCTCCATTATCACTCCTAAGAGCCTTCACATTCTTGTCGGTTTCTTTCTCAACCAGTGCCTTGAATTCTAAAAAGTTGGAGAATGTATCATCTTTATTCTACATGAAGGAGATCTAGAACTTCCGTGAGAAGTCATGAATAAAAATGACAAAAAATTGTGCCTGGCAGTGAGGGTTGTCGAGAAAGATTCACAAACATCAGAGTGGATATTTCAAGGACTACATGTGCTTTGTTGTCCCGATCATGGAATTTATATTTTGTGTACTTCCCCAAAGTACATCCTTTACATACATCTTGTTGCTCAAGTGATCCTTTGGGGAGGCCTGCGTAAACCCCCATACTTAAATTCAAAAAGAGTCAAGGGATCTCTACTTGAATGGTTCATGAGGCACAATACTTGCTAAGGTTTTGCAAATGGGGTAGCAAGCTAAGTGGGCTTGATTGTGGGGAAAACTCCACAGTTAAGCGCGGTTGAGCCAGAGGAGTTCTGGGATGGGTGACCTCCTGGGAAGTCCTGGTTACCGGGTGCAAGCCCCGAAAGTGATGATTGATGCTATGTGATTCATTTCACTAGTTTCAATCCCACTTCTTCACCCCTGTGAGCATCACCCGATGCAATGAGTGCTAAGTGAACTATTCAAAGATCATGAGAAATTAGTCAGTTACGACTACCTCTCATGGAAATGGTCATACGTGAATGACTTACTTAACGCAGTTTAATCCCAAAATGATATCTAATATAATGCACTGCGTAAACCCCCATACTTAAATTCAAAAAGAGTCAAGGGATCTCTACTTGAATGGTTCATGAGGCACAATACTTGCTAAGGTTTTGCAAATGGGGTAGCAAGCTAAGTGGGCTTGATTGTGGGGAAAACTCCACAGTTAAGCGCGGTTGAGCCAGAGGAGTTCTGGGATGGGTGACCTCCTGGGAAGTCCTGGTTACCAGGTGCAAGCCTCGGAAGTGATGATTGATGCTATGTGATTCATTTCACTAGTTTCAATCCCACTTCTTCACCCCTGTGAGCATCACCCGATGCAATGAGTGCTAAGTGAACTATTCAAAGATCACGAGAAATTAGTCAGTTACGACTACCTCTCATGGAAATGGTCATACGTGAATGACTTACTTAACGCAGTTGAATCCCAAAATGATATCTAATATAATGCACTACGTAAACCCCCATACTTAAATTCAAAAAGAGTCAAGGGATCTCTACTTGAATGGTTCATGAGGCACAATACTTGCTAAGGTTTTGCAAATGGGGTAGCAAGCTAAGTGGGCTTGATTGTGGGGAAAACTCCACAGTTAAGCGCGCTTGAGCCAGAGGAGTTCTGGGATGGGTGACCTCCTGGGAAGTCCTGGTTACTGGGTGCAAGCCTTGGAAGTGATGATTGATGCTATGTGATTCATTTCACTAGTTTCAATCCCACTTCTTCACCCCTGTGAGCATCACCCGATGCAATGAGTGCTAAGTGAACTATTCAAAGATAATGAGAAATTAGTCAGTTACGACTACCTCTCATGGAAATGGTCATACGTGAAGGACTTACTTAACGCAGTTGAATCTCAAAATGATATCTAATATAATGCACTGCGTAAACCCCCATACTTAAATTCAAAAAGAGTCAAGGGATCTCTACTTGAATGGTTCATGAGGCACAATACTTGCTAAGGTTTTGCAAATGGGGTAGCAAGCTAAGTGGGCTTGATCGTGGGGAAAACTCCACAGTTAAGCGCGCTTGAGCCAGAGGAGTTCTGGGATGGGTGACCTCCTGGGAAGTCCTAGTTACCGGGTGCAAGCCCCGGAAGTGATGATTGATGCTATGTGATTCATTTCACTAGTTTCAATCCCACTTCTTCACCCCTGTGAGCATCACCCGATGCAATGAGTGCTAAGTGAACTATTCAAAGATCATGAGAAATTAGTCAGTTACGACTACCTCTCATGGAAATGGTCATACGTGAATGACTTACTTAACGCAGTTGAATCCCAAAATGATATCTAATATAATGCACTGCGTAAACCCCCATACTTAAGGCCTGTGGTTATCTGCTACATGATCTTCAGAGTGCTATGATGCAAATGGCCAAGTCTTCTATAAAAAAATTTCATGGACATCATGACTTTGCACCTTCGCTGCCTTTGTGCCTAATGCAGCACAATCTTCCACATCTAGCTTATATAGTTTCTTCACACGAACCCTGATCTGCTTCACCTGTCTCATGGCTATGTATCTCATGAATGACTTTCCTTTGCTGAAGATCACATCATAATGACGTTCTTCAAAAACTGTAACAGATACAAGTTTTTTCTTTAAGCCTGGAATGAACATGACATGCTTGAGCCTAAGGGGGGAGCCTGGCTCCCTCTAAAAGGTGAATGTACCAATCCCGGTCACACTATACCTTCCATCGTCCCCCATCTTGATGTGCGTCTGCAAATACTTTTCTTCTAAGTCACTGAAAAAATATCTATACCCTGTCATGTGGAACAATGCACTTAAGTCCAAGTACCACATGCTTCCCATCATTTTGTTTTCCATGCATGCAAGGAGGGTAAATTCAAGCTCGAACTATGAAGCCAAGGCTTCACCTGTTGCTCCTCCTTAGGTATTATTGCTTGCCTTTTTATGTGGACACTTCATGGCATAGTGCCCAAATTCATGAAAATAAAAGTATTTCATTTTGGACAAATCTTTCATCTTACCCCCTTGGCTGGATTATGGTTTGGATTAAGATTTCTTCCCTTTTCCCTTCTTTTCCTTTCCATCCAATGAAAATTTTTCATCGTCCTCACCCTTGGATGAAGTCTCATCTCTGGTATTTCACCTTATTTCCTCTTGTACCAAATCAAACCATAAGTGTTCCCAATTCGACAGTTTCTCCCTCCCATTCACCGAATCTTGATAGCAATGCCATCTCTTAGGAAGGCCCAGAAGGGCTAGGCTTACGAAGTCTTCTTAAGGGATAGTAACACCGAGCCCACCAAGTTCATCACGACACTATGTAAACTTGCTCAGATACTGTGGAATTGTGTAATTCTTCTGCATCTTGATACTTCGAAGTTTATCCTTGATGCTAGCTTCTTGTGGTCATTATTATTCTCGAACAATTCTGTCAATGCATTCCAGATTGCGAACGGAGTTCCTTTTCCATGGATATTTGAGACAATGTGATCCTGCACACCCTTTAACATTAGTCTCCTCGCCTTGGCTACATATTTATTCCATTGAACATGGTTTTGGGCATCGGATGCTTGTGGTTTTACAACATCTTACTTGATGTATTCTAGCAATCCATTGTCATCTAACACTACCTCCATGTGATCCTTCCATGCAAGAAAATTAGAGGTTCCTTCCAAGGCATATTCTAGCCTTAGTCCATTGAAGGTCATCTTCTCATCTCTGAAAAAATCCTGCTACACTGAGCTCCAAAATCGAACCTCCTAAGAACAACTTTGAATTCACGCTCCAATACAATGTATAAATTATGATGTAGATTTGCAACTACTCATGAAGTTTTAATCAAAATCAAAAGACATAAACCTACTCTACTGCTCTGCAGACATTAATTCACAATCTAGAACAAAAAATTTAGACATTCAATAAGAAATGGCACACAAGCAACAAGTATTTTTCTTTGGGAAAGTAAACTGCTAAAAATCCCAATGCCTTCTTGCATTAAATCAAAAGAATAGAGATGTATTACAATTGCTTTGCTCAGCTGAGCACACCCTACAAGTGCATAACCTATTTCTCTGCTCACTAAAAGGCTCTAACCCAATCTTAGTCAATTTTTTCCTCTACTTGAGCTCCTATTTCCTTGCACTATT